>JBBDGP010000055.1:1207500-1515000 GCA_037952835.1 Lithobates septentrionalis | reverse complement strand
GGGGGCGAAGAACACTGGGGTGGGGGCTGGAGAGAGATGGGGAGAGCTGAAGAGCACTGGGGGGGGGGAGAAAGAACATGGGTGGAGAGCACTGGGGGAGTGAAGAGCACTGGGATGGTGGCTAGAGTAGGATGGGGAGAGCTGGAGAGCAGGGGGGCAGAAAAAAAAAAACAGGGGTGGAGAGAACTGTGAGGGGGGGGGGGCTGGAGAGTGTGGTGAGGGGAGGAGAGCATGGGGGGGGGGGGCGCCAGGGAGCACAAGGAGAACTGGGGGGCCAGTAAAAGAAGTTGGATAGGAGGATCGGCGGGGGGCCGCATATAGAGGAAATGAGCTTTCTATATTCCTCCATGCAGCCGCTGAATACTTGATTCTCCTCCTCTCCCTCCTGCAAGTATTCAGCGGCTGCATGGAGCAATATAGAAAGCTCATTTCCTCTATATGCGGCCCCCCGCCGATCCTCCTATCCAGGCACACAGGGCGGACTGTACGGGCGGACATCTACTGGATCCCTCTCTCCTGCTCCTTTGTGTCACGGAGCTGGCTGGGTCTGTGTTCGGCGGCCGCGCTGTAACATGGTCCCGCCCCCCTAGACCGGCTTGTGTGATAGGCGAAACACTGATTCTATCTACTATCACACAAGCCGGTCTAGGGGGGCGGGACCATGTTACAGCGCGGCCGCCGAACACAGACCCAGCCAGCTCCGTGACACACAGGAGCAGGAGAGAGGGGAGCACTGCAGCCGCAACTCAGGCGGCCTACCGGGAAATCTCCCGGTATCCCGGTAGGCCAGTCCGGCCCTGCCCTCTGATGGCACATTGTTACATTTTAGGGGGTGGTGAAATTAGAAATTAAAAGTTTAAGGACACGCAGGGTTTAATTGACTAAAGGCTACAAGACTGTGCAGTTTGAAAAGTGCAGTTGTTGCACTCTGCAAGTGCAGTTGCTCCACAGCTTAGTAAATGAGGTAAGGTAAAAGGCTTCATGTTGCAAGGAGTACCCAATCACATGCAAGGGCAATAAATACAAACACTTTGTGGCTTGCACATGATTGGATGATGTAAATCAGAGCTTCTGCTCATTTACTAAAGCCCTGGAGCAAATGCACTTGCAGAGTGCAAATGCATTTTGCAAAGTGCAACATATATTTGCTTTGTAAAAAACAACAGCACAGAACATTATAGCAAATTATTAGGGGGGGGTTTGGAAATCAAGTTAATGACACACACACTATTTGGATGGAGTTTAGGGGGGGGAGGGGTTTGGAAATCTAGTTAATGACACACACACTATTTGGATGGAGTTTAGGGGGGGTTTGGAAATCAAGTTAATGACACACACACTATTTGGATGGAGTTTAGGGGGGGGGTTTGGAAATCTAGTTAATGACACACACACTATTTGGATGGAGTTGGGGGGGGTTGGAAATCTAGTTAATGACACACACACTATTTGGATGGAGTTTAGGGGGGGGGAGGGGTTTGGAAATCAAGTTAATGACACACACACTATTTGGATGGATTTTAGGGGGGGAGGGGTTTGGAAATCAAGTTAATGACACACACACTATTTGGATGGAGTTTAGGGGTAACAAAATACAATGCAGCTGACTAAATACATTCAAACTGAGTAGACTAGGTGGATATGTGCCCAGCATTGTATGCTGGGGAGGTTAGTGAAGGCAAATATACAAGCATGACAAAAAAAGAACAGGAAAAAAATTACAGCATGCATGAGGAGAAAAAGGGGACATTCACACTATATTGCAATGATGGTAAGTAGTGTTTGAGTTAAGAAATACATTACATTATCAAAGATTAAATAAAATAACATGTGATGCTAATAAAAGAAAAAATTATTACCTTAATATAGTCCTTCTGCAGGACCCGGATGATGGCAGAACAGGTCTCTGGGATAATGATCCCCAGAGCCTGGGGGGAGATGCCTGTCGAGAACTTCAAGTCCTGCAGGCTTCTTCCTGTCGCCAAGTACCGCAACGTGGCAACTAGCCTCTGCTCTGGAGTGATGGCTTGCCTCATGCAGGTATCCTGCCTGCTGATATAGGGGGTCAGCAAAGCCAACAAAGGGTCAAAAACGGGGTCCGTCATCCGGAGAAAGTTCCTGAAATCCTCAGGATTATTCTCACGGATCTCACGGAGCAATGGCATGTGACAGAACTGGTCACGCTGGAGCAACCAATTCTTGGTCCATGAACTCCTCCTTGCCCTGTTCATGGACTGGTCTTGGGCTGAAGAATGAACTACAGCACCAAGCACATACAATGCACGAGCTCTACGACGAGTACGTACAGGTAACATGGCTTCAAAACGGTCGGCTGGTCAGAACGCACTTAACAGAACGCACTGAAGAACAGCAAGTCCTGTGAAGAGCGACCTGAAAATCAGCAACGAGCGAACAATAAAACAAAGATTTCTCAATGCCAACTGACCAAACGCACTGAAAAGCAGATACAAACCTCACAAGCACAGACTGAACAACAGTTAAAACGAACTGAAAAATATGAGTCTCACAAGCGCGAATCGTCTCTCACCAATCTTCTACTAACACGAGATAAACACGAGATTAGCAGAAGGAGCCCAAAGGGTGTCGTACGGGCTATTGAACTTCCGTTTTATAGTCTCGTCGGACTTAGTGTACGTCACCGCGTACTAGGCTGTCGAACTTTTGTGTGATCGTGTGTAGGCAAGTCCGTTCGTTAGAAAGTCCGCCAAAAGTCAGCGAAAGTCTGTCGGACGGGCAGTCGGACTTTTGTAGAGGAAAAGTCCGACCGTGTGTACGCGGCATTAGGCTTTGCAAAGTTTCAAGAAAATTGATCAAGGTTTAGGCACATTATGGTATGTTAAGCTCGGTTTACATTAAAGGGGTTATAAACCTTCATGTTTTTTCGCCTTAATGCATCGTATGCATTAAGGTGAAAAAACACTTGGCAGCGACTGGCCCCCCCAGACCCTCGGTTTTACTTACCTGAGCATTGGAACTTAACCCGCCGGGGACACGATGTCTCTCTGCCCGGGGTTCTCGGCTCTTGATTGGATAGATTGATAGCAGCGCAAACATTGGCTCCCACTGCTGTCAATCAAATCCAATGATGCGGGCGCCGGGGGGGCGGGGCCGAGTCATACCCACAAGGTAACCCCCTCAGAGAAGCACTTCACCTATGGAGTTATCTGATGTGGGGAGGAGCCGCGAGAGCCGCCGGGGGCCACCAGAAGAGCAGGTTTGGGGCCTCACTGTGCAAAACAAGCTGCACAGTGGAGGTAAGTATGATATGTTTTTTAATTCAAAGAAAAAAATGAACCCTTGCAATTACTTTAAGCTGTTCACATTTAAATGTTTTAGGATTGTAAAATATAGCTTAATGTGAATAACTTTTGGTGCGATTTACCAAATGATCTAACATTTCCAGAATATGTTGGCATAGACAGAGTCTTGTATTGTGTAAAGTTTGGGAAAAATTGGTTAGCAGCAAAGCTTTTTTTTCTACGTTAAGACACATTAAGCCCGTAAAAAACAAGCTTAATGTCCCTCATTTTCTTTGTGGGAGACCAAAATCCATGAAACTTCTAGGACATGTTTGGGAAGTTGAAAACTTAGGTTGTGCACAATTTAAAGACAATTGATCAAGGTGTAGGCACTTTATTATACGTTAAGCTACATTAAAGCGGAGTTCCACCCAAAAATGGAACTTCCACTTATCCGGTTCCTCCCCCCTTCCAGTGTCACATTTGGCACCTTTCAGGGGGAGCAGATACCTTTTTAATACAGGTATTTGCTCCCATCTTCAGCAAAAGATTGCCGCAGATTCCGCAGCGATCTACGCCATGTCCAACCCCTCCTCCGCCCCCCCCCTGCTGTCTTCTGGGAGACACACAGGTCCCAGAAGGCAGCAGGGATCAGTCAGGACGTGCAGCGCAACTCGAGCATGCGCAGTAGGAAACCAGGCTGTGAAGCCGCAAGCCTTCACTTCCCGATTCCCTTACTGAAGATGCAGGCACCTGCACCCAGAGCCAAGGGACGGGTTGTTCTTCGGGTGAGGACATCGCGGGCATCGCTGATTTTTAATTTTTTTTTTTTTTGGCGGAACTCCACTTTAAGTCATTTTTACATTAAATGTTTTAGGATGTCCCTGTTTTAGTTTATCTGTGAAAAACAACTTACCTTGCATTCTGGAATAATATTCCCTTCCTGGTGAGATTCTAGGGGCTTTGTCACTAAAAAGAGATTAAACATTTCATAGATTAGGCAAAAAATTAATCTATATAAAGCATGCATGTGTGTGGGTGTGTCCAGACAGGTATGGTGGCATTAAAGGGGTTGTAAACCCTTGTTTTTTTTTTTTTTTTTTTAAAAACAACATACATATCATACTTACCTTCACTGTGCAGTTTGTTTTGCACAGTGTGGCCCCCGACCATCGTCTTCTGGGGTCCCCTGGCAGCGCTCGCGGCTCCTCCTCGCATCAGTAAACCCCCAAGGAGAAGTGCTCACCCTGGGGATTACCTTGCGGGCGTGCTCCCGAGTCCAGCATTTGCGTCCATAGACATCGAATGCCGGACTCGGCCCCGCCCCCCCCCCCGCATCATTGGATTTGATTGACAGCAGCGGGAGCAAAAGGCTGTGCTGCTATCAATCTATACAATCAAGAGCCGAGAACCCCGGGCAGAGAGGTACAGCGCGTCTCCGCCGAGGGAACAATGGACTAAAATGGGGGGACTAGGGGGCTGGTCAGTGTCAGAAGTTTTTTCACCCTATTGCATAGGATGCATTAAGGTGAAAAAACACGAGGGTTTACAACCCCTTTAACTACTTGCCTACCAGGCCAATTCTGACACTTCTCTCCTACATGTAAAAATTATCATTTTTTTTTGCTAGAAAATGACTCAGAATCCCCAAACATTATATATGTTTTTTAGCAGAGACACTAGGGAATAAAATGGCGGTCGTTGCAACTTTCTATCTTGCACGATATTTGTGCAGCAATTTTTCAAACACATTTTTTTTTTTTTAAACTGTTGCATGCATAAAAAAACAAAAAAAAAAAAAACAGTAAAGTTAGCTCATTTTTTTTACATAATGTGAAAGATGATGTTACGCTGAGTAAATAGATACCTAACATGTCATACTTTAAAATTGCGCATATTTGTGGAATGGCGCCAAACTTCTGTACTTCAAAATCCCCATAGGTGACATTTTTAAAAAAAAATTAAATTTTTTTTACAGATTACCCGTTCAGAGTTACAGAAGACGTTCGCAGTGATACCTCACATGTGTGGTTTGAACACCCTTTACATATGCGGAAGCGGCCTACGCATGCATTTGCTTCTGTGAGCACGCAGGGACGGGGGCGCTTATGTTTTTTTTATTGTTAATTTTAATTTTTCTATTTTGATGCTTTCTTTTTACATTTTTTTTATCGCTTATTTAAGCCTTTAGCTTCCCGACATTCCTGTGATCACCCTGCCCATCGGGGTACTCTAGTAAGGGATCAGCTGGTTTCCCACCAAGTGATGCTTAGTGGAGGAAACCTGGCATGGCTCCCAGTCTGGCCTGACCAGTAGTAATGTGATGGGGAAGTCTTTTCCTTGCATAGGTCTCGAACAACTGACCTCATCACAGACATTCCAGCTGTGGTTAGGAATAACAATGTTCAGCCTTCTGAATTGAGCTGGCACATCCACAGGTTAAAAACTTGACAGAGACAAAAAGCAGTTCAGTATGAACAGAGAGTATTGCAAGATCTGTGAGTCCTGGAGAGCTATCCCAGAGTCTACATTTTCATCTCCACTTAGGAATGAGAGCAGTCCCAGGTTATAAATCCTTCAAATTTGATAGCCTGTTTCTGCACACCCAAGGGAGAAACAAGCTATCTTCACCGCCTGCTTACATGTTGAATCCTGAGCTAGTCACCTCTGAGAATCAAATTCCTCCATTTGCTTTTGCCTTCATGGGACACTTTTTACTAAAGATTATGATCTTTGTTTCCTCTAGTGCCCAGCATTGGAATTACTGCATAATTTCAGAGAGAGAGGCAGCGAGAGAGAGAGAGAGAGAGAGGCAGCGAGAGAGAGACCACTACTGAAAGCAGGGGACCGTGGGATTTAGTTTGGAAAGCTAGAATTCCAATGGATCTAATGCTGATGCAAACTACAAGTAGCAGCTGGCTGGAGAGAGAAAAAAATTCTGGATGAGCACATAAACAAAATGGTTAAGAGAGGGACTCACATTCTTGGGACATGGGATCTGCAGCTGCAGGAGCGAGAGGCCAGGCTCCCCTGGCTTATGAGAGCGAGCTCTGCAGCCTAGAGGTTGCGGAGGGCCTTTGTAAGAGTGACCCTTATCTCTGAAGGCAGATCCTCAGCCACTTGCCTTTAATCAGCAGAGTGGTTATTCAAGGACACTTTCACCTACGCCCACGTCGGTGAACCCCTGGGTCATCAGGTTGCAATTGGACATTCTTCATCTGACTGGAGGTCATTCAAGAGCCTGTTCTGGGACATCCTTTGCCCACGAACCTTGGTATCTCCATGATTGGTGAGCGGGCAGAAGCCCACCATTAATTTTACATTCAGAGACACTGCATGCAGACACCTTTACCCCACCCTTTATTTCATCAAAAGGCCTTGCACTGGGAAACACCTTGCTCATGGGATTCACCTTTGCTGCTGCACAGCACCATCTTTGAGCTCCCTCATAGCTAGCTGAAGATTTAGGACACCCTTAATTCAATGACTTAAGTCATTATTATTATTTTATAGTTTATATTAAATGGGGAACTCTTACTCAAGTTTTACATATTGCGTTAAATTTCTTTTTGCCTGTGGCATCAGGGCATAGAGGAAGCTGACTGACAAAATGTCTGCTTCCCCCTCTCTTGTACCTGGGGTCAAAGGTCACCCCTTAAGATTTTTTGTTCTTGAGGGAGCGCGCTACTGCGTTGGAAGGCAGGGCGAGTTCCCTGAAAATAGAGCTGGCACCGGTTAAGAGAGATGTCCTTGCAAACCATGTAGTTGAGCAACGCCATGCTAATCATATTGATGACATGGAAAACAGGCTACATAGAAATAATGTCCAGATTTTGGGTCTGCCTGAAAAGATTGAGGGGATAAATTTTACTGCTTATATCGAACAGTGGCTGCTAGAAACTTTTTATAAAAATAACTTTACGCCTTTTTTTCACAGTAGAAAGAGCACATTGTATACCTGCCCATCCGCTCTCACCTCGTAATCATCCTTGACCCTTTATCCTAAAGCTGCTTCATTATAAAGATCAGGATAATATCTTTGCTATGTCTCGCACCAAGGGTACGATAGAGCTCAATGGATCAATTATCTAATTTTTTTCCCTGGATTTCTCAGAAGTCCGGAAGCTGAGAGCCCAATACAGTTGCCTTAAGAGTTTATGGGAAATCTCCATTAATAGCTGTAAAATATTGCAATTATGAATATATTTAATTTAGCTTGTATCTATGTAGGGTGTAAAAACATAGCTTCACAGAAGTGTCTGTTAGATAGACAATTTGGTGCCTAAGCTTGTGTATCAAACAATGGGACCCAAACCTCATTGTTCTACACATACTCACTTCAAAGGATCCCATGTTTGAATATGCAATAAGGGGCCATGGTGAGTCCGTCATGTATACTTCATTTCCCTGAAAATGTAATCTACTTACAGGGTTAGGTTTCCTGCTCAAAATAGTCTGGGACAAGGATTTGCATTAAAGGGGGCTGACTTATGCAAAGTATAGGGATTGGAGATGTAGCCAATCCTGAACCAGAAATAGGCAAGCCCACCAATCAGAGCCATGCCAACCAATGAGGCATTAGCCTGTAATGATATACATGGACTAGATGGGAGGGAAACACACTCTATGGCAGAGCAGTCACATGAATGGAACCTCTGGGAATGTTAAATATGGAAAATCTCCCTTGTACTTGTATCTAAATATGTTGGTATTATGTATTTTTTGTCCTACTGTTTGTAGATTAATGTTTTAAGGAATATACGCTGTATTCCTTCATGTAATCCATGATTTTTACCCTTTTCCTGTACAATTAGAGTGCTGTGCATTAGTCTAGGCCTACTTTACTATATACAGTCAGGTCCATAAATATTGGGACATTGACACAATTCTAATCTTTTCGGCTCTATACACCACCACAATGGATTTGAAATGAAACAAACAAGATGTGTTTTAACTGCAGACTTTCAGCTTTAATTTGAGGGTATTTACATCCAAATCAGGTAAACGGTGTAGGAATTACAACAGTTTGTATATGTGCCTCCCACTTTTTAAGGGACCAAAAGTAATGGGACAATTGGCTGCTCAGCAGTTCCATGGCCAGATGTGTGCTATTCCCTCATTATCCCATTTACAAGGAGCAGATAAAAGGTCCAGAGTTCATTTCAAGTGTGCTATTTTCATTTGGAATCTGTTGCTGTCAACTCTCAATATGAGATCCAAAGAGCTGTCACTATCAGTGAAGCAAGCCATCATTAGGCTGAAAAAACAAAAACAAACCCATCAGAGAGATAGCAAAAACATTAGGTGTGGCCAAATCAACTGTTTGGAACATCCTTAAGAAAGAAAGAACGCACCGGTGAGCTCAGCAACACCAAAAGACCTGGAAGACCACATAAAACAACTGTGGTGGATGACCGAAGAATTCTTTCCCTGGTGAAGAAAACACCCTTCACAACAGTTGGCCAGATCAAGAACACACTCCAGGAGGTAGGTGTATGTGTGTCAAAGTCAACAATCAAAAGAAGACTTCACCAGAGTGAATACAGAGGGTTCACACCACAAGATGTAAACCATTGGTGAGCCTCAAAAACAGGAAGGCCGGATTAGAGTTTGCCAAACATCTAAAAAAGCCTTCACAGTTCTGGAACAACATCCTATGGAGAGATGAGACCAAGATCAACTTGTACCAGAGTGATGGGAAGAGAAGAGTATGGAGAAGGAAAGGAACTGCTCATGATCCAAAGCATACCACCTCATCAGTGAAGCATGGTGGTGGTGGTGTCATGGCGTGGGCATGTATGGCTGCCAATGGAACTGGTTCTCTTGTATTTATTGATGATGTGACTGCTGTCAAAAGCAGCAGGATGAATTCTGAAGTGTTTCGGGCAATATCTGCTCATATTCAGCAAAATGCTTCAAAACTCATTGGACGGCGCTTCAAGTGCAGATGGACAGTGACCCGAAGCATACTGCGAAAGCAACCAAAGAGTTTTTTAAGGGAAAGAAGTGGAATGTTATGCAATGGCCAAGTCAATCACCTGACCTGAATCCGATTGAGCATGCATTTTTCTTGCTGAAGACAACTGAAGGGAAAATGCCCCAAGAACAAGCAGGAACTGAAGACAGTTGCAGTAGAGGCCTGGCAGAACATCACCAGGGATGAAACCCAGCGCCTGGTGATGTCAATGCCTTCCAGACTTCAGGCTATAATTGACTGCAAAGGATTTGCAACCAAGTATTAAAAAGTTAAAGTTTGATGGATGATTGTTAATCTGTCCCATTACTTTTAGTCCCTTAAAAAGTGGGAAGCACATATACAAACTGTTGTAATTCCTACACCGTTCACTTGATTTGGGTATAAACACCCTCAAATTAAAGCTGAAAGTTTGCAGTTAAAGCACATCTTGTTCGTTTCATTTCAAATCCATTGTAGTGGTGTATAGAGCTAAAAAGATTAGAATTGTGTCAATGTTCCAATATTTATGGACCTGACTGTATAAGCACACACACAGGTTGGACTGGATGGACTTGTGTCTTTTTTCAACCTCAACAACTATGTAACTTTTGTAACATGGGAAAGGTGCACAGGTTACTATTTAAACACAATAATACAGTTCTACAAGTATTGTACACAAAACCAATGTGCCATTATGTTCTTTATAACATTTTCTAGATTTTTGCCACAGTTACTGCCTTCAGCATTTCAAGGTATTGTACGTACCATGTATCTGAATAGCATTCTTTGATTGTGACTGGCCTTTTCCTTGCATTGACTTAAGTCTGGTCATTGCTGCTGAAGCTGCAGCTATCTGAGCCTCTTCTGGAGGTGGCTTTGGAGACTTTGGTTGTTCTTTAGAAACAACTTCAGGATTATCCCTTAAGGGAAAAAAAAGGAAAAATGGACAATGATGAAGCAACAACTGTACCACAGCATGCAAAATTTGTGCAACATAGTATCCTTAACTGCTTCCTGCCCGCCCAACGTCATATGACGTTGTCGGGTTTGAGCAGTGATATCTGAATGATGTTCATTCGCTTGATCGTTGTTATAGGCGGCGGGAGGAGACTCCCCCCATCACCCTCGGGTGCTTCTCCCGGCTCTCCCCTGCCATCGGCAAACCGGAGAAGGAACCGATCGGCACTGGATGTTTACCATATAGATTTCCGGCGGGCCAGATGGTCCCCGGATTCTCTATTATTGTTCAGAGGCCAGGCGTGATGTTATGGCATCACGCTCGGCCTCTGCATTTGAAAAAATGCCGCCGCCTCGGCTGGGAATCCAGGATACTTTTTTTATTTTTTTTATTTCAGGCTTCCCAGCCTAGAGGCGAGATCTGGGGACCTATTGGAAAGAGGAAAGAGGAAAGGCAGATTGCAAGTTCCTAATAGCTAGGAACCCTGATCTGTCATCTCCTAGAGTCAGTCCCCTCCCCCCACAGTCAGGGAACTCAGTTAATCCCTTGATCACCCCCTAGTGTTAACCCCTTCCCTGCCAGTGACATTTACACAGTATTCAGTGCATTTTTATAGCACTGATCGCTGTATAATTTTCAATGGTTTCAAAAATGTGTCAAAAGTGTCCGATGTGTCTGCCATAATGTCGCAGTCCCGATAAAAATTGCAGATCGGCGCCATTACTAGTAAACAATGTTCAAAACACACATGTGAGGTATCGCCTAACGTTAGGGCGAGCACAATAATTCTAGCACTAGACCTCTTGTAACTCAAAACGTAACCTGTAAAAAAATGTTAAAGCATCGCCTATGGGGATTTTTTTATTTTAAGTACCAAAGTTTGGCGCCATTCCACGAGTGTGTGCAAATTTGAAGCGTGACATATTAGGTATCTATTTACTCGGTGTACATCTTTTACATTATCCAAAAAATTGGGCTAACTTTACAGTTTTTTTTTTTTCTTTTTTTAAACATGTTTGAAAAATTCCATTGCATTGCAACAACCACCATTTTATTCTCTAGGGTCTCTGCTTAAAAAAAACATATATAATGTTTGGGGGTTCTGTGTAATTTTATAGCAAAGAAATAATGATTTTTACATGTAGGAGAGAAATGTCAGAATTGGCCTGGTAGGTAAGTGGTTAAACAAAGTGTGAAATCAAATTGGAGAGAAAGCTACAACCCAGTTTTAGACATATAAGGGACATAACTTCGAACATATGCTCCTACCTCTAGGAGCTTGGGCACTAGGTAAATTCTGAACAAGCTTAAAGTGACTGTTATTTTTATAGGAAAAAAGAGAAAATTTACAAACACGTTATACGTACCTGCTCTGTTGCAGTGCATTTACACAGAGCAGCCTGGATCCGCTTCTTCTCTGATCCCTCTTCAGCTCTCCTGGCCCCTCCCTCCTGTTCAGTCCCCCCACAGCAAGCAGCTTGCTATAGGGGCACCCAAGTCCAGTCACAGCTCCTACTGTGTCCATTCAGACACGGAGCCCAGACCCGGCCCTACCCCCTCTCTCCCCTGATTGGCTGTGTTTGATTGACAGCAGAGGCAGCCAATGGTGACACTGCAGTGTCTCAGCCAATCAGGAGGGAGAATCTCTGATGACTGAGACACTTGTGGACATCGCTGGACAGCGAGGGACCTCAGGTAGGTGTCAGGGGGGGCTGCTGCACACAGGCGGCTTTTTATCTTAATGCATAGAATGCATTAGAATAAAAAAACATTCTGCCTTTACAACCACTTTAAGGAGTATTTCCACGTTTGCAGCCAAATTGTTAAAATTGTTACATGTTACATGTCCCCATTAACAGCACTTAAAATAAAAAAATAAAATGCAGCTTAGCTTTTAGATCCTTTTCTGGCACTTCCAGCAGGGAAAAAAATCTTCTTAGTTCTCTGTTATAAAGGGGTTGGGAAGTTGTTAACCATAATTAACCCAGTCTGGAGGCAGATATCTTATCAGTTGTACTAGATTTGAACACTGTCTTAACCACTTCAGCCCCGGAAGGATTTACCCCCTTCCTGACCAGAGAACTTTTTATAATTTGGCACTGCGTCGCATTCACTGCTAGTTGCGCGGTCATGCAATGCTGTACCCAAATGAAATTTACGTACTTTTCTTCCCACAAATAGAGCTTTCTTTTGATGGTATTTGATCACCTCTGCGGTTTTTATTTTTTGCGCTATAAACGGAAAAAGACCGAAAATTTTGAAAAAAATTATATTTTCTACTTTTTGTTATAAAAAAAAATCCAATAAACTCAATTTTAGTCATACATTTAGGCCAAAATGTATTCGGCCACATGTCTTTGGTAAAAAAAATGTCAATAAGTGTATATTTATTAGTTTGCGTAAACGTTATCGCGTCTACAAACTAGGGTACATTTTCTGGAATTTACACAGCTTTTAGTTTATGACTGCCTATGTCATTTCTTGTGGTGCTAAAATGGCAGGGCAGTACAAACCCCCCCCCAAATGACCCTATTTTGGAAAGTAGACACCCCAAGGAAATTGCTGAGAGGCATGTTGAGCCCATTGAATATTATTTTTTTTTTGTCCCAAGTGATTGAATAATGACAAAAAAAAAAATTACAAAAAGTTGTCACTAAATGATATATTGCTCACACAGGCCATAGGCATATGTGGAATTGCACTCCAAAATACATTCTGCTGATTCTCCTGAGTACAGGGACACCACATGTATAGAACTTTTTGGGAGCCTAGCCGCGTACGGGGCCCCGAAAACCAAGCACCGCCTTCATGCTTTCTAAGGGCGTAAAGTTTTGATTTCACTCCTCACTACCTATTACAGTTTTGAAGGCCATAAAATGCCCAGATGGCACAAAAGCCCCCCAAATTACCTCATTTTGGAAAGTAGACACCCCAAGCTATTTTCTGTGAGGCATGTTGAGTCCATGGAATATTTTATATTTTGACACAAGTTGCGGGAAAGTAACAATTTTTTTTTTTTTTTGCACAAAGTTGTCACTAAATGATATATTGTTTAAACATGCCATGGGCATATGTGGAATTACACCCCAAAATACATTCTGCTGCTTCTCCTGAGTACGGGGATACCACATGTGTGGGACTTTTTGGGAGCCTAGCTGCATACGGGGCCCCGAAAACCAATCACCGCCTTCAGGATTTCTAAGGGCGTACATTTTTGATTCACTCCTCACTACCTATCACAGTTTTGAAGGCCATAAAATGCCAAGTTAGCACAACCCCCCCCCCCCCCCCCAAATGACCCCATTTTGGAAAGTAGACACCCCAAGCTATTTGCTGAGAGGCATGGTGAGTATTTTGCAGCTCTCATTTGTTTTTGAAAATGAAGAAAGACAAGAAACATTTTTTTTTTCTTTTTTCAATTTTCAAAACTTTGTGACAAAAAGTGAGGTCTGCAAAATACTCACTATACCTCTCAGCAAATAGCTTGGGGTGTCTACTTTCCAAAATAGGGTCATTTGGGGGGGGGGGGGTTTGTGCCACCTGGGCATTCTATGGCCTCCGAAACTGTGATAGGCAGTGAAGAGTGAAATCAAAAATTTACGCCCTTAGAAAGCCTGAAGGCGGTGCTTGGTTTTCGGGGTCCCATACGCAGCTAGGCTCCCAAAAAGTCTCACACATGTGGTATCCCCGTACTCAGGAGAAGCAACAGAATGTATATTGGGGTGTAATTTCACATATTCCCATGGCATGTTTGAGCAATATATCATTTAGTGACAACTTTGTGCAAAAAAAAAAAAAAAATTGCCTTTTTCCCGCAACTTGTGTCACAATATAAAATATTCCATGGACTTGACATGCCTCTCAGCAAATGGCTTGGGGTGTCTACTTTCCAAAATGTGGTCGTTTGGGGGGGTTTTGAACAGTCCTGGCATTTTATGCACAACATTTAGAAGCTTATGTCACACATCACCCACTCTTCTAACCACTTAAAGACAAATCCCTTTCTGACAATTTTTGTTTACATGAAAAAAAAATTTTTGTGCAAGAAAATTACTTTGAACCCCCAAACATTATGTATTTTTTTAAAGCAAATGCCCTACAGATTAAAATGGTGGGTGTTTCATTTTTTTTTTTTCACACAGTATTTGCACAGCGATTTTTCAAACGCATTTTTTTTGGAAAAAACACACCTTTTTAAATTTTAATGACTAAAACACACTATATTGCCCAAATGTTTGATGAAATAAGAAAGATAATCTTAGGCCGAGTACATGGATACCAAACATAACATGCTTTAAAATTGCGCACAAACGTGCAGTGGCGACAAACTAAATACATTTTTAAAAGCCTTTAAAGGTTACCACTTTAGATTTACAGAGGAGGTCTACTGCTAAAATTACTGCCCTCAATCTGACCTTCGTGGTGATACCTCACATGCATGGTGCAATTGCTGTTTACATTTGACGCCAGACTGACGATTGTGTTCGCCTTTGCGCGAGAGCAGGGGGGGGGGGGGGACAGGGGTGCTTTTTTTTATTATTATTTTTTTGCTTTTTTTTATCTTATTTTTAATTTGTTCCTTTCATTTTTTTTTTTTAAATCATTTATCATTTATCAATTATTGTTATCTCAGGGAATGTAAATATTCCCTATGATAGCAATAGGTAGTGACAGGTACTCTTTTTTGAAAAAATTGGGGTCTATTAGACCCTAGATCTCTCCTCTGCCCTCAAAGCATCTGACCACACCAAGATCGGTGTGATAAAATGCTTTCCCAATGGTGCTGTTTACATCCGGCGAAATCTAAGTCATGAAATGCTCGTAGCTTCCGGTTTCTTAGGCCATAGAGATGTTTGGAGCCATTCTGGTCTCTGATCAGCTCTACGGTAAGCTGGCTGAATCACCGGCTGCATTCTCAGGTTCCCTGTTGGGACAGGAGAGCCAGAGAAAAACATGGAAGACGGTAGTGGGGGGGGCATTCCCTCCCACTGCTTGTAAAAGCAGTCTAGAGGCTAATTAGCCGCTAGGATTGCTTTTACATGAAAGCCGACCGTTGGCTGCTTGTAAAAGCAGTCTAGAGGCTAATTAGCCGCTAGGATTGCTTTTATACATGAAAGCCGACCACTGGCTGAAAAGAATGATACCAAGATGATACCTAAACCCGCAGGCATCATTCTTGTATAACCACTCAAAGTCCAGCAACATACCAGTACTTTGCTCGTCCTTGTTGGGCATATATTGTAAACTTTTTTTTCATGCAGCCTGTGGGCTGAACGAAAAAAAGAGATTGATCGGTGGGTATGCCCACCATTAGAATCCCTCCCTTCATCCACCCACTTCTAATGATGGGCATACATGCACCGTTTATATATGTCGAAGCATGGGGGCATCCGCCCCAAAAGGTAGGAGCAAATCGCTCCTCCGCCCCTGCTGCCCCCATGCTTTGGCATATATGCTCTTTTTTTAACTGTGGTGGTAAAATCACCTCCGACAGCGCTGGAGTCACGGCTTTATGTATCGTGGGAGCAAACGCTGTTGCTGTCAAGATAAATAAATCCGCTCTGCAGCTGAATGGCGTACCTGAAAACAAAAAAATGGTTAACAATAAAACACAGTAAACAGTAAAGTATAAAAAATTGTATACCTATAAAGCAAACGTGATAAAACATAATAACAATAAAACATTGCAGAATACAGTAAAAAAGAGCAGAACAATAGAGAGAGAATGGAGAGAGAACAATAAAACGACACCTATTTTTGTTTTTTTTACTTTATTTTTTTTTATACACTTTTTTTGTAACTGTAACTTTTGAAACTGTAACCGTTTCCAGGTTCGGGTCTCTCAAAATGCGATGGCATCTTGGGAGACCCTGTGAAAGTGTGTCCTAGTCTGTGCAGTGCTGTATCCTAGGCTAATACTCAACTAGTGTATGGTAGCGTTCAAAACATTCACCAATGCAAAGACCAGGATTGTCAGGACAGGAGGGACAATAATAGCGGGTGTCACGCCTATATCCGCGCTTGCTGCAGACACAACATCTTTTTGGGGGGGCTCGTTGGGTAGGGGTACTCGGGAGGACATAAAGAAAATGCCTCTCATGCAGCCGGCTTACTGCATTTGGTTGGGGAAGGTGAGGTGGAGCACCGTCTGGAAACAGAAGGGCGCTGACGATCTCTTCCTGGAATTTAAGGAAGGATCCAGTCTGTCCTGAAGCTCTGTATAGCACATAAGCATTCAGCAAAGCCAATTGAAATAAATAAACAGAGACTTTTTTGTACCAGCGTCTGGCCTTACGGGCAACTAGGTACGGCGCCAACAACTGGTCATTGAGGTCCATCCCTCCCATATTTTGGTTATATTCGTGGACACAGAGGGGTTTCTCCACAACACCAGTCGCCGTAGTAATTTGGACCATCGTGTCTGCATGAAGGGAGGTAAGCATGAAAAAATTATTATTATAAAATTATTATCCCTCCGCTTCATAGCGAGCAAATTATTACACTGCAAGCAGGCTCTCTCCCTCAGCCTAAGATGGGAATCTACAAGCCGCTGGGGAAAGCTCCGGCGATTAGGTGCCACATGCTCCAATTTTATGATCAAAAAAGGTGACTAAAAAGTGGCACGCTCGTGTAATATTTGTCCACGTACAAGTGGTATCCCTTTCCGAATAAGGGTGACACCACTGCTTATACATCTTGACCCCGTATCTGGCACGCTTGCTGGGAAGGTACTGTTTGAATGACAAGCGGCCAGAAAACTTAATCAGGGACTCATCAACGCAGACAACTTGATGGGGAGTAAACAAGTCTGCAAAACGTTGGTTGAAGTGGTTTACGAGGGGCCAAATTTTGTAGAGCGATCGTATTCAAGGTCTCCACGAGGACGACAGAGTTCATTGTCATTAAAGTGCATGAACCGCAAGATCTGCTCATATTGTGCCCTGGTCATGGAGGCAGAGAACAAGGGCATATGGTGAATTGGGTCAGTGGACCAATATGACCGCAACTCACTCTTTTTGGTTATGCCCATGTTGAGGGAAAGGCCCAGAAAGAGCTTAAATTCGGAGACTGTAATTGGTCTCCAATCTCTGGCAAGGGAGGACTGGGGAAAAGTGGCGATGTGTTGACCAGCGTACAAATTGCTTTGGTCCACAATAGATCTATAGAGATCTTCGGTGAAAAACAGTGAATAAAAATGAAGTGACGTAAAATCAACTGTTTCCACCTGAATGCCGGGTTGGCCAGTGAATGGGGGAAATACGGGTGCTGCAGAAGTGGTGGGCTCCCAATTAGGATTGGCGAATGCAACAGGAAGGGCACTATGGGCACGACGGGCCTGTGTTAGTCTTCTTGGTGGCAGCGGGACACTACTTGTGCTTGCCACCTCGCCAGCTTGAACTGCACTTATGGGACTTGCCACGTCACCACGTGATACTGCATTGCTGGATGTACGACCAGGGTGTACTAGGCCACTGGTGCTTGCCAGTTCACCAGAAGGAATAGCGGCGCTAGTACTGCTCTGCTTCATACGAGGGACCTGCGGTTCTTGCACATCAACGACAGAAGAAAAAGTTCTGGTACGCCTGACCTTGGCAGGGACCACAAGAGATGAGTGACTTCCTCTTCACTATCTGTCATGCTCAGAAACGTGTAGGCCTCTTCACTACCTTTGATTTGCCATTTTGGGCTCTAAATTTAGTGGTACACTAGTGAGACTCACAGGCAAAAAAGCTCCTGACTGATAGCGACTGTATTAAAACTGTTAGCGATCGCAGAGATCAGGCCTGACTCTGCAAACGCTGCAGTTATGTGTGTTTAGTAAGTGACAGTGATCGATCGATACTGCACTTGGGTGGGCTGGGCCGAGGGGCAAAACGCAGGTGCTAGCAGGTATCTGGACTGATCCCGCTAACACTGCGTTTTTGGGAGGTGTATGCTGCGTGCGTGGGTGTTAGCGGTACTGGTGCTAACCTGATGCTGCCTGGGGCGACGCAGACCTTATCTGACCCTAAAACTTAACTTATATCACCGCCGGGCGATTAGGGGGTTAAACCTTTATTAGGTAATAAACGGCGGGTGCCCTGAAACTATAAAAAACAAACTAACCAGTGTCACCCGTAACAGTTATACGCTGATCACTGGTAAAAGGGTTAACTAGGGGGCAATCAGGGGGTTAAAACCTTTATTAGGTAGTATATGGGGGTCCCTTTCGCTATAAAACACTGACGGCGAACCTATATACTTACCTCCCTAACTAGCGTCACCTGTGACACTAATACAGCGATCAGAAAAACGATCGCTTAGTGACACTGGCGACGGGGGGGTGATCAAGGGGTTAAAACTTTATTAGGGGGGTAACTGGGGTATCCTAGACCTAAAGGGGGCTACCACTAACTGCCCTACCACTTATAACTGTCACAAACTGACACCAATGCAAAAAAAAAAAAAAACTGCTATTGGTGTCACTGTGACAGGGGGTACAGGGGGGTGATAAGTGTGCCTAGTGTGTTCTACTGTTAGTGTAGTGTTGTGCAACGCACATCAATGTCTTCTCTCCTCAGCGCAGGAACGAAAAGACCGGCTCGAGGAGAGATGACATCACTTCCTCTGCCGCTGTTTACATTACAGCAGCAGAGGAAGATTTTCATTCGTTGGGAGCGATCGCGAGGGGGTGGCCACAAATGAGTGGCCTCCCCCTCAGCCTAGATCGCTCCCCTAACGAAGCCGACCACCTCAGGCACCGGGGGGGGGGGGCACGATCACGTACCAGGTACATGATTTTGCCTGCCCGTGCCATTCTGCCGCAGTATATCTGCGTTAGGCGGTCTGCAAGTGGTTAACAAAAGGTTTAGTCCTGGGGTTCACATATGTTAATTGGATGCGCTTTGAACCGCATCCGATTTGCAGGACATGTAAAATAACCTTAGTTACCTATCGTAGCTGTTCACATATATACATATGTATGTTTTCTGAGCACTACAGGTGAGAATTACAAGCTCATTGACTTGCATGGGAACGCTTCTGAATCACACAGGTCATCAGTTTTGAACAAGATTTTGGCTGCTTTTTTTCCCTCCATCCTCTCCTGTGTTATAGCTGGGTATTAAGGAGCAGGCCGGCAAGCGGGCCACTGCATCCTTAACAACCAATGACTGACAGCTGAATGTAAACTAAAGAATCGGCAGTAATAAAATTGATTTAAAAAAAAAAAAAAAAACAGCGTGGGGTCCCTCCCCCAATCCATACCAGGCCCTTTGGGTCAGGTATGGATTTTAAAATAAGGAGGGAAAATAAAAGGAGTAAAAAAAACACATCTTTGGATCCTCCCCAAATCCATACCAGACCTATATCTGAGCATGCAGCCTGGCAGGCCAGGAAGTGTGTGTGCCCCCATGTTGATGGGGACAAGGGCCTCTGCCCCACAATCCTGGCCAATGGTTGTGGGAGTTTGCAGAAGAGGGCTTATTGGAACCTATATGCCCACTTTAAACAAGGGGGCCCCCGGATCCCGGTCCCCCTATGTGAATGAGTATGGGGTACATTGGACCCCTACTAATTCACCAAAAAAGTGTCAAAAATAAATACACCAGAGACAGTTTAACAAGTCATTTATTTAAAAACAAAAACACAAAAACAATGTCTTCTAAAGTAAATCCAGTGTTCATGACATTAAACGCCTCTGCCAACCCTCTCTGGGTCTAGAAAAAACCCAGCAGCAGAAATAACATAACCCAAAAATTTAACTTGTTCATGATGGAATTCGCACTTTTCCAACTTGCAATACAGGTTGTTCTTTCTCAACCTCTGTAGCACACGGGAGACGTTGATGTAGTGGTTCTGTATTAGAATATACAGTGCATCCAGAAAGTATTCACAGTGCTTCACTGTTTCCACATTTTGTTATGTTACAGTCTTATTCCAAAGAGGAAAATAATGAATTGAATCCATAAAATTCTACAAACAATACCCCGTAATGACAACATGAAAGAAGTTTGTTAGAAATATTTGCAAATTTATAAAAAAAAAAAAAATCACATGTACATAAGTATTCACAGGTTTTCCCAACACAGGTGCATCCTGTTTCCACTGATCATCCTTGAGATGCTTCTACAACTTGATTGTAGTCCACCTGGGGTAAATTCAGTTGATTGGGCATGAAATGGAAAAGGCACACACCTGTGTGCTGTAGTGCTGCATATAAGGTCCCACAGTTAACGGTGCATGTCAGAGCACAAACCAAGCCATGAAGTCCGAGGAATTGTCTGTAGACCCATCAGAGACAGGGGTCTACAGACCCTGGGGAAGGGTACAGAAAAAAGTTATGCAGCATTGAAGGTCCCAATGAGCACAGTGGCCTCCATCATCTGTAAATGAAAGAAGTTTGGAACCACCAGGACTCTTCCTAGAGCAGGCCGCCCGGCCAAACTGAGCGTTCAGGGGAGAAGGGTCTTAGTTAGGGAAGTGACCAAGAACCTGATGGTCACTCTGACAGAGCTCCAGCGTTTCTCTGTGGAATGAGGAGAAACTTCCAGAAGAAAAAACATCTCTGCAGAACTAGAGCCATCAGCCCTGTATGGTAGAGTGGCCAGATGGAAGCCACGACTCAGTAAAAGGCACATGACTGATCGCATGGAGTTTGCCAACAGGCACCTTAAGGACTCTCAGACCATGAGAAACTAAATTCTCTGGTCTGATAAAACAAGATTGGCCTGAATGGCAAGTGTCATGTCTGGAGGAAACCAGGCACCGCTCATCACCTGTCCAATACAACCCTACAATGAAGCCTGGTGGTGACAGTATCACGTTGTGGGGATGTTTTTCAGTGGCAGGAACTGGGAGACTAGTCAAGATCGAGGGAAAAATGTATGCAGCATTGTACGGAGACATGAAAACCTGCTGCAGAGCGCTCTGGAACTCAAACTGCGGTGAATGTTCATCTTCCAACAGGACAACAACCCTAAGCACACAGCCAAGATAAAGGAGTGGCTATGAAACAACTTTGTGAATGTCCTTGAGTGGCCCAGCCAGAGCCCAGACTTGAGCCCGACTGAACATCTCTGGAGAGATCTGAAAAAGGCTGTACACTGATGCTCCCCATCGCTTGAGAGGTCCTGCAAAGAAGAATGGGAGAAACTGCCCAAAAATAGGTGTGCCAAGCTTTTAGCATCATACTCAAAAATACTTGAGATTGTAATTGATGCCAAAGGTGCTTCAACAAAGTATTGAGCAAAGGCTGTGAATACTTTAAATGTAAATAGGGGGGAGAGGAGGGATTTTAACGGTGCATGTTAGTTACATATGAAAAATGATTATGATATCTTATCTCTTTTTCTTAAAAAACCAATTTTATTGTTAACATTAAAAACAAGCACATATGCTCATCAAATATAACAGTACAATTAAAACAAAGCAAAAGTGGTCAAAAAGGTAGGGAATAACAGGTAGGATGTACATTACATATTCATAAATAGTGGTCATTGCATACTAGCCCGACATGTTTCGCATTTGTCGCTTTATCAAGGGGTATGCAATTAAGTAGCGCGTCATCCAACACTTTTAGTAATTCTACAAGGAAAAAATGGGGGGAGGGGGAAAAAAAGGGGGTTTTTTTATACATAAAAATACATTGTTACCATCATAATGCAGCAGAGAAAAAGAAAAAAAAAACATATAGTGAGATGTGTGTTGTCACTCCAAAGCATCCAAAAAGCGCTTACCCCCAAAGAAGGTTGACCCTTGGAAAATCTCATCAGAACCAGCAAGAACAGACACAGCCAGGCTGGACAGCGGGAGGGCTTTTTCCCCCTCCCCCCATTTTTTCCTTGTAGAATTACTAAAAGTGTTGGATGACGCGCTACTTAATTGCATACCCCTTGATAAAGCGACAAATGCGAAACATGTCGGGCTAGTATGCAATGACCACTATTTATGAATATGTAATGTACATCCTACCTGTTATTCCCTACCTTTTTGACCACTTTTGCTTTGTTTTAATTGTACTGTTATATTTGATGAGCATATGTGCTTGTTTTTAATGTTAACAATAAAATTGGTTTTTTAAGAAAAAGAGATAAGATATCATAATCATTTTTCATATGTAACTAACATGCACCGTTAAAATCCCTCCTCTCCCCCCTATTTACATTTAAATTTTTGTTTGGGATGTGGTGCCTATTTTGAGGGTGTTTCCCCACTTCCGGAACCTAAACCTATACAAAACGAGATTCAGTGTTTCAATACACATATACCCAGGGTTCCGTTATGGGTAACACGACAACTAACAAAGTATGAGATACTTTTGTATCACTTTTAAAAAAAATTTTTCTTTTTTCTCTGTTGTTTATTATTAGCATTATTAACTTTACCTCTTGTTTTTTGAGGGACCGGTTTTGTTCTTCCCCCCTTTTTCCCTTCCTACTTTTCCCCTCCCACTGCTCCTCCCTCCTTCTCTTCCTTACCTATTTTTCCACCCATCCTCCCCCCACCCTCCCCCCTCCCCCATGGCAGCCTTCAGTGGCGAGGCCTGGCTAGGCCTCATGGATAAAATCCAACAAACTCACAGTTTGGGTGAATTGAGTGATAAGGACTTAGAACATATTTTCCTAAGACTTCAACGTCTTTTGGAACGTAAAGCAAGAATTTATTGGCACAAGAAATACTTTTTTAAATACATTGACCACAAAATCGTACCCTGGGGATTGAGAATTCAAATTTTCCCCAATGTACGCAAGGCTGATGACCTTTTGAAGGCCCAGTGGGAAGACAACCTGCAGACTTGTTCCTTTGGGATGATGCATTTATTGTGTAAACAATATGAACAAGAACTTATCACTCTAGATGGATCCATTTCACAATGGTATAATGACCATAAACATTTATTAAACAATGCAAAATTTAAGAAAAAAGAAAATGATTTAAAGACCTACCTAGAAAGGTACACTCTAGATATCATCCGAACAAAGGAAAACAAGTTTGTACGTGACACCAATGCTCATTCAAATGGGTCAGCCTACAAATGGACACACAATGCTAATACGAGATCTTACAGATCCACTAGTCAACGTAATACCAGAAATGGCAATGACATGACTAACCTCTCACCCTCTTCTTCCTTATCATCCAGCCAATCGACAGTCTATCGAGACTTGTCTGGAGACAGACTGCCAAAGCGACGAAAAAGTAACTCAGATACGGCCTCGTTGGAATCCCTTAAAAACCAAACCGGCACTCCTGCACCTCGTCGGTCACAGCCCATCTACCCTAAAGCGGCACCACCTCGCACTTCTACTATTCCCCACTCTTCGTCACAAACGTCACGTGGTCCGCAGATGTCGACCACTCACACCATTGTGTCCACAGCACCTTCCACGGCGATCACCGCCCCCCCTCTTAACCTACACACGGCTACCAAGGTAAGCAACACCAACACTGTCATTTCTCCTTCAGGTACACCTGTAACAGCTGACATGAAGCTAGCACCCATTTTTTTAGGGAAAGACCAAGAAGCAGTATAAACTCAGAATCTAACCTAACTTCGTGGACCACCAATTCCACATCCAATCCTTCTGAACTATCCATTATTAATCTCTCCTCATATGTCCTAAATGAATATGAAGAACAAGTCCTTAAACTGGGTCTCACGTTTTGCCCCGACTCCCAGTTTGACAAATTCCACCTTATCAAGGACCTCCATCTGTTTGCCCGCAGACTCCTCTATAAAGTCATTTTTGACAAACCCCAACCAGACACATGCTCCAATGATGAAAAATCTAATCTTCGGACGAGTATAGAAGAACAAAGAGCCTATGAGGATCTGATGGCACTTTGGGAGGAGGGACACGCGGACGACGACGCCTCCGGATGTTTGTACCAGCCGGAGCTGTCGGTCGCCGGTGTGTCCTTCCCCCCTCCACAGTCCTATAAACCTAAGTCCAAAAATTTTCCCCTTTTAAATACGAACCCAAATATCTGGGCTTTTGTCACACAAACCTCACGAGCAATCGAAGAATCTAAATTTCGTTCCCCTGTACCATCTAATTTAAATGCCAATCAAAAAGCTGCCATTCGATCTCTTGAATCGAATCAAAATATACTAATTAAACCTGCTGATAAAGGCGGCAATCTAGTCATTATGGAAACATCCCAATACATTAAAATGTGTAATAGAATCTTATCCAATCAAGAGTGGTATCGTCCCATCTCTAAAACACTCATACAAAATTTCAATACCGAATATTATAATATTATTTTCAAGGCATACCATAGAGGTATCATAGACAAAAATACGTGGGACTACCTCAATGTGAGGGACCCACGAATCCCGACGTTCTACGCCTTGCCAAAGGTACATAAATCCTTGGTGGACCCCCCAGGACGCCCCATAATATCGGGCTGCCTGTGCCTTACAGAAAATGCCAGCTGTCTAGTTGATAACTACCTATATCCGCACGTCACCTCTCTTTTTTCCTACATCAAGGATACTATAGACCTTTTAAAAACTATTGAAGATATTTCTCTTCCACCAGGCACCTTTCTAGTAGCATTGGACATCGAAAGTCTCTATAACACGATTCCCCATAACAAGGGCATTGAAATTATAAGTAACCATTTGCAAGAGAGAGGCCCCTCATTTGAAAGTTATAATAATTTTGTCTTAGAACTTCTCAACTTTATACTGAGACACAATGTCTTTGTATTTAACTCTTCCCACTACCTCCAGGTGCAGGGGGTTGCGATGGGGACCAAATGTGCCCCATCGTATGCCAACCTGTACCTGGGGGGGTGGGAAAAAGACCTCTTCTCCAGGGACGACCTGACCCATCTTTTGGAGAAGGTCGTCTCCTGGCATCGCTACATAGACGATGTCTTATTATTTTGGTCCGGGTCAGAAAGAGAACTGCTTGAATTCCTTGGTTTAATTTCCGTTAACAACTTTAACCTACGTTTCACTATGGAACATAGCCTCACTGCAATTAATTTTTTGGACCTCACTATTTCAATCGATCCCACTGGTAAACTAAACTCGTCACTTTTCAGAAAACCCTCGGCAGGGAACACCATTCTCCACGCAGATAGTGCACACCCTGGCCCTTTATTGAGAAGCATTCCGTACAGCCAGTACTTGCGTTTAAGACGCAACTGCAGCATAGACAGAGATTTTCAACTAGCAGCCAAAGACCTTTATAAAAGACTATTGTCCCGTGGATACAGTCATGCATGCCTCAAAAGGGCATACAACAGGGTCAAAATACAGGATAGAGACTCTCTACTTTTTTCAAAAAAGCCCTTTAAAAAATCTGAAACGGTAAGATTGATTACTCGCTATTCGAACCAACACAAAGAAATCAGGAACATTATAGCAAAATTTTGGCCGCTTCTTTCCGCTGACTCAGCTGTCAGTAAACACATCAACTCTTTCCCTGAAATAACCTACAGACGTGTCCCCTCTTTGAAGGACCGTCTGGTTCATAGTCATTTCCAAGACACCTCAAAAAATAAAAATCTCCGTCACATAGGCATCTCCCCGTGTGGTAAATGTGACGTTTGCCTTTATGTAGAAAATACATCAGAATTTTTACTTCCCAATGGACAGTGGTATTCAATAAAATTCAAGGCCACATGCCAAACTCCTGGCATAATTTATTTAGCTCAGTGTGTCTGTGGCGGCTTTTATGTGGGTAAAACAAAACGACCATTCCACAAACGAATTAGAGACCACATAAAGCCAATTATGAAAAAACAAATGGATACAGCCATTGCCAGACATGTGGGACTGTATCATAACTTCAACCCTAGAACTATAAAGTTTCTTGTTCTGGAACATGTACCATTGGATGAAAGAGGAGGTAGTGCCGATCGGACATTGCTCCAGCTTGAAGCCCGCTGGATTTATAGTCTCCAAGCCACCCACTTTCCAGGCTTTAATGAAAGCCTTAGCTACAGACCTTTCCTCTGAACACGGCTGCCTGCATCAGCCCGGTGTCCATTAACATCCTACACCTTCTTATCTTGCCTGTCCCCTTTCCCTTATTTGTCCCTGCTTATTTCACTTTTTCCTCTTCCTTCCCCCCCCCCCCCTCCCCTCACCCCCCCTTTCAACCCTCCCTCTCTGCAAGCCACTATACCAAATGATTTGTTTACACTACATTTCAGTTTGAATTGATGTTAGTGAAATGATATATTTTTTGCCTTGTAAATTTTGATTTTCAATTGCTGTTTAATGTGGCTTTACCATGGAATTATATGTTTACTGTAACTGTAAATTGTGTAATCATGTGGTGTGTTGTCCTTCTTTAGCACCGATCGGGATCGTTGGGTTTTTGGTCTCCCCCTCCGACTCGATCGGCTACCCCCCTGACCCCTCTCGGTCAGGCCGCTCCAGTCCGGTCTTGTCTTAGCAGCGTCAAGGGGGCTGTCGCATCCACACGGACGCCCGGGGCACATCATTCTGATGTGCCCACATCGCGCCGCGCAGCCCTTGAAACCAGCGTCTCTGCTGGTTACCATCGTAACCTTCCCCGCCTCCTTCGCCCCCTGACGTGGTCGCTGCATGGGAGGAGAGGCCGAACTCAGCAGTGCGCATGTCGGCCCTCTCCACCGGCGCGGTCACTCATGGGAGTTGAAGTCCCGGCGAGAGTCGGTTCCCTGGGCCTGCGCAGTGGCGCCCTCACGTCCGCATCGAGCCGGCTACGTCACACGCCGTCTCGATGGGGAGCAGTATTTAAACCGGCTGACCTGACAGCTATGTCTGCCAGCGCCGGAGGATGAAAGCCAAGATCTCAGCCAGGTAATGTGACTGGTGTTGCTCACCATACCTTGCTCTATACTTTATCTTCATGATTATATGTTTTTTTTGCTTCGCATATACATTGAACTCTTGTTGAGTCTTCATTTTTATGTATATACCTTTTGTGCATTAATTTCCAAACCCTACATTTTGAATATATTCAGACCATTTCACTGATCGATTAACAAGATCTTTTAAAGTCCCATTACAAAGTATACCCCTACTTTTGTTTACTTCCTTCCACTTTTTTTTTTTTTTTTTTTTTTTTTTGTGAGGAAGCAACATCATCTTCCTCTTTATTATTTATTGTTTTCTCATTTCTCGTTTTAGTTGTAACATATACACCATTCATCTACCCTCTGGCTATCTTCACTTTACCACCTCCGCTGCATAATCGCACCTCCCAGGTAGCAGCTTTAATTAACCACAGGCGTAAGTGATATGTACCCGATTCCTATGCTCTCTACAGATTCAATTAACCTTTGGTACATAAAGATTTTTCTGTTTTTTGACACTAAATTAATTTATACAACAGCTTCTCCTTACTGTTCCCTGTGGTTGCATTTTAAGCCCTCCCGCTGTCCAGCCTGGCTGTGTCTGTTCTTGCTGGTTCTGATGAGATTTTCCAAGGGTCAACCTTTTTTTGGGGGTAAGCGCTTTTTGGATGCTTTGGAGTGACAACACACATCTCACTATATGTTTTTTTTTTTTTTTTTTTTTTCTTTTTCTCTGCTGCATTATGATGGTAACAATGTATTTTTATGTATAAAAAAACCCCCTTTTTTTCCCCCTCCCCCCATTTTTTCCTTGTAGAATTACTAAAAGTGTTGGATGACGCGCTACTTAATTGCATACCCCTTGATAAAGCGACAAATGCGAAACATGTCGGGCTAGTATGCAATGACCACTATTTATGAATATGTAATGTACATCCTACCTGTTATTCCCTACCTTTTTGACCACTTTTGCTTTGTTTTAATTGTACTGTTATATTTGATGAGCATATGTGCTTGTTTTTAATGTTAACAATAAAATTGTTTTTTTAAGAAAAAGAGATAAGATATCATAATCATTTTTCATATGTAACTAACATGCACCGTTAAAATCCCTCCTCTCCCCCCTATTTACATTTAAATTTTTGTTTGGGATGTGGTGCCTATTTTGAGGGTGTTTCCCCACTTCCGGAACCTAAACCTATACAAAGCTGTGAATACTTATGTACTATGATTTATTTTCATTTTTTATTTTTAATAAATTTGCAAAGATTTCAAACAAACTTCTTTCACGTTGTCATTATGGGATATTGTTTGTAGAATTTTGAGGAAAATAATTAATTTAATCCATTTTGGAATAAGGCTGTAACATAACAAAATGTGAAAAAAAAGTTAAGTGCTTTGACATTTGGCCTGTTCTGTGGTCTTCTCGAGAAAGGCTGTTTTCAAGTCTCTTACTTTCTGACTTCTGATGCATGGCCCTCAGTCTCCACAGTGATGCAATTGAACGGAAGGTATGGATTAGGTTTCTGGCGAACATTACCATGCCAAAATTTTCTCCGTACCCTCGGTCCACCCGCAAACTTTCGACAACTGACCATGTTTAAATCTTATTGTGAAGACAGTGGTTCCCTTCCACGTTCTCTATCCAAGATGTACTCACTAATGATCTCTCCTCTGGAAGACTGCTATGCCTGGTCTTTGTAGATGGGAGCGGGACCTAGATAGGACCTTCATTCCTGACCAACGTTGGAACATCATACATCTCACTTTGAAATCCTCTATATGTACTGTACGCCTACACAGGAAACCAATTACAAGTTACTGGTATTCCCCCCCGTCGATCCTGTCCAAATACTTTCCTGAATCCTCAGATCCTTGCTGGAGATGCAGGGGGAACAGGGGACTCTATTTCACATATTCTGGACTAGCCCCAAAATAAAACAATAATGTTCTAAGGTGCAAAAGACCACCCAGCAATTTATGGATTTCCCGATATCGCAGAACCCTGCCTTTTTGCTCCACTATTTTGAAATTCCTCTTAAGACATAAGAAATCAATACTTTGTCACATGCTTAATGCTGCCAAAGCCTGTACCACATTGTACTGGAAGGACCCTAACCCCTCCTTCCATTGCCATGTGGCTCAACAAAGTCAAGAGTTATAACGCTTTGGAGGACCTAGTACTTACTGCCCAAAACAGGACAGAGCAGTATACTAAAACATGGTCATATTGTAACATGTTCGTACATTCAGACAAGGGCAAGGCCCTGTCATGGTTATGCAGTAATCTTTCTCTGTCAGCTTACCTTCTCCTCATGTGTTCAGACTAAGAGGCCAGCCACTCACACCGGGCTGGTTTTATAACCTCTCCTCTAAGCATAGCCCCACCCCAGGCCCTATCAGGGAACCATATATTAACCTGTGCACTGCAAGCCAGCAGTGCTGATCAACCATTGTGTGTTAGCTTCCGTGTGTACTTGCTGTGTTTCCTACGTCTGATTCCAGTTACCAACTTTGGCCTGTTCTCGACTTTCCCTGTCTGCTTGTGACCCTGACCTTTGGCGTGTTATGTTTATCCTTGTCTGCTAGTCGCCCTGACATTTGGCTCAGTGGTGGAAGTATAGGGGTTTCGCTGAGGTCGCCATGGCGACTGGGCCCCATGCTGCAGGGGGCCTTTGAGGGCCCCCCTGTTTATCTTGATAGGGGGAGCGGCTGAGATCGATCTCCCCGATCGTCGGCCGAACTGTAATCGGCACTGTGCGGGAAGCTTGTCACACTGATCTAAAGTGAAAGCAGTGTGTGCTGTGCTCTGTCTCCCCCTCTGTAAGGGGGGGAGACAGAGCACAGCACACACTGCTTTCACTTTAGATCAGTGTGACAAGCTTCCCGCACAGTGTGCAGTACCCGGCAGGAAGAGGTGAGGTAAAGCACTGCCGTTTTTTAAAAGGCTTTCTGTAAGTGTGTTCATGTATGTGTATGCATGTGTTGATGTGTGTATTTATATATGTGTTTGTGTGTGTATATACAGTATATGTGTGTGTATTATGTGTGTGTATATACAGTATATGTGTGTGTATATTATGTGTGTGTATATTATGTGTGTATATACAGTATATGTGTGTGTAAATACAGTATGTGTTTGTGTGTGTATATACAGTATATATGTGTGTATATTATGTGTGTGTATATACAGTATATGTGTTTGTGTGTGTATATACAGTATATATGTGTGTATATTATGTGTGTGTTTATCTATGTGTATGTGTGTGTGTGTTTAGATGCAGTGGTGGCCCATGCATTAAGGGCGCACGGGCGCCGCCCCCTCTCTCCAGCCACCCCTCTATCACCAATAGATAGGTTCATGCATTGCATGAATCTATCTATGGCCGCCGCTGCAACCCCCTATTCAGGCACCCAGCCCCTTTTTGGGCGCAGGTAACCTGAATTACAGCGGCGGGGGGGTTTGAAGCACCGGATTAGAGCCATAGGCTCTAATAGGCATCAAAAAAGGTGACCTCACAGGTCACTCAGCTGTGTTAGAAAAGCGAATGACTATTCGCTTTCCTAACACTAAACTGCCTCTCCACCAATCAGGTGCTCGGGTCTGTCACCCGTCACCTGATTGGCTGAAACGGCAGGCGCCGCTATTGGACGCCTATCAGGAGGAGAGGACGGGAGATGTGGACAGCAGGAGACGCATGGAGGACCCCACTCGTCGCAGTCACCCACTTCCCCACCAAGACAGGGTAAGTGCCGATGAGCGGTCGGGGGTCACACTGGGGGCATTTAAGGGCACATTGGCAGCATTTGATGGGCACACTGGCAGCGTTTGATGAGCACACGGGCAGCGTTTGATGGGCACACGGGCAGCGTTTGATGGGCACACGGGCAGCGTTTGATGGGCACACGGGCAGCGTTTGATGGGCACACTGGCAGCGTTTGATGGGCACACTGGCAGCGTTTGATGGGCACAGTGGCAGCGTTTGATGGAACACTGGCAGCATTTAATGGGCACACTGGCAGCGTTTGATGGCACAGTGGCAGCATTTCATGGGCACCCTGGCAGCATTTAATGGGCACACTGGCAGCATTTGATGGGCATAGTGGCAGTGTTTGGCACAGTGGCTGCAATTGATGGCACAGTGGCTGCGTTTGATGGCACACTTGCAGCATTTAAGTGGCACAGTGGCAGCATTTGATGGGCACAGTGGCAGCAATTGATGGCACAGTGGCTGCGTTTGATGGCACAGTGGCAGCATTTAAGTGGCACAGTGGCAGCGTTTGATGGGCACAGTGGCAGCGTTTGATGGCACAGTGGCTGCAATTGATGGGCACAGTGGCTGCAATTGATGGGCACAGTGGCTGCAATTGATGGGCACAGTGGCTGCATTTGATGATTTTTTTTAAAAAAATGTTTGCGCCCCCAAAAAAATTTTGCGCACCAGCCGCCACTGTTTCGATATATGTATGCACATTTTATGTATGCACGTTTAATCCCGACACTCTATATGTTTACAATCAGGACTGATTTTTTTTTTCTTGCTTGTTCAAAGTACCAGCAACAAAATGCTGTTCCTCTGAAAAGCGATCCATGCTCAGATCACTTTTCAGAGGCATTTGACAGCCGGTAAAGAGGCAATATGTTGCCTCCTGACCACCTGTTTTAACCCCTTAAAGTGATTGTAAAGGTTTTTTTTTTTTAAATAACAAACATGTCATACCTTCATTGTGCAGTTAGTTTTGCACAGAGTGGCCCCGAACACCGACTTCTGGGGTCCCTCGGCGGCTCTTGCGGCTCCTCCTCTTATCAGACATCCCCCTAGGAAAAGCGCTGTCCAGGGGTCAGGGGGCCCTTTATGATTTCTTGCATTGGGGCCCTGAAGGTTTTAGTTATGCCACTGATTTGGCTTATCCCTTACTTTCCTTGTTGTTCCAGCCTGCTGCCTCCTTCCTCTTCTCCTGTAGTCTACTGTGAGCGTGAGCTGTGAGACCCTGGGGGCCGCGACCTGGAGCCAGACTGCAGCTCAGTCCATCCTCACCAATAGAGGCTCTGGTGAACACCTGCTGGCTCTTAGACTCCGCGCCCTGGGGAATCTATGCTCTAGCCCCCAGTGGAATCTGTGTTAGTGATCCAGTAGACCTGCTTCCTGAACCTCCCAGAGTTCAATCCGCAGCAGTCAGTCCTAGGGTCCACTACCTAGCGGTGCACTTCTGACTCCTACAGAGTGCATCTGTCACCTGGTCTCGGGTGATTTGACATTTTGATCAGCCATGGACCCGGATAATGTGCCGCTACCCGCAGATGATTCGTTGCAGGGCTTAGTTCGCAGACTTGAGACCCAGGAATTGCATCAGACCCAGGTGATGCGATTCCTTCAGGATTTGGCATCCCGCTTTGAACAGGTTCAGGCCTCATTAGGACCCCTGGTTCAACAACCTCAACCGCTATCTGCTGCTGCACCAATCGCACCAGTCGCAGACACACATTCATTACAACTGCCAGCTCCAGCCCATTTATCTGGGGACTCCAAGGCTTACAGGGGGTTCCTTAGCCAGTGCACAATTCATTTTGACCTTCAGCCCCAAAATTTCCTGTCCGATCGGGCAAAAGTAGCCTATATTATATCCCTCCTGTCTGGCGAGGCGCTAGCTTGGGCTGCCCCTCTGTGGGAACTGAATGATCCAGTGGTTTCTAGCCTGTCTGATTTATTGAAACTTTTTCGGAACATCGTCGAGGAACCGGGTCGTGTCTCCTCAGCGGCTAGAATTCTTTTACGTCTCCGTCAAAAGTCAGCTTCTGTGGGACAGTATGCTCTTCAGTTCCGTATCCTCACAGCTGAATTGAACTGGAATAATGAGGCCCTAGTTGCAACCTTTTTACATGGCCTCTCTGATAGAGTGAAGGATGACTTGGCATCCCTTCGTGCTGATCTGGATAGTGTCATCACCTTGTGTAACCAGATCGATATTCGCTTTCAGGAGAGGGCCCTGGAAAAAAGACGCCAGCGCTCCCCGTTCCTTAGGCAGACTGAGCTCCCAGTCCCTTCTCTTCGATCCGAGGAGCACCCCCTGCCCGCTGAGGAACCTATGCAGCTGGGCTGGACCAAGTTGTCTCCTGAAGAACACGCTAGGCGCAGAACTCTGGGTCTGGGTCTGTGCCTTTATTGTGGGGCCAAAGGTCATTTTCGTAACACTTGTTTTCTTTGTACGGAAAAACGCTCTGGGCTAATACATCTGGAAGGTGGAGTATTAGACCCTGAAATATCACTTTCACCTTCTCGTCTTCTTCTTTCTGTGTTCGTTCATGTCGGCGCTTCCTCTCATTCGTTCTCGGCACATCTGGATTCCGGAGCCGCTGGCAATTTCATGGATTGGGAAACTGCATCTTCCATGAGACTTACCCTTCTGCCCCTTTCAACACCATTGGTGGTCTTGGCGATTGATGGCACTGTTCTCCTAGGGGGTCCTATCTGCTTCCAGACCCTCCCTGTTAAGATGTCGGTAGGGACACTTCACCAGGAGTGGATATCCTTCCTTGTCTCACCTAAGGCTTCATCTCCTATCATATTAGGTTTTCCTTAGTTACGGCTCCATTTTCCACACATTGACTGGACTGCTGGACGGATCCTGGCTTGGGGTTCCTCCTGGTCCTCTTCCTGCCTACTCAAGGTTACCTCAAAAGAGAAACTTCCTGTTGCCACCATCCCAGTATCTTCTGCTCTTCCCGCTGCATATAGCGATTTCTGGAATGTCTCCTGCAATAGTTGGGCTGAGGCACTCTCTGGGTCATGTGGCACTCTGGATAAGGAGCCCACCTGTGAACTTGAGCCGATCATTCACTCCAGTTTGCATAGTCAGTTACCTTTGCCTTTTCCTGGACCCCCTTGGACGCACACCCAGGCTGACTCGTCCACCAGTTCCACAGTCGCTACGCCATGTGATGCGATTCTGGTGGTCGCTGCAACTGGCAATGCTGTTCAGTCGGCCTCTGCACCAGTTCAGCCTATGCCCAGTGAAGCTATCCAGCTTGACTTCTGTGACACATCACTTTCTAACCAACCTGGTCTCAGGGATCCACTGACTTCTGCCCAGTCTGATGATCCTGTGCTGGATGTCCAGCTCATCTTTAAGGGTCTGGAGGGACCCTGCTCAGACTCCTGATGGTCTTTTTCTGCCTTTACCTATTCCTAAGAAGCCTTTAGCCCTCAATAAGTCCTCTCGTCCTCTCCCTACCTCGGTTTCGGTCTCTGAGGATAATCTTAAGTACGAGGTTAGTCATATTCTGGATTCCCGGTGCCGTAGAGGCATTCTTCAGTAACTCGTACATTGGGAAGGGTTCGGTCCTGAGGAGATGCCTTGGATGACTGCATCTGAGATCTTTGCACCTTGTCTGTTGAGGAGGTTTCATCTGGAGTTTCCCTGTAAGCCAGGGCCCAGGCGGGGGAGGGGGAGGTCTCATAAGAAGGGGGGGTACTGTCATGGTTATGCAGTAATCTTTCTCTGTCAGCTTATCTTCTCCTCATGTGTTCAGACTAAGAGGCCAGCCACTCACATCTGGCTGGTTTTATAACCTCTCCTCTAAGCATGGCCCCACCCCAGGCCCTATCAGGGAACCCTATATTAACCTGTGCACTGCAAGTCAGCAGTGCTGATCAACCATTGTGTGTTAGCTTTCGTGTGTACTTGCTGTGTTTCCTACGTCTGATTCCAGTTATCAACTTTGGCCTGTTCTTGACTTTCCCTGTCTGCTTGTGATCCTGACCTTTGGCGTGTTACGTTTATCCTTGTCTGCTAGTCGCCCTGACTTTTGGCTTATCCCTTACTTTCCTTGTTGTTCCAGCCTGCTGCCTCCTTCCTCTTCTCCTGTAGTCTACCGTGAACATGAGCTGTGAGACCCTGGGGGCCACGAGCTGGAGCCAGACTGCAGCTCAGTCCATCCTCACCACTAGAGGCTCTGGTGAACACCTGCTGGCTCTTAGACTCCACGCCCTGGGGAATCTATGCTCTAGCTCCCAGCGGGATCTGTGTTAGTGATCCAGTAGACCTGCTTCCTGAACCTCCCAGGGTTCAATCCACAGCAGTCAGTCCTAGGGTCCACTACCTAGCGGTGCACTTCCGACTCCTACAGAGTGCATCTGTCACCTGATCTCAGGTGATCTGACAGGCCCTTTGGGAATGTTGTTCTGGGGACTGAGGTCTTTCCGCCCTTTTTGCTGACACGCATACGTCCCACCACCCTCCTTCCCCCCCAATTTAGTGGGGGTGGTTTTTTTTTTTTCTTTTCCCCAACCCCTCTTTCTTTCTCCACCTGTTTCCTACTTCTCTGGTGCTCATAGGCATCCTTCTCCTCCCCCGGCTTTCTTTTCTCCTCCCTTTTTAAACAACTGAAGAGTCCATCTGAGTGATTTCCGCAACATTTGTTGCCCCGGATTTTAGATGAGAGTTTTAATTTCTTTTCTCAGGGTGCCTGTATTTTGCAAGATACCGAGCTCATTTTGTGATTGGGTATGTATTGTTCTGCTCTGATGGATACTTTATTCTATAAAGAATTAATAAAACAAAAGTGAAGCGTTGTGAATACTTTTACGGATGCACTGTATGAGAATATCATTGAGGTAAAACTCCACACTTTGTTGCAGCATATCCCAGAGGACATCATTAACAAATTCCTGGGACTTTTTGTGGGACTCTATTTCTTGCCAGTGTCTTGGTATCTGACTTTTGGCTGCATTCATCAGATGAGGTATCATAGGTTCTTTATATTGTGTTATTGAACTTTCTATCCCCACGGAATAAGCACATCCAAAGTTCTTCTAATATTTCTCTTTTAGTGATCTATTTTAATAACTGTAAAATCTTTCCAGTAGCTTTTTATTTTTGGGCAATCCCACCATATGTGGGCCATCATTCCCACTACTTTACATCCTCGCCAACAGTGAGGTAATTTCCCTGTTTGATATTTGCATATTTTGTCTGGGGTTATATAACACCTTGTGAGGCATTTGTAGTTCATCTCAGATGTATTAGTGTCTACTGCGGAGCTATGTTCCAGTCTCAAAATGTTTCCTAATTTTTGTTTATTCCCTCATGTTCCCAATATTTTTTCCCGTTTTTAAAAAAAAAAATTTTTTATGTATGGCGGGAGCTCCAGCCCCTCCATTTCCATTAAAATTTTATAAATCCGTGATATACCAATTCTTGTGTTTGGTGCTATACACAGCCGCTCCAGAGGCCTTGGGTACTCCGGAGATCTTATTGGTTGTGGCAAAGTTGTAACAAAATGCTTCAACTGGGAGGTAGTGCCATTCATTAATCACCATCAAGTCTGTTTTGCGTTTTAATTCTTGAAATGTGCATATTTTTCCCCTTTTCTATTATGTCCTTTAATTGCGCATTTTCATTTTTTATCCATGCTTCAAATAATTTCCCTTTTCTCGGTGTGAAATAATTTGTTTCTTTCAGTGAAATTAATGGAGTTATAATTCCATTTGCCTTGTTTATGTATTAGATCCCAAATTCTAAGTACATTTTGTGCCATTACATGTGTATTCTAACCCAGTGCTCTAAAATGAGGTGGAATCCAAATAATTCTACCCAACCGTGCATCACTCATATTCTCAATTTGTACCCATCTTTTTTTTTTTTTCTCCCTTGCCCACTCCATTACTCGTGAACCACTTGACCACTTAAACCCCTAACAAGACCAATTTTCACCTTTCGGTGCTCTCATACTTTGAATGACAATTAATCAGTCATGCAACACTGTACCCATATGAATTTTTTGTCCTTTTTTTCACACAAATAGAGCTTTCTTTTGGTGGTATTTAATCACTGCTGGGTTTTTTATTTTTTGCAATATTAATGAAAAAAGACTGGAAATTCTGTAAAAAAAATCCCCACATTTTTCTTTCTGTTTTTTGCAAAATTAGTCATTTTTTCTTTATAAATTTTGGCCAAATTCTATACTGCTACATATCTTTGGTAAAAATAATCCAAATTGGTGTATATTATTTGGTCTGTGTGAAAGTTAGAGTCCACAAGCTATGGTGCCAATCACTGAAAATTGATCACACCTGAAGTACTGACGGCCTAGCTCATTTCTTGAGACCCCAACAAACCAGGACAGTACAAATAACCCCCAAATGACCCCTTTTTGGAAAGTAGACATTCAAAGGTATTTAGAAAGATTAGAAAGTTTTTTTTTTTTTTCTTTTTTCACAAAATTGTTATATTAGCAAATTATTTCTCACACACAGCATATGCATACCACAAATTACACCCCAAAATACATTCTACTACTCCTCCTGAGTATGGCGATGCCACATGTGTGAGACTTTTACACACCGTGGCCACAAACAGAGGCCCAACATGCAGGGAGCACCATCAGGCGTTCTAGGAGCATAAATTACACATCTAATTTGACTACTTCTTGCACTTTTGAAGGCTCTGGAGCACCAGGACAATAAAAATGCCCAAAAAATGACCCCATTATGGAAAGAAAACACCCCAACGTTTAATCTATCAGGCATATCAAGCCTTTTTTTTTTCTACAAGTTTTTGGAAAATGTGGAGAAAAAAAACAAAATACGCATTTTTTTTCTTTTTTTTAAACACAAAGTTGCCCATTTATACAATAGTTCTAATACATAGCATGTACATGGCAAAAATTACAAATTACACCCCAAAACATTGTCTGCTACTCCTGAGTATGGCGATACCACAGGTGTGAGACTTTTACACAGCCTGGCCTAGCCTGACATACAGAGGCCCAACATGCAGGGAGCACCATCAGGCATTCTAGAGGCATAAATGTCAAATCTAATTTGACTACCTATTACACTTTGAGGCAATGTAGTTACATTGATGAGCCGTGAATGGGGATGGCTAAGCATGATTGAGCCATGATCGTGGATGACTTGGTATAGCTGGGTATGGCTGAGTATGGATGGGATGGCTGAGTATGGCTGGGTGGGTATGGATGGGATAGCTGGGTATGGCCGAGTATGGATGGGATGGCTGGGTCGGGTATGGCTGAGTATGGCTGGATGGGTATGGCTGAGTGTTGCTAAGCATGGGTGGATGAGTATTGCTGAGCATGGATGGATGCGTGTTGCGGAGTATGGATGAATGAGCATTGCTGAGCATGGATGTATGGATGAGTATGGATGGCTGAACATGGATGGATGAATATTGCTGAGGATGGATGAGTATGGATGGCTGAACATGGATGGATGAGTATTGCTGAGCATGGATGAGTATGGATGGCGGAGAATGGATGGATGAGTATTGCTGGGGGTGGCTGAGCATGGATGGATGACTGGATGAGTGCAGGAATTTTGACATATCAGCGCTGTGGGCAGTACACATCCAGCCCACAGCGCTGCAGCACTTGATCTCTCCCCTCTCACTGTACTGATGGGTACAGAGAGGGGAGAGAGGAACCGGACGTGACACCGGTTTGTTTACAAGTGATCACTCTGTCATTTGATGGAGTGATCACGTGGTAAATGGCCGCTATCAGCGGCCATTTACTGTGATCCGTGATGCGGTCACGGATATTCCCGGGTGTATGCCCCAGGGGGCGTGCGGGAGCAAGACTCTGGGAGGACATCCATGGACGCCCTTCCCAGAATAAGCTGACCGTCCTGCAGCCGTCTTTCGGCTATGGCCCGGTCGGCAAGTGGTTAATTCTGTCTTCCATGTAAATTGAAATTCTTGCTGTAGGCACCATTCTTCCTGTTTATTTACATTTATGTTTACGATCTCTGATTTAGAAAGATTTTTAAGTTTGATAGTTCTCCATAATATTTCAGTATTTTCATTAAAGTGGAGTTCCACCCAAAAGTGGAACTTCCACTCATCAGATTCCTCCCCCCCTCCGGTGACACAGTTGGCACCTTTCAGGGGGGAGGGGGGTACAGATACCTGTATATTACAGGTATCTGTATCCACTTCCGGCGTAGATAGCCGCAGAATCTGCGGGTATTTACGCCACTTCCTGCACCCTCCCCGCTGCCTGCTGGGAAACACACGGCTCCCAGAGGCAGCAGGGACCACTGGTATTGCGCTGCGCGACTCGCGCATGCGCAGTAGGGGACCGGGAAGTGAAGCCGCACGGCTTTACTTCCTGATTCCCTTACCGAAGATGGAGGCGGCAGCACCCGAGGACGGAGAGACGCTTCGGCCTCGGGTGCCGACATCGCGGGCGCCCTGGACAGGTAAGTGTCCATGTTTTAAAAGTCAGCAGCTGCAGTATTTGTAGCTGCTGACTTTTAAAAAAAATTTTCTCGGTGTTGCTCCGCTTTAAATTGGGCATTGTAACCCTTGGGTTAGAAATATAGAATAGTACATCATCAGCGTAAGCTGCTATTTTATGTTCCTCCTCTCCTCTTCTAATCCCTCCTACAGTGCCTTGCAAAAGTATTCACCCCGCTTGGTCTTTTACCTATTTTCTTACATTACAACCTTTGGTTCAATGTTTTTTTAATCTGAATTATATGTGATAGATCAGAACACAATAGTCTAAATTGGTGAAGTCAAATTAGAAAAATATATACATAAAACAATTTTTCAAAAATAAAAAAAACTGATAATTGGCATGTGCGTATGTATTCCAACCAATTACCTTAAGAAGTCACATAATTAGTGAAATGATGTCCATCTGTGTGCAATCTAAGGGTCACATGATCTGTCATTACATATACACACCTTTTTGAAAGGCCCTAGAGGCTGCAACACCTAAGCAAGAGGCACCACTAACCAAACACTGCCATGAAGACCAAGGAACTCTCCAAACAAGTAAGGGACAATGTTGTCGAGAAGTACAAGTCAGGTTTAAGTTCTAAAAAAAATATCCAAATCTTTGATGATCCCTAGGAGCACCATCAAATCTATCATAACCAAATGGAAAGAACATGGCACAACAGCAAGCCTCCCAAGAGACGGCCGCACACCAAAACTCATGGAATGGGCAAGGAGGGCATTAATCAGAGAGGCAGCACAGAGATCTAAGGTAACCCTGGAGGAGCTGCAGAGTTCCACAGCAGAGACTGGAGTATCTGTACATAGGACGACAATAAGCCGTACGCTCCATAGAGTTGGGCTTTATGGCAGAGTGGCCAGAAGAAAGCCATTACTTTCAGCAAAAGACAAAATGGCACGTTTTAAGTTTGCGAAAAGGCATGTGGGAGACTCCCAAAATGTATGGAGGAAGGTGCTCTGGTCTGATGAGACTAAAATTTAACTTTTTGGCCATCAAAGAAAGCGCTATGTTTGGCGCAAACCCAACACATCACATCACCCAAAGAACACCATCCCCACAGTGAAACATGGTGCTGGCAGCATCATGCTGTGGGGATGTTTTTCAGCGGTCTGGACTGGGAAACTGGTCAGAGTTGAGGGAAAGATGGATGGTGCTAAACACAGGGATATTCTTGAGCAAAACCTGCACCACTCTGTGTGCAATTTGAGGCTAGGACGGAGGTTCACCTTCCAGCAGGACAATGATCCCAAACACACTGCTAAAGCAACACTTAAGTGGTTTAAGGGGGACATGTAAATGTGTTGGAATGGCCTAGTCAAAGCCCAGACCTCAATCCAATAGAAAATCTGTGGTCAGACTTAAAGATTGCTGTTCACAAGCGCAAACCATCCAAATTGAAGGAGCTGGAGCAGTTTTGCAAGGAAGAATGGGCAAAAATCCCAGTGGGATGGGGAGATATGGCAAGCTCATAGAGACTTATCCAAAGCTTATTGGAGCTGTGATAGCTGCAAAAGGTGGCTCTACAAAGTATTGACTTGGGGGGGGGGGGGGGGTTAAAAGTTATGCACATTGCCTTTTTCTGTTATTTTGTCCTATTTGTTGTTTGCTTCAACAAAACATGAAAAATGCCAAGGGGGGGGGGGGGGGGGTGAATACTTTTGCAAAGCACTGTAATATATCATTAATTGGATATATCGCACCTGTTCCGTAAAAGAGAGCACTAATAAGGGCTACGAAGTACAGCCAAACAAAAAAACATAAGGATTACAAATACAATAGTGTGACAACACGCAGTAGAAACAATCAAATAGTAGTGATCAGACCTAAGGTCTATTAGGTAGCAACTGTTAGATGGGCTAGCGTGTGAGGGTATGTGAAAACAGAAAGCTCAGCCATGAGGGAATACTGTAGAAAAAAAAATCATGCCATAGGTAAATTGACAACATGTGTCAATAGCCCTTTTATTGCTCATCTTGTTATCCTGGGCTATGGACTTTTTTCCAGGCCAGAGAGGCAGAGTTTGGAGGTTTTGAGTGTTGAAGTTTGTAAGTTAGGGGTGGTGGAATTCCCCTATTGTTGTGGCAGAATCTTGTAGTCCGCAGGGGAATGGAGTACATACTTGTGACCTTGATGGGTAATTTGATGTGTGATTGGGAAGAGCCATTTGTAGATCATTTTTTTGGTTTCTTAATGACTCCGTGATTGAGGAAAATTGTTTCCGTCACGCTAGCATTGCCACTGAGAGATCAACGTAAATTGTGTAAAGGAAATTTTTAAACTCTGAATAAAAATATATTCTCTTTTGCTTTGCCTATGTAATGCACAATGCACACTGCACTCCACACGACACTAATAACGTTTTCATTACATGTTTGCATTCTTTGGAATTCTGATTAAAATCAGCATGCCTATGTTATGCCCCTTGTTACCATAAAAGTACAATTGCAATATAAATGTGATACCTATGTAATGAAGTGTATAGAAAACTTAAATTGCGCCGAATAAACAGAACAGCTAATTAGAAAGATGCTGCGTGTATCTTTTGTGTCTGTTCCCTACTGCAGTATTATTTAATATGGAAGCACTAATCAATATGAGGATAGGAGTTGCCCATCTACAATATTTCCAGAACAATTGAGATATCAGAGAAGGGGTAAGATAGTTTACCTGTTTTGCAAGCTGCTGTTGTAGCTCTCTCCTTATTGTGAAATAAATAAATTCTTGCCAAAACATTTTGTGGGACTGTATCTGGAAGAGAATTTGGTTTGGCAATTCTGCGGGCTCTGTCTATGACAAAGTCACAGTTTTCCAACTGAAGATTTTAAGCAATTGTAGAGGTAATGGATGAGCTCAGGGAGGAGAAATTGTTTCAGGAATGCCTCTAAATTTGAGATCATTTCTCCTGGACCCATCTTCCAAATCCGCAATTTTAGTTTTCAGCCACTGGAAGTCAGCGTGGTGTTCCTAATAGCAGTCCAATAAATCATTTTGTGCAGTAACAGTCTCCCAGCTTGAATTCCCTTACTCAAGGTGATCAAACCTTACTTGTAAATTGGTAATGTTCTTGCACATTTCAGCTTGAAAGTCTTTTTTAACTACTTCCCACCCGGCCACTGTACATAAACGGCCGGGTGGGCGCCCTCTCCTTCTGAGTGGACATTCAGGAACGTCCCTCAGAAGGAGCGAGACCGCGTGCCCGCGCAGCAGCGTGATTCTGATGCGCTCGAGTCACCCGGACACGGCGCATCTCCGATCTGTAATTGGCCCTCCTGATCACATGACGACAGTGTCCAATCATGTGATGTAAATGTGATTTGATGTAAATACAGAGCCGGTTGCTAGGCAAACGGCTCTCCTCTCCTCACACAGAAGTTGTCAGTGAGGAGAGGAGAGCGGATCGCTGCAGCCGGCTGGTGATCAGTGAGTATGAGCTGTTTTTTACAGCTTTTTACTCACTGATCACCAGTCTAGTGTCCCCACAGTGTAAACACACGTCCCCAAAACACATGTTCCCACAAAGTAAAAACACCTGTCCCCCACATATGTAACAGTAAAATCGCATGTCCCGATGATTATCTGCACACATATGTCTGTAATCACCTACGCACATCTGTACATGATCATTTGAGTACATCTGTCCGTGATCACATGAACCAATTATTATACACTTAACAGGATTTTTTTTTACCAAAAACATATAGCAGAATACATTTTGGCTTAAATTTATAACAAAATTTGATTTCATTGGATTTCTTTTAAAATAGAAAGAAGAAAATGTTTTTTTTCCAAATTTCCGCTCTTTTTTTGCTTATATCGCAAAAAATAAAAAAACGGTATCGTGAATAAATACCACCAAAAGAAAGCTCTATTTGTGTGAACAAAATGATAAAAACTTCATTTGGGTACAGCATTGTATGACCGCGCAATTGTCACTGAAAGTACGAGAGCGCTGAAAGCTGAAAATTGGTCTGGGAAGGAAGGGGGTGAAAGTGCCCTGTATTGATGTGGTTAACCACTTGACGACCGCCTCACGCCGATGTACGTCGGCAAGGCGGCACGGACAGGCAAAATCACGTACATGGTACGTGATTTGCCTTCCGCGGGTGGGGGGTCCGATCGGACCCCCCCTCCGCCCGAGGCGGTCCCGTTTTGTCCCCCGGCGATCGGAGACGAGGGGGAGGCCATCTGTTCGTGGCCCCCCCCTTGCGATCGCCGCCGGCCAATGGGAACACTCCTTTGCTGCTGTATGCTAAACAGCAGCAAAGGAAATGATGTCATCTCCCCTCGGGTCGGTAGTTTCCGTTCCGGCCCGAGGAGAGACGACAAGTGAGTGAGTGCACCAACACACACACACACAGTAGAACATGCCAGGCACACATTACACCCCGATCCCCCCCCCCGATTGCCCCCCGATCCCCCCCCAATCACCCCCCCCCTGTCACAAACTGACACCAGCAGTTTTTTTTTTTTTTCTGATTACTGCATAGTGTCAGTTTGTGACAGTTACTGTGTTAGCACAGTTACTGTTACCCCCCTGTAGGTCTAGGGTACCCCCCTAACCCCCCCTAATAAAGTTTTAACCCCTTGATCACCCCCCCTCACCAGTGTCACTAAGCGATCATTTTTCTGATCGCTGTATTAGTGTCGCTGGTGACGCTAGTTAGTGAGGTAAATATTTAGGTTCGCCGTCAGCGTTTTATAGCGTCAGGGACCCCCATATACTACCTAATAAATGTTTTAACCCCTTGATTGCCCCCTAGTTAACCCTTTCACCACTGATCACCGTATAACTGTTACGGTTGACGCTGGTTAGTTTGTTTATTTTTTATAGTGTCAGGGCACCGCCGTTTATTACCGAATAAAGGTTTAGCCCCCTAATCGCCCGGCGGTGATATGCGTCGCCCCAGGCAGCGTCAGATTAGCGCCAGTACCGCTAACACCCACGCACGCAGCATGCGCCTCCCTTAGTGGTATAGTATCTGAACGCATCAATATCTGATCCGATCAGATCTATACTAGCGTCACCAGCAGTTTAGGGTTCCCAAAAACGCAGTGTTAGCGGGATCAGCCCAGATACCTGCTAGCACCTGCGTTTTGCCCCTCCGCCCGGCCCAGCCCACCCAAGTGCAGTATCGATCGATCACTGACAGTTACAAAACACTAAACGCATAACTGCAGCGTTCGCAGAGTCAGGCCTGATCCCTGCGATCGCTAACAGTTTTTTTGGTAGCATTTTGGTGAACTGGCAAGCACCAGCCCCAGGCAGCGTCAGGTTAGCGCCAGTACCGCTAACACCCACGCACGCACCGTACACCTCCCTTAGTGGTATAGTATCTGATCGGATCAATATCTGATCCGATCAGATCTATACTAGCGTCCCCAGCAGTTTAGGGTTCCCAAAAACGCAGTGTTAGCGGGATCAGCCCAGATACCTGCTAGCACCTGCGTTTTGCCCCTCCGCCCGGCCCAGCCCACCCAAGTGCAGTATCGATCGATCACTGTCACTTACAGAACACTAAACGCATAACTGCAGCGTTCACAGAGTCAGGCCTGATCCCTGCGATCGCTAACAGTTTTTTTGGTAGCGTTTTGGTGAACTGGCAAGCACCAGCCCCAGGCAGCGTCAGGTTAGCGCCAGTACCGCTAACACCCACGCACGCAGCGTACACCTCCCTTAGTGGTATAGTATCTGAACGGATCAATATCTGATCCGATCAGATCTATACTAGCGTCCCCAGCAGTTTAGGGTTCCCAAAAACGCAGTGTTAGCGGGATCAGCCCAGATACCTGCTAGCACCTGCGTTTTGCCCCTCCGCCCGGCCCGGCCCAGCCCACCCAAGTGCAGTATCGATCGATCACTGTCACAAAACTCTAAACGCATAACTGCAGCGTTCGCAGAGTCAGGCCTGATCCCTGCGATCGCTAACAGTTTTTTTGGTAGCGTTTTGGGGAACTGGCAAGCGCCAGCGGCGTAGTACACCCCGGTCGTAGCCAAACCAGCACTGCAGTAACACTTGGTGACGTGGCGAGTCCCATAAGTGCAGTTCAAGCTGGTGAGGTGGCAAGCACAAGTAGTGTCCCGCTGACACCAAAAAGACAAACACAGGCCCGTCGTGCCCATAATGCCCTTCCTGCTGCATTCGCCAATCCTAATTGGGAACCCACCACTTCTGCAGCGCCCGTACTTCTCCCATTCACATCCCCAACCAAATGCAGTCGGCTGCATGAGAGGCATTTTTATGTCCTCCCGAGTACCCCTACCCAGCGAACCCCCCAAAAAAGATGTTGTGTCTGCAGCAAGCGCGGATATAGGCGTGACACCCGCTATTATTGTCCCTCCTGTCCTGACAATCCTGGTCTTTGCATTGGTGAATGTTTTGAACGCTACCATGCACTAGTTGAGTATTAGCGTAGGGTACAGCATTCCACAGACTAGGCACACTTTCACAGGGTCTCCCAAGATGCCATCGCATTTTGAGAGACCCGAACCTGGAACCGGTTACAGTTATAAAAGTTAGTTACAAAAAAGTGTAAAAAAAAAATAAATATATAAAATAAAAAAAAATAGTTGTCGTTTTATTGTTCTCTCTCTCTCTATTCTCTCTCTATTGTTCTGCTCTTTTTTTACTGTATTCTATTCTGCAATGTTTTATTGTTATTGTTATTATGTTTTATCATGTTTGTTTTTCAGGTATGTAATTATTTATACTTTACTGTTTACTGTGCTTTATTGTTAACCATTGTTAACAATTTTTTTGTCTTCAGGTACGCCATGCACGACTTTGAGTGGTTATACCAGAATGATGCCTGCAGGTTTAGGTATCATCTTGGTATCATTCTTTTCAGCCAGCGGTCGGCTTTCATGTAAAAGCAATCCTAGCGGCTAATTAGCCTCTAGACTGCTTTTACAAGCCGTGGGAGGGAATGCCCCCCCCCCACCGTCTTCCGTGTTTTTCTCTGGCTCTCCTGTCTCAACAGGGAACCTGAGAATGCAGCCGGTGATTCAGCCTGCTGACCATAGAGCTGATCAGAGACCAGAGTGGCTCCAAACATCTCTATGGCCTAAGAAACCGGAAGCTACGAGCATTTCATGGCTTAGATTTCGCCGGATGTAAATAGCGCCATTGGGAAATTGGGGAAGCATTTTATCACACCGATCTTGGTGTGGTCAGATGCTTTGAGGGCAGAGGAGAGATCTAGGGTCTAATAGACCCCAATTTTTTCAAAAAAGAGTACCTGTCACTACCTATTGCTATCATAGGGGATATTTACATTCCCCGAGATAACAATAAAAATGATTAAAAAAAAAAAAATATGAAAGGAACAGTTTAAAAGTAAGATTAAAAAAGCAAAAAAATAATTAAGAAAAAAAAAAAAAAAAAAAAAAAAGCACCCCTGTCGCCCCCTGCTCTCGCGCTAAGGCGAACGCAAGCGGCGGTCTGTCGTCAAACGTAAACAGCAATTGCACCATGCATGTGAGGTATCACCGCGAAGGCCAGATCGAGTGCAGTAATTTTTCCAGTAGACCTCCTCTGTAAATCTAAAGTGGTAACCTGTAAAGGCTTTTAAAGGCTTTTAAACATGTATTTATTTTGTTGCCACTGCACGCTTGTGCGCAATTTTAAAGCATGTCATGTTTGGTATCCATGTACTCCGCCTAAGATCATCTTTTTTATTTCATTAAACATTTGGGCAATATAGTGTGTTTTAGTGCATTAAAATTTAAAAAAGTGTGTTTTTTCCCCAAAAAATGCGTTTGAAAAATCGCTGCGCAATTACTGTGTGAAAAAAAAAAATGAAACACCCACCATTTTAATCTGTAGGGCATTTGCTTTAAAAAAATATATAATGTTTGGGGGTTCAAAGTAATTTTTTTGCAAAAAAAAATAACTTTTTCATGTAAACAATAAGTGTCAGAAAGGGCTTTGTCTTCAAGTGGTTAGAAGAGTGGGTGATGTGTGACATAAGCTTCTAAATGTTGTGCATAAAATGCCAGGACAGTTCAAAACCCCCCTAAATGACCCCATTTTGGAAAGTAGACACCCCAAGCTATTTGCTGAGAGTCATGTCGAGTCCATGGAATATTTTATATTGCGACACAAGTTGCGGGAAAGAGACAAATTTTTTTTTTTTTTTTTTTGCACAAAGTTGTCACTAAATGATATATTGCTCAAACATGCCATGGAAATATGTGAAATTACACCCCAAAATACATTCTGCTGCTTCTCCTGAGTACGGGGATACCACGTGTGAGACTTTTTGGGAGCCTAGCCGCGTACGGGACCCCGAAAACCAAGCACCGCCTTCAGGCTTTCTAAGGGCGTGAATTTTTGATTTCACTCTTCACTGCCTATCACAGTTTCGGAGGCCATGGAATGCCCAGGTGGCACAAAACCCCCCCAAATGACCCCATTTTGGAAAGTAGACACCCCAAGCTATTTGCTGAGAGGTATAGTGAGTATTTTGCAGACCTCACTTTTTGTCACAAAGTTTTGAAAATTGAAAAAAGAAAAAAAAAAAAATGTTTTTTCTTGTCTTTCTTCATTTTCAAAAACAAATGAGAGCTGCAAAATACTCACCATGCCTCTCAGCAAATAGCTTGGGGTGTCTACTTTCCAAAATGGGGTCATTTGGGGGGGGGTTTGTGCCACCTGGGCATTCCATGGCCTCCGAACCTGTGATAGGCAGTAAAGAGTGAAATCAAAAATTTTCACCCTTAGAAATCCTGAAGGCAGTGATTGGCTTTCGGGGTCCCGTACGCGGCTAGGCTCCCAAAAAGTCCCACACATGTGGTATCCCCATACTCAGGAGAAGCAGCTAAATGTATTTTGGGGTGCAATTCCACATATGCCCATGGCCTGTGTGAGCAATATATCATTTAGTGACAACTTTATGAAAAAAAAAAAAAAGTGTCACTTTCCCGCAACTTGTGTCAAAATATAAAATATTCCATGGACTCAATATGCCTCTCAGCAAATAGCTTGGGGTGTCTACTTTCCAAAATGGGGTCATTTTGGGGGGTTTTGTGCCACCTGGGCATTCCATGGCCTCCGAAACTGTGATAGGCAGAGAAGAGTGAAATCATAAATTTACACTCTTAGAAATCCTGAAGGCGGTGATTGGTTTTCGGGGCCCCGTACGCGGCTAGGCTCCCAAAAAGTCCCACACATGTGGTGCAATTCCACATAGGCCCATGTCCTGTGTGAGCAATATATCATTTAGTGACAACTTTTTGTAAATATTTTTTTTTTTTTTGTCATTTTTCAATCACTTGGGACAAAAAAAATAAATATTCAATGGGTTCAACATGCCTCTCAGCAATTTCCTTGGGGTGTCTACTTTCCAAAATGGGGTCATTTGGGGGGGTTTTGTACTGCCCTGCCATTTTAGCACCTCAAGAAATGACATAGGCAGTCATAAACTAAAAGCTGTGTAAATTACAGAAAATGTACCCTAGTTTGTAGACGCTATAACTTTTGCGCAAACCAATAAATATACGCTTATTGACATTTTTTTTACCAAAGACATGTGGCCGAATACATTTTGGCCTAAATGTATGACTAAAATTTAGTTTATTGGATTTTTTTTATAACAAAAAGTAGAAAATATCATTTTTTTCAAAATTTTCGGTCTTTTTCCGTTTATAGCGCAAAAAATAAAAACCGCAGAGGTGATCAAATACCATCAAAAGAAAGCTCTATTTGTGGGAAGAAAAGGACGCAAATTTCGTTTGGGTACAGCATTGCATGACCGCGCAATTAGCAGTTAAAGCGACGCAGTGCCAAATTGGAAAAAGACCTCTGGTCCTTAGGCAGCATAATGGTCCGGGCTCAAGTGGTTAAAGGACATGAGCATTATGTTTAGTGTGTGTTCTGATGCTGTTGAAAATATTGAAAAAGACACTGCGCTAACTGGTGACAAAGAAAAGCAGCTACATACAGTGTGACAAACAAACAATGAAAACTCTATAAAAAATGTAGCGCATGAAGAAACTTGGTGTGATGTGCTCCCAAAGACCACAAACCTATCGGCCAGGTGTGGTGAATGGAACAAATAATGCTAAAAGTCCATGTGCCATAAAAATTAAATAAAGGCCAGAGTCTCTAAATGTGCACATAAAGAAAGTCACTGGCAATGAAGGATGTTCCGAATGTTGGAAGGAGACTTGGAAGATCTCTCTACATGGACACCTCCTCAACTCACAACGGCATCAAAACAGAAAATGGTAGGCGTAAAGTCCATAGGTTGGACTTGATGGACTTGTGTCTTTTTTCAACCTCACCTACTATGTAACTATGTAACTATGTAACTCTTACTGGATCCAGTGGACTCCCCGGTCATAGACATGGAGTCATGAAGGCATGGTGCCACCCAGGGCATGTGGAACGATATCCAGACCGTCAAATTTCACAGGTAAGTAGTTCACCAGTACTGGCAGGGTCATCGGATGGATGTTCACAGTAGATCTAGGCTGGATAATGCCGGCTGGGATGTGCTGCGTGTGGTGGAGGTTGGGCATTCACTTCTCCTCTGCTGCCACTGCCAGCAATGTCTCCTGTCTGATGCTGGCTGGTCTGTTGTAGGGAATGAGCATAAGGTGTCATGCGGCTCCTGTGATGTCTCATAGCTCTCCATAGATGCACTGTATTATTTAATTACATGACCTTAGGACTGTGGAGACGAAAAGAGGGGAAGATGCTGGTCTCTTGTAAGATTGGTTGTCTTCCTGTCCCAGGTCCTAAATCAGTGGCTCCGAGGGGTTGGAGGGTGCTCTACTGTCTGTGAAGGCGAGGGAGTCATCCATGCTGCCTCCAGGGCCATCTTGTTCTTCCTCTCTGACGACTCAGAGGAAGAAATCTGAGTTTTCGCGGTTGCTGGGAGGCAGAGGAGCGGTTGGAGGGTGCGTCTTTTGTAATCCTGGCTCCAGCCTGGCTGTGTCAAATCGCTGATAGTGCAGGCTGCTGCTGCTGGATAGCTGCTTCTAAAGCTTCTCTCCGTCGTAGCTTCAGATCTAAGCAGCCATTACAGTGAGCGGCCAAACCACGCCCCTAGGATCTGTGCATTTTTGTGAGGCAGTGGTTTGCAACACTTCCTTACTTGAAGCTGCTGCTGGTGATTGTATTGTTGTTACATAAAAGCCGACCATCAGCGCTAAAGAACGGTATAGGGGTGATGCATGCAGCTGCATGCATCACCCCGGTAAACCCCTCGAAGCAATATCGGTAATACATCAGTCAGTTTTTTGACTGATACTTCTAAAAAGATGAATATTGGCCGCTGATAATCGGCCGCATTGAAAATCGGTCGAACCCTAATTTAAAGGTTATAAAGATAAACTAATTTGTCAGACAAATGTACCTCCCTACCTGTCAGAGAAGGTCTGAAAGTTTCTCTCCTCTCATCTACTGTATCCGAACAATCACCCAACTGTAGGTGGTACAAGATGGAGCCCACAAGCAAACTAAACTGAAGCCTTTCCCCTGCAGTGCCCGCTAGTGGTAGAAATGCATATGTCCCTAGTTTGAGATTTGCATTGAGAAGTACAATGTTACTTGAACTGTATTCCAGGATTTGCTTGTCTTCAGCGGAGAGATCTTGCAATAATTTTAGACTTTAAATAAAGTCTCAGAAATCTTTCATTATAGGTCTTTATGTTATAAAGTTTGAATACCAATGACACAACAAAGTTCTTAATTCACTCGTTTGTCATCTCTCGCCTCGACTACTGCAACTCCCTTCTCATTAGCTTGCCTCTACATAGTCTATCACCTCTTCAATCTATCATGAATGCCGCTGCCAGACTCATCCACCTTACCAATCGCTCTGTGTCTGCCACTCCTCTCTGTCAATCCCTCCACTGGCTTCCGCTCGGCCAAAGAACTAAATTCAAAATTCTAACAACTACGTACAAAGCCATCCACAATTTAGCCCCCAGCTACATCACTAGCTTAGTCTCTAAATACCAACCTACTCGTTCTCTTCGTTCCTCTCAAGACCTCCTGCTCTCTAGCTCCCTCGTCACCTCCTCCCATGCTCGCCTCCAGGACTTTTCCAAAGCCTCTCCAATCCTATGGAATGCCCTACCCCAATCTGCCCGCTTATCTCCTACTTTACTAGCTTTTAGACGATCCCTGAAAACCCTTCTCTTCAGAGAAGCCTATCCTACCCACAGCTAACAACTGTATTTTCATTTTTTTCCCCATCAGCTCATCCCCCACAGTTATTACCTTTTGTTTCCACTTGACCCTCCCTTCTAGATTGTAAGCTCTAAACGAGCAGGGCCCTCTGATCCCTCCTGTATGGATTTGTTTTGTAAGTGTACTGTCTGCCCTCATGTTGTAAAGCGCTGCGCAAACTGTTGGCGCTATATAAATCCTGTATAATAATAATAATACCATGTCATAGATATAGTATTGATCATTGTAGGCCATATTCCACACTTCTTTTTTTTCTGGAAACATAACAATTGCTAAAATAAAATAAAAAAAAACCAGACAAAAGAAACAAAAAAACATTTTTTCCCCCAAATGTTTGTTTTTATTTACAGGCCTACCCATCTCTATTTCCAGCAGAGATTCCAGGCATTTTTTTTTCCTGCACATTTATGTGCGTAAAATAAACTGCACATCCCATGTCCCATTTTTCCGAAAAACAGGGTATCTGGGAATCTATGCACACCCTATTTCATGAATGAATATGTATTTGATTTCCTGTTTGCAGCTATAACTTGATATTTGATGACCTTCCTTGTGAACGCCATGCAATTTGTCTGAACTTATATATTTAGTCTACACATTTTCTGTAAGATTTTATTTGGTGCTTCATCTGAAATAGTTTCATTACCTTCATCCATTTTTGCCTTATCTTTTGGAAGTAGAAAAGAAAAAGATAAACCCCCTACAGGTCTTTTGAGGCAGAGTCAGAAGTACAACTGTATAAAAGGCAAATGACCATCTCTTCATTACAAAACATGATAAAAGATCAAGTAGGTCAATAAAATAGTACCATAGTTAGGCAAAACATAACATGTGAATACAGCCTTATACCAGGGCTTAAATTTTCAAGTCCTGAGCTACTAGCCAGGCCTTAAGAGCCGGTTCACACTGGGGCGACTTGTCAGGCGACCTAGTCGCCTGACAAGTCGCCTCCCGTTCTGTACAATGGAACCGTTCTAATCGGAGCGACGCAAGTCGCTCCGACTTAGAAGAAAGGTTCCTGTACTACTTTGGGGGCGACTTGCATAGACTTCTATACAGAAGTCGTCTTGCAAGTCGCCCCGGCAGTCGTGTGCAGGTCGCCTCGGTGAGGCGACCTGCAAGTCGTGCCGCGTCTAGTGTGAACCGGCACTTAGGGTTACTCACCACCGGTTGCCACACCCAACCCCTACCATGCCCCGGCCCTAATCACGACCTCAAAAAATTATCATAAAATGGCACTCAATATTTATTTGTGTAACTTAATTTTGCATAAAACATTTAACAACAACTTTATCACCCGTGCCCATCATTGCAGCCTCACCTGTGTCCATCATTGCAGCCTCACCTGTGTCCATCATTGCAGCCTCACCTGTGTCCATCATTGCAGCCTCACCTGTGTCCATCATTGCAGCCTCACCTGTGTCCATCATTGCAGCCTCACCTGTGTCCATCATTGCAGCCTCACCTGTGTCCATCATTGCAGCCTCACCTGTGTCCATCATTGCAGCCTCACCTGTGTCCATCATTGCAGCCTCACCTGTGTCCATCATTGCAGCCTCATCCGTGCAGCCTCACCTGTGTCCATCATGCAGCCTCACCCGTGCAGAGAGGGTGGCCGGATCATTATAGCGTGGAGGAAGAGAGCCAGCTTTATCACAGAGCGGGATTTGCTCGCTGTATCAGCTTACATTACAATTGCAGTCCGCGCGCCATCACACACAGCCCCGCCCTCCTGACCCTGCACCTGTGACAGACAGAACGCACTCTGGCATTGGACCAGTGTTCTGTCCGTCACAGGTGCGGGTTAAGGAGGGCGGAGCTGTGTATGAAGGCGCGCGGACTGCAATTGTAATGTAAGCTAATACAGCGTGCAAATCCCGCTCTGTGATAAAGCCGGCTCTCCTCTTCCTCCACGCTATAATGATCCGGCCACCCTCTCTGTTCTTCCAAACTCTTTCTCTGAGAGAACGGCTCCCATTCATCCCCGCCTGACAGTGCTGCTCACCCCCCCCCCCCCCCACCGCACTCCCAGGTAACCCAGCTCCTTGCCAGGCCTCATTTTCCAGGCGAGTGGAAAATTTGAGGGCTGCTTATACAATATAGCAATACAGATAGCCTAGTGGTCAGATACACCAGAGAAAAAACTGCCAGCAAACATACAGCTCGGTCAGTGTCGGTGATCAACATTTCAGAACCAAGGTTTCCTTCTTCAGGTTAGGATAGGGGTATATCAAATCATGACAACATTACACTAGGCCGATACCGAATAGCATTTACATTGTATGTAAAAAAGAATAAAATCCAACACCAATCTCACAGGGCTGTCTGTTGCTGCCTCATACAGAAGGCAGCTCCCCCATCGGTGCATCACACACCCACAGGGACAGTCCGGTGTGTACCCAGTATCAACCAGATGGGGGAAGGTCTGTAATAGAAAAAATTAGGGTAATTCCAATGGGAAGGTAGGTATCTTAGCAAATCATACAAAAATGATTGTCATTTTTGTATACTTGGGTATACTGTGCCTTGTCCCTAATATCAAGATATTGGATAGTTAGGAATTAAGTTGGGAGTTTATTGACACCACACTAGAGAATCATTTTTTAGAAGGTAATAATTTAATTGAAACTTTTAAAAATGATGTACAGACATATTACATAAATAACATGTTTATTAGCTAGTGCATCTGATTGACACAGTGCTTACCCTGGAGAGTGTGTAGAGGCACGCTCTTTGCATAGTCATCCCTGAGGGAGGACCCTGGCCACTGATTGCCATAGGGGACTCTGTGAAAAAGCGGTATACAAGCTTGTTTAATGGATGATTTTCATCATCTATTCATGTAGCATTTTTAGGGCTCCAACTAACGATTATTTTCATAATCGATTAGTTGGCCGATTGTTTCGATTAATCGGTTAATAACCTTAAAAAAAGTGTGGTGTATAATTTAGTTAATATGTAAAGTTTTTAAAAAAAGGCAATTTATTCTTAAATATCTCTATGCAGTGGTAAATATAAATAACCAACTATATGGTTAGGGAGCAAAATATCTAATCCCCACAGACATACTGTATATACTATTAAGAGATATACTGTATAAACTATTAGGAGAGATATACTGTATATGCTATTACAGGATATATACTGTATATACTATTAAAGGGTGAATCTGGTAAAAAAAGACTCAGAACTCAATTTTTTTTATTTAAAAAACAAACAATGTCTTCCTTCAAAAAAAATGTCATTTAACCACCTCAATACCGGGCCAATTCTGACACTTTGCTCCTACATGTAAAAATCATCATTTTTTTGATAGAAAATTACATAGAACCCCCAAACATTATATATGTTTTTTTTAGCAAAGACCCTAGAGAATACAATGGCGGTTGTTGCAACTTTTTATCTCACACATTATTTGCGCAGGAATTTTTCGAACACGTTTTTTGGGGGAAAAAACAGTTTTGTGTTTAAAAAAAAACAAAACAGTAAAGTTAGCCCAATGTTTTTGCATTTTGTGAAAGATGAAGTTACGCCGAGTAAATAGATACCTAACATGTCACGCTTCAAAATTGCACACGCTCGTGGAATGGCGCCAATGTTCGGTACTTAAAAATCCCCATAGGCAACGCTTGAAATTTTTTTACTGGTTACATTTTTTGAGTTACAGAGGAGGTCTAGGGCCAAAATTATTGCTCTCGCTCCAACGTTCGCGGCGATACCTCACATGTATGGTTTGAACACCGTTTTCATATGTGGGCGGGACTTACGTATGCGTTCGCTTCTGCGTGCGAGCACACGGGGACAGCGGCGCTTTAATTTTTTTTTTTTTTTTATTGTTAATTATATTTTTTTTTTTTTATTTTGACACTTTTTTGAAAGAAAAAAAAATGTAAACATCCCTTGTAATAGCAATATGACATGTCAGGTGCTCTTAATAGTGAGATATGGGGTCAATAAGACCCCATATCTTACCACTAGGCTGGTAAGCCCGAAATAAAAAAATAAAATAAAACGATCGCCACTTCCCAGTCGAAGCGGCGCCGTTTTTTTGAATGGAGAGGCCGAGTGTGACGTCATAACATCGCGCCCGGCCTCCGACGATCATAGAGACCCCGGGGACCATCTGGTCCGCCGGAAATCTCTATGATCTACATCCGGCGCATCCACTCTCCGCCTCACCGATCGTAACGGTGAGTCGGAGCAAGCACCGGAGGGCGGCGGGGGGGGGGGGGGGGGTGGGGGACATCCCCTCTCGCCTCCCATAGAAACGATCAAGCGGCGGAACGGCCGCTATGATCGTTCCTATGGTGTAGAGATTCGCCGGCTGAAACCGGCAATATCTGAATGATGTCTGTAACTACATGCATCATTCAGATATACGTGCTCAAAGCCCAGGACGTCCGTGGTATTGAGGTGGTTAACCACTTGCCGACCGCCTCACGCCTATATACGTGAGCAGAATGGCACGGGCAGGCAAAATCACGTACCTGGTACGTGATTGCCTTCCCGCGGGCGGGGGGTCCGATCGGACCCCCCCCGGTGCCAGCGGCGGTCGGCATTTGTCTGGCAGCGATCAAAGATGAGGGGGAGGCCATCCGATCATGGCCCCCCCCTCGCGATCGCTCCCAGCCAATGAGAAACATCCCCTGCCTCTGTATAGTACACAGAGGCAGAGGATGTGATGTCATCTCTCCTCCGCTCGGGAGTTTCCGTTCCAGCGCCGAGGAGAGAAGACATGTGAGTGAGTGCACAACACTACACAACACAGTAGAACATGCCAGGCACACTAAACACCCCGATCCCCCCCCCCCCCCGATCGCCCCCCAATCACCCCCCCCTGTCACAAACTGACACCAAGCAGGTTTTTTTTTTTTTTTTCCCCCCTGATTACTGCATAGTGTCAGTTTGTGACAGTTAGAAGTGGTAGGGCAGTGAGTGTTAGCCCCCTGTAGGTCTAGGGTACCCCCCTAACCCCCTAATAAAGTTTTAACCCCTTGATCACCCCCTGTCACCAGTGTCACTAAGCGATCATTTTTCTGATCGTTGTATTAGTGTCGCTGGTGACGCTAGTTAGGGAGGTAAATATTTAGGTTCGCCGTCAGCGTTTTATAGCGTCAGGGACCCCCATATACTACCTAATAAATGTTTTAACCCCTTGATTGCCCCCTAGTTAAACCTTTCACCACTGATCACCGTATAAGTGTTACGGGTGACGCTGGTTAGTTCGTTTATTTTTTATAGTGTCAGGGCACCCGCCGTTTATTACCGAATAAAGGTTTAGCCCCCTGATCGCACGGCGGTGATATGCGTCGCCCCAGGCAGCGTCAGATTAGCGCCAGTACCGCTAACACCCACGCATGCAGCATACGCCTCCCTTAGTGGTATAGTATCTGAACGCATCAATATCTGATCCGATCAGATCTATACTAGCGTCCCCAGCAGTTTAGGGTTCCCAAAAACGCGGTGTTAGCGGGATCAGCCCAGATACCTGCTAGTACCTGCATTTTGCCCCTCCGCCCGGCCCAGCCCAGCCCACCCAAGTGCAGTATCGATCGATCACTGTCACTTACAAAACACTAAACGCATAACTGCAGCGTTCGCAGAGTCAGGCCTGATCCCTGCGATCGCTAACAGTTTTTTTGGTAGCGTTTTGGTGAACTGGCAAGCACCAGCCTCAGGCAGCGTCAGGTTAGCGCCAGTACCGCTAACACCCACGCACGCACGCACCGTACACCTCCCTTAGTGGTATAGTATCTGATCGGATCAATATCTGATCCGATCAGATCTATACTGGCGTCCCCAGCAGTTTAGGGTTCCCAAAAACGCAGTGTTAGCGGGATCAGCCCAGATACCTGCTAGCACCTGCGTTTTGCCCCTCCGCCCGGCCCAGCCCAGCCCACCCAAGTGCAGTATCGATCGATCACTGTCACTTACAAAACACTAAACGCATAACTGCAGCGTTCGCAGAGTCAGGCCTGATCCCTGTGATCGCTAACAGTTTTTTTGGTAGCGTTTTGGTGAACTGGCAAGCGTCAGCGGCCTAGTACACCCCGGTCGTAGTCAAACCAGCACTGCAGTAACACTTGGTGACGTGGCGAGTCCCATAAGTGCAGTTCAAGCTGGTGAGGTGGCAAGCACAAGTAGTGTCCCGCTGCCACCAAAAAGACAAACACAGGCCCGTCGTGCCCATAGTGCTCTTCCTGCTGCATTCGCCAATCCTAATTGGGAACCCACCGCTTCTGCAGCGCCCGTACTTCCCCCATTCACATCCCCAACCAAATGCAGTCGGCTGCATGAGAGGCATTTTTATGTCCTCCCGAGTACCCCTACCCAACAAACCCCCCCAAAAAAGATGTCGTGTCTGCAGCAAGCGCGGATATAGGCGTGACACCCGCTATTATTGTCCCTCCTGTCCTGACAATCCTGGTCTTTGCATTGGTGAATGTTTTGAACGCTACCATTCACTAGTTGAGTATTAGCGTAGGGTACAGCATTCCACAGACTAGGCACACTTTCACAGGGTCTCCCAAGATGCCATCGCATTTTGAGAGACCCGAACCTGGAACTGGTTACCGTTATAAAAGTTACAAGTTTGCAAAAAAAACACAAACAAAAAAAAAAAAAATAGTTGTTGTTTTATTGTTCTCTCTCTCTCTCTATTCTCTCTCTATTGTTCTGCTCTTTTTTACTGTGTTCTATTCTGCAATGTTTTATTGTTATTATGTTTTATCATGTTTGCTTTTCAGGTATGCAATTTTTTATACTTTACTGTTTACTGTGCTTTATTGTTAACCATTTTTTGTCTTCAGGAACGCCATTCACGACTTTGAGTGGTTATACCAGAATGATGCCTGCAGGTTTAGGTATCATCTTGGTATCATTCTTTTCAGCCAGCGGTCGGCTTTCATGTAAAAGCAATCCTAGCGGCTAATTAGCCTCTAGACTGCTTTTACAAGCAGTGGGAGGGAATGCCCCCCACCATCTTCCGTGTTTTTCTCTGGCTCTCCTGTCTCAACAGGGAACCTGAGAAAGCAGCCGGTGATTCAGCCAGCTGACCATAGAGCTGATCAGAGACCAGAGTGGCTCCAAACATCTCTATGGCCTAAGAAACCGGAAGCTACGAGCATTTTATGACTTAGATTTCGCCAGATGTAAACAGCGCCATTGGGAAATTGGGGAAGCATTTTATCACACCGATCTTGGTGTGGTCAGATACTTTGAGGGCAGAGGAGAGATCTAGGGTCTAATAGACCCCAATTTTTTCAAAAAAGAGTACCTGTCACTACCTATTGCTATCATAGGGGATATTTACATTCCCTGAGATAACAATAAAAATGATTCAAAAAAAAAAATGAAAGGAACAGTTTAAAAATAAGATAAAAAAGCAAAAAAATAATAAAGAAAAAAAAAAAAAAGCACCCCTGTCCCCCCTGCTCTCGCGCTAAGGCGAACGCAAGCGGCGGTCTGGCGTCAAATGTAAACAGCAATTGGACCATGCATGTGAGGTATCATCGCGAAGGTCAGATCGAGGGCAGTATTTTTAGCAGTAGACCTCCTCTGTAAATCTTAAGTGGTAACCTGTAAAGGCTTTTAAAGGCTTTTAAAAATGTATTAATTTTGTTGCCACTGCACGTTTGTGCGCAATTTTAAAGCATGTCATGTTTGGTATCCATGTACTCGGCTTAAGATCATCTTTTTTATTCCATCAAACATTTGGGCAATATAGTGTGTTTTAGTGCATTAAAATTTAAAAAAGTGTGTTTTTTCCACAAAAAATGCGTTTGAAAAATCGCTGCGCAAATACCGTGTGAAAAAAAAAATGAAACACCCACCATTTTAATCTGTAGGGCGTTTGCTTTAAAAAAATATATAATGTTTGGTGGTTCAAAGTAATTTTCTTGCAAAAAAAATAACTTTTTCATGTAAACAATAAGTGTCAGAAAGGGCTTTGTCTTCAAGTGGTTAGAAGAGTGGGTGATGTGTGACATAAGCTTCTAAATGTTGTGCATAAAATGCCAGGATAGTTCAAAACCCCCCCAAATGACCCCATTTTGGAAAGTAGACACCCCAAGCTATTTGCTGAGAGTCATGTCGAGTCCATGGAATATTTTATATTGTGACACAAGTTGCGGGAAAGAGACACATTTTTTTTTTTTTTTTGCACAAAGTTGTCACTAAATGATATATTGCTCAAACATGCCATGGGAATATGTGAAATTACACCCCAAAATACATTCTGCTGCTTCTCCTGAGTACGGGGATACCACATGTGTGGGACTTTTTGAGAGCCTAGCCGCGCACGGGACCCCGAAAACCAAGCACCGCCTTCAGGCTTTCTAAGGGCGTAAATTTTTGATTTCACTCTTCACTGCCTATCACAGTTTCGGAGGCCATGGAATGCCCAGGTGGCACAAACCCCCCCCCCCCCCCAAATGACCCCATTTTGGAAAGTAGACACCCCAAGCTATTTTCTGAGAGGTATAGTGAATATTTTGCAGACCTCACTTTTTGTCACAAAGTTTTGAAAATTGAAAAAAGAAAAAAAAAATTTCTGGTCTTTCTTCATTTTCAAAAACAAATGAGAGCTGCAAAATACTCACCATGCCTCTCAGCAAATAGCTTGGGGTGTCTACTTTCCAAAATGGGGTCATTTGGGGGGGTTTTGTGCCATCGTGGCATTTTATGGCCTTCAAAACTGTGATAGGTAGTGAGGAGTGAAATCAAAAAATTATGCCCTTAGAAATCCTGAAGGCGGTGCTTGGTTTTCGGGGCCCCGTACGCGACTAGGCTCCCAAAAAGTCCCACACATGTGGTATCCCCCTACTCAGGAGAAGCAGCTGAATGTATTTTGGGGTGCAATTCCACATATGCCCATGGCCTGTGTGAGCAATATATCATTTAGTGATAGTCAATTTATTTTTTTTTGTCATTATATAATCTCTTGGGACAAAAAAAAAAAATATTCAATGGGTTCAACATGCCTCTCAGCAATTTCCTTGGGGTGTCTACTTTCCAAAATGGGGTCATTTGGGGGGGGTTTGTACTGCCCTGCCATTTTAGCACCTCAAGAAATGACATAGGCAGTCATAAATTAAAAGCTGTGTAAATTCCAGAAAATGTACCCTAGTTTGTAGACGCTATAACTTTTGCGCAAACCAATATACGCTTATTGACATTTTTTTACCAAAGACATGTGGCCGAATACATTTTTGCCTAAATGTATGACTAAAATTTAGTTTATTGTATTTTTTTTATAACAAAAAGTAGAAAATATCATTTTCTTTCAAAATTTTCGGTCTTTTTCCGTTTATAGCGCAAAAAATAAAAAACGGCAGAGGTGACCAAATACCATCAAAAGAAAGCTCTATTTGTGGGAAGAAAAGGACGCAAATTTCGTTTGGGTACAGCATTGCATGACCGCGCAATTAGCAGTTAAAGCGACGCAGTGCCGAATTGTAAAAAGTGCTCTGGTCAGGAAGGGGGTAAAATCCTCCGGGGCTGAAGTGGTTAAAGAGCATTTGTTCGATTTTTCTAATCGTTAATGGGGTCAAATCGACGTTCATTTTCAACCACAGTGACAGGAAAATTTGGAAATAGAAAACTTAGATCTAGTTACATAGTAGGTGAGGTTGAAAAAAAGACACAAGTCCATCAAGTCCAACCTATAAACTTCTTGGTCAAAGGAATTTTCGGACAGTGTATGTAGTTTTCGTTCAGAACTTACATTCATTTTAAAAACAGAGTGTTAAAAACAAGTGAAAATTTCAAACAACATTCTTTCATTCAGTGAATGTACAAAGATTTTTCGTCTGAATATTCTCGTCTGAAAATTGATACGTGTGGCCAGCATAAGGCTCGGTGCACACCTATGCAGTTTGCTTTTGATCCATTTCTGCAGTGCTTTTTGCTGTGCGTTTTGATTTTTGTGCAGGTGATTTTGCTGCGATTTGCATTTTTGCATTTTTTTTTGGGCCAATTTGTTGTTGGGCAGATTAATCAAGCACAAAATGCTGCAAAAATGCATTACATGCTTTTCTGCAGCTTCTCAATTAAAGTATATTGAACCAAAAAAGCACTGTTTTGCGTTAAAGGAAAGTCCCTGACCCTTTCGCAGCGGCTGGAAAAAGCATAGATATGAACGTGTCCCATAGGACACCATGTAAATGAAATGTAGTGCGTTTCTGCAAAAAGCACCAAAAAACACATAGGTGTGAACCAGGTCTAAGATGTTTAGTAACATAATGGGGTTAAAAAAAATTAAATTAGCCCTTTATAGTACAAAAAAAAAAAAAAGAAGCAGATATCACTAATGTAAGGGTTACTGGATTGGTATGGATGGGCGACAGTGTCAACAAAAAGGCACCACCATCCCTCAATAGTATATATAGACAGGAGGATGATTTAGTGGTATTTTATAGGTGCCAGGCAAATAGAATTACTAATACACCAAAGTAAAAAATATCAAAATTTATTAGACATAGGACAAATTTAAAAATTGTATTGGCTATACATAAATTATGCAGACATCAGTACACATCTAGTTAGATGATAAAGAAAGTCACTCAGCAATAGTATCCCGACATGTTTTGCCCGCTAGGGCTTCCTCAGGGGATGTTTGTTGCGAGACAAAGGTAGATGTGTCACTGCGATTAATGTTGAGCCGAACTGGGGAAACGGACACTGCGGTGCACGCAGAGAAGTTGGCCGAGAAGAGCCCGGGAATGAGGCCATAGGGCCAGTCTAAGCAACCCAGCTGGGTCTAAGAAAAGGCCGGGGCTGCCAAAGGTGTAATCTTGTAGGAAAAGATGTGTCAACGTGGCAGCCCATCCAGTGCCTGAATAAGTGTTCCAATTACGCGAAACATGTTGAGCAATGAGCAATATTTGTGTCAGGAACCATGAATCAGACCGAGACAGAAGTGCAGTAAAAAAAAAAAAATCACACCTTTTAATAAAATGGTACAAACAGAGCAAACAGTCAAAACATAGCCAGGGTTCAGTAACCAGAGCTGGTAGTCGGAATAAGCCAGTTAAATAGGAATCCAGAGATCAGCGTAGTAGAGGATCAGCAACCAGAAGGGAAGTCAGCCAGGCAAAAGTCTTTAACAGGAAAACATAGCAGAGAGTATCCGGATATGCTGACTAGGCAAAGGCACAGGGGATCTGTTTAAATAGCCAGCAGGGCTAGCTGACGAGCAGGTGAGTCACTGTGGAATGAAGAGCACAGTCAATTAACCGACAGCTGAGCACAGAGCTTTGAGAAGGAAGGACTGAGCCCAGCCCTGACAGTACCCCCTCAACGACCCCTCCCTCTCGGAGGACCACCAGGTTTGAGGAGAAAACTTCTATGGAAAGCACAGTGGAGGACAGGAGCATGTACGTCCGAGGATGAGACCCAAGAGCGTACCTCCGGACCGTACCCTTTCCAATGAACCAGGTAATGTATGCGCCCATGGAACCTGCAGGAATCAATGATAGATTGTATTTCATACTCCACATGGTTCTCAACCTGAATTGGTTGAGGACGTGGTACAGAGGTGGTGAAGTGGTTCATACCAAAGGTTTTAATAAGCAGACATGAAATACATTAGAAATATGCATACTAGAAGGAAGGTCTAAAGCGTAAGCCACTGGGTTGATCCTACAAATAATATGGAAAGGCCCAATAAACGGTGGTGCCAGTTTCAGTGAGGGAACACTGAGTCGGAGGTTGCGAGATGACAGCCAGACACTCCTCAACTTGGTAGGAAGGTGCAGTTAGGCGTCCTCAGTCAGTATTGAGTCTGTATCTATCATTGGCATGTCGCAAGGACTCTTGGACCTATACCCAAGTGGAACGAAGACCATGGAGATGCTCCTCCAAGGCAGGGATACTCTGAGAAACAAATGAGTAAGGCAACATGGATGGTTGGAAACCATAATTTGCCACAAATGGAGACAATCAGGAAGCGATATTGCTGGCACTATTGTGAGCAAACTCCGCCCAAGGTAAGAGGTCTGACCAGTTATGGTGGTCAGAAATGTAGCAACGTAAAATCTGCTCCAAGGACTTGTTCTGCGGCCCCATTGGACTGTGGGTGATACGCAGAGGAGAAGAAAAGCTGAATTCCCAACTGTGCACAAAAGGCTCACCAAAACCTGGACACAAACTGGCTACCCCTGTCTGAGATGATAAGCTTGGGTAGCATGTGTAAGCATAAGATCTCCCGAGCAAAAATGGAAGCCAGTTCTTTGGATGTGGGCAAATTCTTAAGTGGAATACAATGAGACATTTTCGAGAAACGGTCAACCACCATAAGGATAACTGTTGCCCTGAGAGTTGGGCAACTCCACAATAAAATCCATAGACAGGTGGGTCCAAGGCCTCTCTCCATTGGGTATGGGTTGTAGGAGGCCCACTAGAACGTGTCGTGGTGTCTTACTCTGAGCACACACACAAAACAAGCAGCTACAAAGGCGGCTACATCAGCACGTAGACTGGGCCACCAGAATTTTTGGGAGATAGCCCAAAAGAGTTGATTCTTCCCTGGGTGGCCAGCAGCCTTGGGAAAATAGTAAGTCTGGAGCACGGCAGTGCGGAGACTCTCAGGGACAAAGCAGTGGTCAGGAGGAGAATGGATCTCAGCGGCAAGAATTCTGTCACCCAAAAGGTGAAGTAAGACTGCTGTGAACTATAGCCAGAATACGATTGTGAGGTATCACAGGAACAGGAACCGACTCCATCTTGGAAGCGAAGGAAAACTGTTGCGACCAAGCATTAGCCCTTACATTCTTAGTACCAGGTAAGAATGAGACTATGTAATTGAAGCTTGGTAAGAAAAGAGCCCATTGCACCCTTCTGGGAGAAAAGCGTTTAGCCTCAGACAAGAATGTTAGATTATTATTGTCAGGTAGAATAAGAACAGGCACAGTGGTAACTTTGAGGAGATTCCTCCATTCTTTAACCACTTAAGGACCAGTCGCCACAGTTATACTGAGGTAGGTTGGCTCCCCTGGGCGAATCACCATAATTGTACGTCGGCTGCTTTAATAGCTGTAGGGGGCGCGCACCTGCGGCGCGACGGCCACCCGCAATCGCTCCTGACAGAGACAGAACGGAGATCTGTCAATGTAAATTGACAGATCTCCGTTCTGTCAGGAGGGAGGAGACAGATCTGCTGTTCATACTGATTATGAACAGCGATCGGTCTCTTCCCCCAGGCAGTCCCATCCCCCCCCCCAGTTAGGAACACTCCCTAGGTAACACTTAACCCCCTGATCGCCCTCTAGTGTTAACCCCTTCCCTACCAGTGACATTTATACAGTAATCATTGGCTATTTTTAGCTTCTAATCGCTGTATAAATGTCAATGGTCCCACAAAAAAGTGTCAAAGTGTCAGATCTGTTCACCGCAATGTCGCAGTCCTGCAAAAAATTAAATAAAATTAAAAAAAAAAGAAAGGGCGTGGCCTGACTCTGCATGGCGTAGGACGCATATTCCCGGAGCTCCGACGAGTGATCCTGAACATTGGTTAATCCTGTGACTCTACAGCGAGATTTTGCTTCCAGACTGACTCGGAAGGCACCCGCTATCTCCTGTGATCATGTCTCCCCCAAAAAGCAAAAAATTAGCAACGGCGAAGCTAGCGCAATACCGCCGGCAGGAAGGCGAGGAGGGAGAGGATGATAGCGGTGCCGGGAAGGCGGGAGGAGAGCGGGGGACAGGAGACACTGACAGGTTACTGGAGGCTATCACACTGTGCCGCACTTCCCTCACTGCACAGATCGAGGAAGTTAAAATGGACATTTCATTAATAAGACAAGACTTCCAGAAACTTCGCGATCGGGTCAGGGAGACTGAGACCCGCATAAGTACAGTGGAGGATGCCCTCCCGCCAATACAAGCTGGATCAGACCACGTGCAAAGACAGATTACCCAGATCCTTGCCAAACAGGATGACATGGAGAATCGCCTAAGAAGATGCAATATCCGCCTCATCGGTCTCCCAGAGGGGCAAAGGGTAGAGACCCGACAACATTCTTGGAGCAGTTACTGATCAACACTTATGGTCGCGATGCCTTCTCCCCCATGCTGGTGGTAGAGCGAGCACATCGCATACCTACGAGACCCCCACCGCAGGGACCTCCCCCCGCACATTTATCGCAAAACTACTAAATTACAAGGGTAGAGATGCTGCCCTGCAAATGGCGAGAGAAAAAGGAAACATCCCTATTGGAAATGTTAAAGTCGCAATTTTCCCCGACTTCTCCGCGGAGATACAGAAACGGCGCCAGGGATTCATGGAGGCTAAGTGATTACTGCGCACCCACCACCTGAAATACTCCATGTTGTTCCCAGCGCACCTGCGAGTGGAGAGCGGGGGGAGAGTACTATTCTTTGAAGATCCACGAGAGGTCATTACCTGGCTGGAACACAAAGCGGCCCGACAGAATTGAATAATGGAGCGCCAGAAGAGTCATGCAGTGAGATAATATCTCCCCCCTTTCTTTCCTTTGCCCCCATACTGTTCAGTTACATTCCATGGCGCACTGTTTAAAAAGAGGGGGAGAGGGGAAGGAGAGAGGATTTAAATTGTATTATTTTTTCCTTTTTTCTCTTGTTAATTTTTTCTTCTCCCCTTCAATGCAAGAATACCATGCAGACCTATATCAGGTCACCATTGATCATAGTCAAAATCCTATTGGACAGCAGTATTGCAAGGACAATTACAACCTAAACAGTTATGAAGCCAGGATTGAAGCCAGGAAACCTTTCAAATGACAGCTAGGAAACCGACTAATCCTGCGAAATGTGAGTCAAAATAATGTACTTTCCACCCTCTTCGAGGGGTTTTACTTTTCTACACTCCTGTGTTTGTAATTTTTCGGGGTTATGGGAGCATATTGGTTCTACAGACTGCGTGCACAGTGCAGCGAGTTTCTGCCCCATTATCCACTGGGAACCAATCCCCATGCAAACAGAAAGGGAAACTGGGACTGTTCACCGTTGTGTACTAGCACCTCCTTAAGGCAGACATCTCGGCACCCCTTAATACAGGGGGGTTTGGCCCAACAAATCTGCTCAATTTGACGGATGAAACTGATCTACGTGTTTTTGCTTTTTTCTTCTTATTATTTTTCTCCCAGTTCGCTGATACTGACTTTCCCAGTAGGAGGTTCCCAGTTGTTAAGGGATTATACCCACACCAGTTGGGGAGGGTGCAGGGTAGGGAGGGGGAGGGGGGAATGTTACTATGGTTAAATTTAAAAGTGTTTACTGCTGTTTGGACACAGGCTTCTTCTCAACAATGTTTAATTTAATTTTGAACAGGTACATGCATCTTATGTCATATACACAATTGGTAATGCTATGTGTGAGTAGGAAGGTTTTGGTGGGCTGGTTCATGAGACGATTGGGGTCCACTCTACCTGACACGTATAATACAGACAATCTCATATGGCGTCAGTAAAATTTCTTACTTGGAACGTGAGGGACCTGCGTGAGAAAATAAAGTGTATGACAGCCTTCACGTTCCTTAAGAAACAAAGAGCTGATGTGGTGGTGCTGGTGGAAATACATGTGGAGGGCAGACTACAGATGGCCCTTCGGCGTCCATGGATTGGATGGGCGTTCCACTCGGTACACACATCCCATTCTAGGGGAGTATCTGTGCTCATAGCAAAATCAGTGCAATTTGAACTCTGTGAGGCCTGCACCGTCCCACAGGGTAGATATGCATTTTTGTCCACTAAACTGTATGGAGAACCATTTCTTATGGCCTTTTATGTACCTCCCCCGTTCTCCCTATCAATCATTATGGAAGGGATCTCTCGTTGAATGGGAACGGTTCTTTACGGAAAATGACCACTCTGCCTCTGTTCCGGCAGTGTGGGACTCATTTAAGCTACACGTCCGTGCAACCTTAACTTCACGCATAAACCAGATAAAGGCAGACTCCACAGAAGCCTTTGACAAGGCGTTAACTGAGCTCTCCTCCTCAGAACGAGCTTATGTAATCGATCCCTCTCTATCGAACGCTAATGTGCATAAGCTACAGGAGAGAGTGGTGTCCCAGTTGCAATATGAAAAAGCCAGACAGAAATTATTTTTCACTAAACAGAAACAATTCGAACATGGGGAAAAGGCTGGTAGACTTCTTGCATACCTAGCACATAGTGAAGACAGACCTCCAGTTGTCATTACTTTACATGGCCACGGAGGACAACAGATCACAGACCCCTCCACTGTAACCTCCAGATTCCGAGACTTCTTTAAAGATCTATACACCTCTACAGTCTCGGTGGATACAACAACCATTAATCAATTTCTTGAAAGTATCCCATTCCCCCAACTATCAGAGGATCAGATTGATCTCCTTGAAGCACCTCTTACCTCTGAGGAAATAGCCACTGCTATTGCGGGGTTTGCCAGGTCCAAATCCCCAGGCTCGGATGGCTTACCCATCAAATTTTATTCACACTTTAGTGAGCTACTCATACCGAAACTACTTACCCTGTACAATGATCTTTTTGAATCCCTATTATTACCACAATAGTCCCGATACTCAAACCAGTCAAAGATCCAGGATATCCAGAATCCTATCGCCCTATATCCTTATTGCAAGTAGATATCAAAATATTAGCCAAAATACTTTCTATATGCTTAAATCAAGTAATACTCTCTCTGATACATACAGACCAGGCGGGGTTCATGCCAGGCCGAAATACCTCCTTCAACCTTAGAAAATTATTTATCAATCTATAGGCCACACATAATAATGTGGGAACACGAGTGGTGGTGACACTAGACACAGCCAAAGCATTCGATTCGGTAGAATGGAGAAATCTCTGGAGGTGCCTGGAGGGATACGGCTTTGGGCCTAAGTTCATTAGATGGGTTCAATTACTATATCAACACCCAACAGCTAGGGTAGTGGCGAATGGATGGCCGTCTCAGATGTTTGACCTCAACAGAGGCACAAGACAGGGCTGCCCACTTTCCCCACTGCTATATGCACTGGCTGCGGAACCCCTTGCTGTGTCCATCCGCGCAAATTCAGAGATCAGAGGGCTGACAGTCGGGCATTTAACGGAAGAAATCAGTCTTTATGCTGATGACACTTTGCTTTATTTAGCTGACTCTGGCCCCTCCCTACACAACACCCTCCAAACGATTGAACAATTTGGGACATTTTCTGGTCTAAAGATCAATTGGGAAAAGTCTCAGATTCTGCCGACCGACAGTTTTCCACCCACAGAGGCTCAGACCAATTTAGCACTTCAGCGAGTAGCCATAATCAAATACCTGGGTATTCATATATCCAGAACCCCGACAGACTACATTGCCCTTAATATCGAACCACTGTTTTCCCTAATCAAATCTAAAATATACACTTGGTCCCGCCTACCCCTGGGAGTGTGGGGTCGCATTAACTTAATATGATACTGTTACCCAAAGTGCTGTATTTTCTATGGCACTCTCCTGTTTACATACCCCTCAAATATTTTAAATCGCTGGAAACTCTCCTCAAACCCTTCGTATGGGGAAATAATAGACACAAACTTTCATGGCAGGCACTTAAAAACCCGACCGACATGGGTGGGACTGCCCTTCCGGACTTTAATAACTAATATATTGCATCACAACTATCGCAGCTTTTCCATATTGACAAGTCAGATAAAGATTGCTTCCTTGCCCCCTTATGCCCCCGCTGGGCACAGCGTACCGGGGACCCTATAACTGCCACATCAGTGGGTGCAGGGAACATGGTATCGAGGGAGCACAGACATTCCCTGCTCTTTCATTATAGACGTATAGCACATAGCATCAACCAAATTAGCATCAACCAAATTAGACATACCACCATATAATGACTATACATCACTCTGGCACAACAAACATCTACAGGAATTTCACCATATTCAAAATACAGAACTCTGGGCCTCGAGGGGTATATATTACCTACACCACGTGATCACTCACGGGACTTTCAAAACCTTTGGGGTACTCAGGGAAGAATTTACGCTTCAAGACCACATGTTCTATCGCTTCCTCCAGATTCGCCACGCGGCACGGACACAGTTTTCACAATCCACCCCCAATCCCATTATAGCAATAATTAAAAACACTGACCCCAAAAAGCTTATATCATGCTTCTATAATATGCTTTCCACACCTGTCTCGTCAAAAATAGCCTATGCTCTAAAACCCAGATGGGAGGGAGATGTGGGAACGATGGTGGATGAGGAATGGGAAAAGGCCTTAGAAACTTGCAAGACAGTGTCCCCCAAGCTTTCAGACAGTCTGTCCCAAATATATATACTTCACCGAGTATACCTCACCCCTCTCAGGATAGCCAGATACAATAGGAACTAGCCCACTACATGCCCAATGTGTAATATTGCAATGGGGACATTCTTCCACCTTATATGGTCATGTCCCAAACTACAGGAATTTTGGAAACAAATAGTGACCTTCCTCCATGATGTCATGGGATCTCCCCTGGTGCTTGACCCAAAGTCGTGCCTACTTGGGATATTCCCTGATGTTATCGAAAAATTCACAAAAATATTCCTACAAGAAACTCTGTTCTCGGACAAAAAAATCATTGCTAGGAAATGGATGAGATCCGAACCCCCAAATGTGATAGAATGGAAAAGGGACATAAACACGACCTTGCCATATAAAAAAATCCTATACATTAATAAAGGCTGTCCAGCTAAATATAACAGAATTTGGGACCGATGGCTACAAGAATCCGAAACCTGTACACAAGGGCTTAAAAATAGACGTAAATGTAATACTATATGTAAATACTGCATATCCTTCTATACAAATTGCTGCACATTCCCACATGAACAAGTGCCTACCAAGTATGTGATGATTTGTACATGTATTGTAAATGATGCATATGCTGTGTTACAATTTTTTTTTCTATTTCTCTCTTACCTGTGATATGTACACCTGTGTCTAATAAAACCTTTTACGGAAAAAAAAAAATGCCATAAATCTATTCCCTATTTTGTAGACGCTATAACTTTTGCGCAAACCAATCAATATACGCTTTTTTTTTTTACCAACAATATGTAGAAAAATATATATTGGCCTAAACTGAAAAAGAAAACCGATGGTTACTTACCGATAACGGTATTTCTACTAACCTTCCAGGACGGCGACACACGAGAGATGATGAGCTCCTCCCTACAGGACACACTATCAGTCCATAGCTGTTAAAAGGCCCCACCTTCCCCCTTGTCCCTCAGTTGTTGTAAAGTAATTCTCCAACCGATTCACAAGGGGTCTTTAGACGCTTAGGCACCTACCACCCATTTTATACACTCTTTACCCCCACCCATACCAGGGCGGGAAGTAGGCTTGCCATCCTGGAAGGTTCGTAGAAATACAGTTATCGGTAAGTAACTATCGGTTTTCTCACCTCACCTTTCAGGATGGCAACACATCAGAGGATAATCAAGTAATCGGTAGGCCTAACTTAAGGTGGGACCACTGCCTAAAGCACCTTCCGACCGAAAGCTAGGTCTTGCTGTGATAGGACCTCCACTCAGTAGTGCTTCAGGAAGGTGTCTTGGCTGGACCAGGTGGCTGCATTACAAAATTTTCTCCCAGGAGGCTCCTGCTTTTTTTCGGCCCAGGAGGTTGCCAGGGCTCTAGTTGAGTGTGCTTTCAACTTTGCTGGTGCAGGTATACCTGAGCTTTCGTATGCTACAGAAATGGCTTGCCTTATCCACCTGGAGACTGAGGATTTTGAGGTGATTGGATCTCCTAAAATCCCTAACCCTTTCTAGATGAGAGGAGGCATCTCCTTATGTCTAGGCAATGGAATCTCTTTTCCCCCTCATTTTTAGGGTTGTCACAAAAGGATGGTAGGTTTATTACCTGCGTCCTATGGAAGGCTGATGACACCTTGGGCAAATATAAAAGGATCTGGTCTGAGGATGATCCTGTCTGGCAGGATCAACAAAAAAGGTTCTTTAATGGAGAGACCCTATAGGTCTCCTACCCTTCTAGCTGTGGTAATTGCCAGCAGGAAGGCTCATTTTAAACTTAAGAACTTAAGAGGAATCTTGTCTATGGGTTTAAAGGGGTGTCGACATAATGCCTCCAAAACCCTAGTTAGGTCCCAAGGCAGGAACCTATCTTTCGTGACCCGGGTAGCCCTATCCCTGGCCACCAAAAACCTTTTAACTATGGGTTCCATTGGCAACCTAGCATCAAGGAAAACAGAAAGCGCATCCACTTGTACTCAAAGAGTGTTCACTGCCACACCCTTTTGTACCCCATCCATAAGAAATTCTAGGATTATGGGGATTGAGGTGGAAACAACCTGTTTTTGTTTACACCAGGTAAAAAAAGGTTTTCCATACTTTAAAGTATATCTTTTAGGCCGTCAGATGGAAGAACTCCAGTCTGGGGTGCAACACTGGACCCTGAGAGAGTAAGACCGGAAGGTCTGGAAGCTTCCAGGTAGGTGCTACTGACAGCGCTTTCAAGGTTGCAAACCACGCCCGCTTTGGCCACCATGGAGCAAACAGGAGGAAGCGACCCGAGGACCGGTTGAGTTTTTGAAGGACTCGAGGAATCAGTGCCAGAGGAGGGAAGGCGTAAGCAAATTGGAATCTCCATTTCTGGGATAGGGCATCCAGGCCCTCTGACTCTCTTTTCCTGTTCTTGAAACTGGCAAAGAGGTCTATTTCTGGGCAGCCAAATCTTTGCACTAATGCCTGGAATACCTTGGGGTTCAGCTCCCAGTCTCCCTGTCTGAGAGGTTGGCGACTGAGGAAGTCTGCTTCCCGATTGTCCGCCCCCTTTATGTAGGCTGCTGACAGTGAGAGTACCCTGTGCTCGGCCCAGCTCAAAATCTACTTTGCTAAGTCCTAAAGGGCTTTGGATCTGGTTCCCCCCTGGTGGTTTAGGTAGGCTACCGCCGTGGCGTTGTCTGAGCAAATCTGGATTTCTTTGCCTAAGACTGCCTTCAAAAGCATTTAAGGCTTCGCCCACTGCTCTGAGGTTGGAAGAGGATCTGGTTATCCCCTTGCCCCAGGTGCCCTGTGCCTTGGCTTCTTCTAGGTGGGCTCCCCAACCCCAGGCACTTGCATCCGTGGTTAGCTTCAGTGGATCCCACTGACCCCACTGTCTGCCTCTAGGGATTTGTTTTTTTTGTCCCAAGAGGATAGGTGGAAAAAGTGAAGGTCTCTCATATGCAGTTGCGCCCAAACGACTGCTGGGATGCTGGTTGACATTAGTCCGAGGACCCTGAGAATATCTCTTCTGGTACACACAGGGGCGTCTATCAGCCTTCTGATGGCTGCGACTAGTTTCTCCACTATTTCCCTTGGGAGGAAGAGCTTTTGGGGTCGTGAATCTACCGGATACCATAGGTAGGTTTGGACCTGAGCCAGTACCAGGGATGATTTTTCCACACTCACCAGCCAGCCTAACTTCTGCAGGCCTGAAATTGCCCTTTGGGTATCTGTCTCTACCTGAGTGGCTGACGGACAAAAGATGAGCAGGTCGTCCAGGTAAGGTATTAACACTATTCCCTGGAGATGCAGATAGGCCACTGCTTCAGCAAGGATCTTCGTGAAGATCCTTGGACTGGCTGCTAACCTGAAAGGGGGGGCCCTGAATTGCCAATGGTGAGTCCCTTCCTGGGTCACCACCACGAATCTCAGGAACGCTTGGTGTTCCGGGTGGATCGGGACATGCAAATAGGCATACCTGAGATCCAGAGTGGTCAAAAAGACGTCGTTTAGCATGTTATTTCACACCGAGTAAATACTCTCCATGGAAAACCTCATGTATTCTAGGAATCTGTTTAAGTTCCTGAGGTTTATGATCAGGCGGTACCTCCCTGATGGTTTGGGTACCACGAAAATATGGGAGTAAAAGCCTTGGTATCGCTGGCTTTTTGGTACTGGTACTACTACCTGCTGTTCCACCAGTTCCTGAATCCCTTCTAGTAGGGCTTTCTTTTTTTAATGCATCCTTGGGAGTATGCGTTACCGTAATCATAAGCAGGGGCTTTGCTGAGAATTCTAGGCGGTAACCTTCCTTGATCAGCTGAATGATGTAGGGACTGTTTGAAATTCCTCCCACTGGGGAACAAATTGAGACAGTCGGCCCCCCACCTTGATTCTGGTGTCACTTGGAATCTTTGGTGTTTTGGGCTGGAGCAGGATGAGCAAATTGCCTTTTTGCCTACCTCTGCAGTACCTCAACTTCCCGCTCGGTTCTTTCTTAGCTTTTTTCTGGATTTTGTCCCAAGGGGCCTTAAAAAAAAAAAAAAAAATCTATACCTTTCCCTTTTGGGTTTGACGGGAAATGTCTTGCCTTTCTCGGAGGACCTGGACAAAACATTAAGACCCGGCCCAAACAGTAAGGACCCTTCGAAGGGGAGACCACAAAGTTTAGCCTTTGAAGTGAGGTCCCCTTCCCAGGCTTTAACCCAAATGGCTCTCCTGGCCGAGTTAATAAGGGTGCCTGTCTTGGCTGACGCTTTTACTGCATCCACGGCTGCATCTGCCAGGAAGACTACAGCCTCCCCTATTAATGAGAGGGAATCCAGAACTTCGAGACTTATTACCCAGTGGGAGGTGCTTATTAAGCCTTCCTATCCAGAATTCCGCATTCCTGGCAACGCAGGTGGCTGCTAATGCCGGGGTCATAGCGGAGGAATTGGCCTCCCAGGCCTTTTTCAACAGGGATTCAGATTTGCAATCCATAGCATCTTGGATGTTCCCTTTGTCCTCAAAAGGAGAGGTCAGACATTTTTGTCACCTGGGGAGAGAGTGGTGTCCAATTTTGGGACCTTTAGGAATTTTTCTGCTTTCTCCTCTTTGACCAGGCTCCTTTCAGGAGACTGCCATTCCTGAAGCACCAAATCCTTCAGGGACTGGTGTATGGGAAACACCCTTGACTGGTTTTTAACCAACCCCCTATAGATCTTTTCCTGACACTAGCATGACAGCATACACATATGGGATAGGCTCCGCCTCTTTCCCAATCAGGACTGGTTATACTATATTGAAATAAGTCGCCTCCCCCTAGGAGGCATTCCCTTTTTTTTTACCTCAAATGTTCAGACGGTTATAACTACAGAAAGAAGATTTTTTATTTTACCCTCACCTTGCCGGATTCATCTGGCCAGCCGCACAGGTTCAGCCTCTTTCCTGTGGCGAAGCCCCTCTGGTTGTAAATGTTCCATACGAGGGAGCCCACCTCCCCCCCAGATGCTGGGGGGGTTGGCATACTGGTCTCTGGTGGCAGGTAGGACACGACCCCCCCCGAATACATTCGGGCAACATGGTTTCCCCCGTTACTGGCACTGCTCTCCAGGAGCACAGGGCATCCCCCTTACAGAGTTTAGAGGCCTGGGACACTCGCCAAACGGCCAGGAGGCTAGCAGACAGCGGGGACACAAGATCCAGGGCAGCTCCCTCTTTCAAAATGACGGCGGAGGACTTCCAGTGGCCAGAATAAGGGCTGTCTAATTAAATGGTGTCCAACGGACTTCAGGCCATCAGAGGTGTACCAAGATGGCGTTGGGCCGACTTCCAGCTGTTCCCGGTGAACCAGAGGAGGCTGTAACAATCAGTGGACACCCCCCCATGACCTTATAATGAAAAATTCAGAGCAAAATGGTGCACAAACCGGAGAGAGTGCACACAGCGGACACCAGGCAAGAGGGGGAACCAAGAGCTGCAGGGGGGCGGGGGAGAAACAGTGACACTGCATAGCAAACACTTAAATGTCCTAATCTAAAAAGATTGCCTGTTTGTGCCGTGCGGAGTCAATATGTCTACATAGGAAAGACATACTCCTAAAAACCTTGCCATTTTCAGCAGTATTAGAAGCTATAGCACAAATGTCCATTTATTGAGGTTCCTCAAAACACCATGAGTTCTCCCAGAGACCAACCACACAATATAAAGGTGTTAGGTAAGTAGGTACTAAATTCATTAAAAGAGAGCATTGGGCTAATCAAATGTAAATCTTTGCAGCCCTTGCAGCCAATACCGTTCCTCAAAACGGCCAGACAAAAGCCCGAGCTCAGCTACAGCCCATTCAAAGGCCCACCAAGAGAGTCGGCAAAGAATGGAAGATACTCAAGCTGAGGAGGACACAGAGGGCCAATGTCTAGGGTGCAGTTTAAAGGCGTTGCCTAGAAAGGTTTTATGTCGGGCATGCCTGTTGGAAGCAGCAACACATAAAGAGGCAGAGAAATCAGATATGATTGCATTAATCAGACAGTGAAAGACTCCCTGCAGTAAGTGTCGGGCAAGACCACACAACCAGGGACAGTGTCCAGCCCACCATTTGAACAAAGAAGTGCCCCAAGAAAACCATCACTAGCATCAGTCTCAGAAGATGAATCCCCAGCGGGAGAAGAATCATTTGCTGGGTTTGACTTTGAAGCTCTCGAGTGGGAGGAGGGAGTTACACAACCTGCAAAAACCAGGAAATACTACCCGCAATTAAAGAAGACAATACTCATGTTTTCCTTGATTGATGAAGTAGGAGAGGTCGTGTATGATGAATGGAAGAAGGTCGACAGAAAACCATCTCTGTCCAACAGGTTTGACAAAATGTACCCCTTCAAGGAGGAGGAGGTCCAGGCATGGGAAGAACCGCACTAGTAGACGCAGCTGTCATCAGACTAGCTAGGCACGTTGCACTGCCGACGGATGACGCGTTCTCCTTTAAGGATGTATCAGAAAGGAAAATAGACAAAGAACTAAAGAAAGTTTATATGGTCGCAGGAAGTGCCTGCAGGCCAGCATTGGCACTAACGTCAGTAGCCAAAGCCATAACAACATGGGCAGAGAAGGTGGAGACAGAACGGCAGACGCAGGAAACATGCCAGTAACAAAGATACTAGGCAAAATTAAAAGGTGGCAGGCGACTTCGTAGGCGAAGTTGCGAACGACATGCTGCGGAGTTCGGCCAGATTAATACTGTCATCCGTAATGGTGAGAAGAGCGCTATGGCTCAAGCCATGGACGGCAGACGAGTTGTCGAAGGCCAATTGGTGCCGTATTCCTTTCGATGGAAAGGCCTTGTTCGGTAGCAAGCTAGAAGCTGCTATCTCTAAGGCGACGAAGGTGAAATCAGGGTTGATCCTGCAAGACCTGAAGCCCAGGCGCCATCGCCAACCAGGAAGAAGACAATTCACAAATAAACCAAGAGATAGAAGGTTGTTTGGAGCAAACATCAGAAGAGGTTGGAGGAACCCTCAAACGTCAGTGACATGAGTGAACAAAGCTAAAAATAGGGCAAGACACAAGACAAGACCCTTTTGGAGGGTCTCTCCATCCAAACTGGCCCTGTTGTTACCTGACTACGCCAATTTGAGCAAGTTTGGGCGGAGCAGATCGAAGACCCTTGGGCCATGAAGATAATTCAGGAGGGCCATCATTGCGAATTTCTGAACCCTCCAGAGCTACCCCGACTTACAAGTACAAAACTCCCCCGATGCCAACACGAAACATGAATAGTTCTCGAACACGTCCAGTTACTCTTACAAAGGAGAGTTATAGAACTGGTCCCATGTCAAGAAAGATATAAGGGATTCTATTTTCCGCTTTTCCTAAATCAAGAAAAAGACAGGCGATCGAAGACTGGTATTAGACCTCCAAGAGTTGAACCAGTACATAAAAAAAAGGTACAGAAATTCTGAATGGAATCTCAACAATCGTTCATACAAGCCATTGGTCAGGAGGAGTGGATGTTGTCCTTGGACTTGAAGGAGGCGTATCTACATGTCTCAGTCAATCAACAATGCCACAAATATCTACGCTTTGCAATGGAATGCCACTTTCAATTCATATGCTTACCATTCGACCTATCAAAATCCCCCCGAGAACATTTTCCAAGGTACTACTTGCAACCATAGACAGGTTACACAAACAGGGCCTGCGAGTGTTCTACTACTTGGACGATGTCCTCCTAGTAGCCCAAAGACCTCAAACTTTAACAGAACATCAGGAGATCTTAGTCAAAACATTGTCGAGTTTAGGTTGGATCATCAATTGGCAGAAGAGTCAACCAATACCCACACGGAGAATGCTATTCCTGGGAGCCATTCTGGACCTGAAACTGTACCTCTTGGCATCTCACTGCCTCAGACTATTGGGATCATTAGCAGCCACAATAGCAATGGTAAAATGGGCCCATTGGCGAATGAGGATGTTTCAAATGGAATTCTTAAAACAGTGGATCAGGTCATCACCAATAATGAAACATTCCCTCAATTGGTGGCGGAAGCCGACCAATCTAAAGAACTGTCACCAACTCATCCACCGATACCAATAGTGGTCACGTTGGATGCATCAGCAGTGGGCTGGGGAGCACACTGCAATGGGCACCTAGCCCAGGGGCGATGGGAAAGCAAGAGGAGAGAGGTTTCCAACGTGATAGAACTAAGGGCAGCCTTCCAAGCACTGAAGGCATTCCAGGATCAGATAAAAAGGGCCAGTGTCACACTTAAAATGGAAAACAAGGCAGCAGTAGCATACATACACCGTCAGGGAGGAACGCGGAGTCAGGCACTCTTAGCAAAAGTCTCACCAATCATGCAGATACACTGAGCTGGAAAACGTTGGACAACAAGAAGTGGGCATTAGACCACACAGTTTTTCAGTGGGTCTGCGATCAGTGGGGTCAACCAGACTTCGACTTAATGGCATCTCCGGTCAACAGCAAATGCAGATGATTCATGGCAAGGGTGAAGTTCCCACAGGCAGAAGCAGTGGATACACTAAGCTCCAAATGGATCTGCACCCTGGCATACGTATTTTCACCAATAGCGATAATTCCCAGGTTAATGAACAGGATATGCAACCATCCAGGAACAGTGATAGCAATAATACCTATGTGGCCGCGCAGACCATAGTTCCCATTACTACAGGCCTTGGCAATGGAACTCCCGATCCCATTACCAGAAATCCTAAACCTCCTCCAACAAGGTCAGGTGTGGCACAGGAACCCTGGCAAGCTTCATCTGGCAGCCTGGAAGTTGAGAGGCAAAGGCTAGGAGAGGCAGGCTGTTCGGCATCGGTCATCGAAACCTTACTAAAAGCAAGGGAAGCAATGACTAACAAAACTTATTCTAAAGGTATGGGAAAGGTTTGACGCTTTCTCAAAATCCAAAGGATTTGATCCTCTAGCGCCACGGGAGGCACAGGTGTTGGAATTCTTGCAAGCAGGCCTGGAGATGGGCCTACAAATGGTCTGCTTCAGTATGTAGCTCCCCAGTGCTGGCAGCACTCATGCAGCCCCAGACCATGACACTCCCACCACCATGCTTGACTGTAGACAATACACACTCATTTTTGTACTCCTCACCTGGTTGCCGCGGCACACGCTTGACACCATCTGAACCAATTATGTTTATCTTGGTCTCATCTCACCACAGGACATGGTTCCAGTAATCCATGTTCTTAGTGTGCTTGTCTTCAAACTGTTTGCAGGCTTTATTGTGCATCATTTTTAGAAGAGACTTACTTCTGGGGTGACAGCCATGCAGACCAATTTGATGCAATATGTGGTGTATGGTCTGAGCACTGACAGGCTGACTCCCCACCCCTTCAACCTCTGCAGCAATGCTGGCAGCATTCATAGGTCTGTCTATTTCCCAAAGACAATCTCTGGATATGACACTGAGCATGTGCACTCAAATTTTTTGTTCCTTGGTCGACCATGGCGAGGCCTGTTCTGAGTGGAACCTGTCCCGTTAAACCGCTCTATGGTCTTGGACACCATGCTGCAGCTCAGTTTCAGGGTCTTGGCAATCTTCTTATAGCCTAAGCCAGGGATATGCAATTAGCGGACCTCCAGTTGTTGCAGAACTACAAGTCTCATGAGGCATAGCAAGACTCTGACAGCCGCAAGCATGACACCCAGAGGCATGATGGGACTTGTAGTTTTGCAACAGCTGGAGGTCCACTAATTGCATATCCCTGGCCTAGGCCATCTTTATGTAGAAGAAACCAATTAGGGGAGCGCTGATCCAAAGAATGGCAGCCAATAAAGGATAAAATCCATGTATATCATATGCACTTTATTGGTAAAGTGAAGATAAAATAACGTAAAAAGTAGGGTTGCACAGATACTAGTATTGGTGCCGATACTGAGTATTTGCAGAAGTACTTGTACTCGTGCAAATGCTCCCGATGCCTAGTCAGATAGCTGGACACTCAGGGATGACCGGTGTGGCGGCAGGGAAAGTTATAATCACTGATCTCCCCTAGAGAGGAGCCGCTGTCTCTTGTCCATTCAGGTTTATTGCAGATGAGGCTGCAGAGAAAGGGGCTGGGGAAACTTTATCCTCAGTCCCTTTCCATGTCTCAAAGGGAAGAGGTCAGTGGTCTGTTTAAACCTTTGACATCTCACCAAAGCCCCCCAACAGGGTTAAATATTAAAAAAAAACCCAAAAAACAAACGCACGCATAAGCACACGACACTGACTGTCCACATCCCCCCCCCAAAAAAACAGAAAACAAAAAAAGAAATACTAACAAAGTCCATACCTTAAGTCCATACTTAAAAAAAAAAAAAAAGTATCTGTACTTGTACTCGGTCTTAAAAAAAAAGTGGTATTGGAGCAAAGTATATCCAAAAGGTACAGTTGTCAAGGACAATGGTAATCAGTGAAACAATTAAAAGTGACCAAAGAGCACATGGACTCACAGTAGCCGTGCCAGTCAAAAGGAGCCAGAGGGGGTGGATGGATGGCTGTCCCACCTCAGAGGCTGTCTGGGGGAAGGAACGGGCACAACGGGAGAACCAAATGGAATCCTTCCAGAGTGTAGATGCGGGAATTGTGGCCAGGTCTCCAGGGCATAGCAGAGGAGGAAGACTGAGCGTCAGCCCGAGGCTCCAGACCATAGGACGCCCAGGGAGAGGAAGGAAGAAGCCAGCTCGGTACCCAGAGGTTTCGGGAGATGGTACAGTGCTGGAGATAACACCAGGGGAACGAAGGGAGCAGATCGTAGCACAACTTCCAGGTATCCGGACAATGGAGCTCCTCCCTAGCCGCGTCAAGCACTCCAACCTCAGATGGGCTCCAGCAGACCACAGCGGGTCTATACTTTTTTACATTATTTTATCTTCATTTTACCAATAAAGTGTATATGGTATACAGGGATTTTATCTTTTACTGACTGTCTGCAACTCTTTGGATGAGCGCTCCCCTATTTGTTTTTTTTCTATTTTTTTCCTTATTTGGTCTTTTGAGTCTGGGTGCAGCGGCCTAGTGTGGCACCATCATAAAGCTTTGTTTGTTTTCATTTTCTGCGCCTAGCTTTCTGTTGTATTTTTCATCTTTATGTAGAGCCACAATTCTTTTTTTCAGATCCTCAGAGAGTTCTTTGCCATGAGGTGCCATGTTGAACTTCCAGTGACCAGTATGAGAAAGCAAGAGCGATAAAACACCAAATTTAACACACCTGCTCCCCATTCACACCTGAGACCTTGTACATTAATGAGTTACAGTAGGTGACCGCGATATTGTGTCAATCTTGCCGCATTTCTCGGCGAGATTTGACACCTGCGAGCCCCGTCGCGGGAGCCAGCGCCGAGATGGCTCACTCATCGGGAAAGGAAAACTTTTTTTTCCTTTCGCGATGAGTGACAGGCAGTGCTGACAGCTGTCTGGTATGAATCCTGAGGGGGGAACGCCGCGCCAAATTTGAAATAAAAAAACGGCGTGGGTTCCCCACCAGGGGCATACCAGGCCCTTAGGTCTGGTATGGACTGTAAGGGGAACCCCCTACGCCGAAAAATCGGCGTGGGGGCCCCCCCAAAATCCATACCAGACCCTTATCCGAGCACGCAGCCCGGCCGGCCAGGAAAGAGGGTGGGGACGAGCGAGCGCCCCCCCTCCTGAGCCGTACCAGGCCGCATGCCCTCAACATGGGGGGGTGAGTGCCTTTGTAGCAAAGCGTCATTTCTTCAGTGTTGTGACATGAACATTTTTTAAATGGTATATATTTTTATATTAGGGGTGCACCGAAAAAAAATTATATTTTTATATATACAATTGTATTATATTCGACTTTTTAATGAATATCAGAAATTTAAATTAACATGAATTTATTGTTGCCCATTATTGGCACCTTTAGTGCAAGGAAAGCTCAAGAAAAATGTAGTTTGCCACCTGACCATCTCTTGTATCATATCCTCAGTCTCTCTAACCATCTCTGCAATCTCTTTATTTAACCACTTAAAGAGGAGGGCCACTAAAAAAAAAAAAAAAAAAAAAAAAAAATTAAAAGTCATCAGCTACAAATACTGCAGCTGCTGACTTTTAATTGGACACTTACCTGTCCCTGGGTCCAGCGATGTGGGGGATCGAAGCCCCGCTCGTCTCCTCCTCCGTTCAGCGGCGCCGGCATTGCAACCGTGATTGGCCGCTCAGTCACCTGGGACCTGTAATGGGTCCCAGATGATTGACAGGAGGGAGGGAGCAGAGCTGAGCCCTTCCTGTGCCGAGACGGAAGTGATGTCACCAGCCCAGGCACTGGAAGAGGCAGACTACGAGGGACCCCCTAGCAACAGGCATTTAGAGGTGAGTAAAAAAAAAATAAAATATCCACATTTTTTTTGTTTTTTTTTTTAGAATTTTTCATGTAGTTTTTTTTTTTTAGGGTGGAACACCAATTTAAGGACCGGGCCTTTTTTTCAGACTCAGTGTTTACAAGTTAAAATATATTTTTTGCTAGAAAATTACTTAGAACCCCCAAACATTATATTATATATTTTTTTTAACACCCTAGAGAAAAAAATGGCAGTTGTTGCAATACTTTGTCACACCGTATTTGCACAGCAGTCTTACAAGTACACTCTTTTTTGGAAAAAATACACTTTTTTGAATTAAAAAAAATAAGACAACAGTAAAGTAAGTCCATTTTTTTTTTACATTGTGAAAGATAATGTTACACCAAGTAAATTGATAACCATTATGTCACACTTCAAAATTGTGCCTGCTCGTGGAATGGCGACAAAAACTTTTACCCTTAAATCTCCATAGGCGACATTTAAAAATTTCTACAGGTTACCAGTTTTGAGTTACAGAGGAGGTCTAGGGCTAGAATTATTGCTCTTGCTCGAACGATCGCGGAGATACCTCACATGTGCGGTTTGAACACAGTTTTCATATGCGGGAGCTACTCGCGTATACGTTCGCTTCTTGCGCCCTAGCTCTTAGGGACGGGGCACGTAAAAAAAATAATAAATATGTCTTATTTTATTTTACTTTTTTATTTTGACACTTTCCTTTAAAAAAAAAAATATTGGGTCACTTTTTTCTCATTACAAGAAATGTAAACATCCGTTGTAATAGAAAAAAAAGCATGACAGGACCTCTTAAATATGAGATTTGGGGTCAAAAAGACCACAGATCTCAAATTTATGCTAAAATGCAAGAAAAAATTATCCTTTAAGAGCACTGGGCGGAAATTCAATGAATTCAATGAAAGTCAATGCTATGGAGCTTAGTGGGGGCCATCTTCCCCTCACTCGGCAGCCAGCCAAACAGGGGAGAGGACGCAATTGTCTCCGCTGCTACCGGCGGGTCTGATAAGCGGCGGAGACCACCGGAGCGTGGCGGGAGACCCTCTCCCGCCCCGATAAAAGTGAGATCTGCCACAGAGACGACTTTTATCTGAAAGCGGACTGCCCACTGAAGAGGATACTGGGGTTATGGCAGCTATCAAATGCAGCCTCACCAGTGCCCCTCAGATGCAGCTTCACCGATGCCCGGATCACAGCAGCGGCTCCCGCTGTGTCACTGAGCTGGATTTGAAGTTCCTGGGCTGCTGCAGTAAATGTCCCGCCTTCGCCGATACACATCACACGGATTCAATTTCCTGGCACAGATCACTGTGCCATCTATCACAGGAGGTGGGACATTGTTACTGCGGCCACCCAATGGAATTAAACTCCGTGACACAGGGAGATCACGGCTCTGCGTGAGGAGGAGGGAGGGAGCCACCAGGATGACACCCCCGCAATGTGCGGCACCCGGGGTCGAACCGCCCCCCTTTTTGGTGTCCTTATCGACACTATTCTTGTTTTGGTGGCCGCAAATTTCGGTGCACCACTAGTTTATATGCAATATCATGTATGATTCTTAATAGCTAAATGGTATTCCCCTCATTCCCCTTTTTTTGATTTTTATTTAGTGAATATGGGGTTTTGATGAAGTAATATTATTTTTCTTTCCATAAGAGTTGGACTGTTTAGAGTTTGTCCTGTTCTTTGCCTTTTTGCGGCTTTATTCAGAAGAATCACAAGATGGCGCATTGCATAGGAGCCGAGCAGCCCCTGTTTTTTTTCATTAGTTAACCACTTCAGCCCTGGAAGAATTTACCCCCTCCCTGAGCACTTTTTACGATTTGGCACTGCGTCGCTTTAACTGCACGGTCGTGCGACGTGGCTCCCAAAAAAAATTGACATCCTTTTTTTCCCACAAATAGAGCTTTCTTTTGGTGGTATTTGATTGCCTCTGCGGTTTTTCATTTTTTGCGCTATAAACAAATATAGAGCGAGAATTTTGAAAAAAAAAAACGCATTATTTTTTACTTTTTGCTATAATAAATATCCCCCAAATATATATATATAAAAAAACATTTTTTTTTCCTCAGTTTAGGCCGATACGTATTCTTCTACATATTTTTGGTAGAAAAAAAAAAAAAAAAAAAATTGCAGTAAGCGATTGTTGCTCGGTTTGCGCAAAAGTTATAGCGTTTACAAAATAGGGGATAGTTTTATGGCATTTTTATTAATATTTTTTTTTTTTATGGCGGCGATCAGCGATTTTTGTGACTGCGACATTATGGCGGACACATCGGACATTTTTGGGACCATTGTCATTTATTCAGCAATCAGTGCTATAAAAATGCACCGATTCCTGTGTAAATGACACTGGCAGTGAAGGGGTTAACCACTAGGTGGCAGTGTCGGGGTTAAGTGTGTCCTAGGGGCGTGTTTCTAACTGTGGGGGGGGGGTGGCTACATGTTACACGTCACTGATCTCTGCTCCGATGACAGGGAGCAGAGATCGAGTGACACTGTCACTAGGCAGAACGGGGAGATGCTGTTTACATCAGCATCTCCCCGTTCTTCCTCCCCGTGAGGCGATCGCGGGTATCCCTGCGGCGTTCGAGTCCACGTGACCTGCGACCCGACTCCCGGAGCTTGCCGCGCGTGCTGGCCGCCTCTTAAAGGGCAACGTACAGGTACGTGGTTTTGCCTGTACGAGCCCTTCTGCCGCAGTATATCTGCGTGAGGCGGTCGGCAAGCGGTTATTCATAATAATGGATATGAATAATAATGAGGTAGTGGTGTACCATAAGGTTCAGTGTTGGGATCCTTACTTTTTAATATACAGTACTTATAAATGATATAGGGTCTGGAATTAAAAGTACCATTTCAGTGTTTACCGAAACACCAAGCTATGCAGTGGAATAACATCCTTATAGGATGTTTCGAACGTACAAGCCAACCTCAATGCACGATTTCATTGGGCAACTATGTGGCAAATTAGGTTTAATGTTGATAAAATGTAAAAGTTATGCACTTGGGCGCCAAGACTATGCATTCATCACACATACTAGGGGGAGTACAACTGGGGGAATCCATAATGGAGAACGATCTGGGGGCTTTGGTAGATCATAAGCTTAATTACTAGCATGCAATGCCAAGCTGCAGTTTCCAAAGCCAGCAAAGTCTTTTCTTGTATTAAGAGAGGTATGGACTCCAGGGAGAAAGATATCCCCCTGTAAAAATCATTAGTAAGATTTCATCTGGAATATGCAGTTCAGTTTTGGTTACCAGTTCTCAAAAAGGATAAAATCGGGGAACTGGAGAAAGTGCAGAGAAACTGATAAGAAAGAAAGGGCACTCATAGGAGTACAGACAAGTAGGCCGCGCACCCCAAGTAATAGATAAAAAAAGAACGAGGAATCCCGCTAACGGGGCTTTAAAGCAGCCAGTAGTGAAATTTAACAAATTACAAAAAAGTGGGTAAGCGATAATTTTATTGATACAAAAGGTATGATAATACTGACATTGAGGGTCAGGACATGAACTGGAGTATAAAAGCAATGAATAGAAAAACAATACCGATAGCAAAGGGCAATACCGATGGAAAAGGGCAATATGCAATAGGTTACACCATGAGTGACAGTAATACAATAATACAAAGTTCTTGTATGTAGGATTCTGATGCGTTTCGACCCCAATGGGTCTTCTTCAGGGGATAAATATGTAAAAACTGTAAGGATGTAAACATGTGTTAAATTACATCAAAATCAAAAGAAAAGAAAAAGAAATATGTGGACGAATCCATGTGTTACGTCTTTACCAGTCACGATGTATTCAATGGTTACAGGTGGCCATGATATGAAGAAGTTTCCCTCTTATATTAATGCATCCCCGATCTCCCAGCGGTTATGCCAATCAGCAGAGGAGCAGGTATCACACACACACATGCCTTACAAGGAATCACACACTGAATATCCCTGAAAAATGAGGAACAGCAGATGAGAGGGGTGTGCACTGCACCTGTGATGAAATAACAATGTATACTAAATAAAAAATTCTGAGAATAATCTCTGAGAAAAGGGAAGAATATATCTCTGTCGATCGCCCTGATGAAAATGGAAATATGTGGAGCAACTTTTGGGTGAGTGTATAAATAATGGGAACGACAGTGACTGCCTATTTGAATGTATCCCGCGGTTTCTCTCTCCTCCCCCCTCCCCCCCTCCCCCCCTTTTTTCTTTTTCCCTCATTTTTTTTCTTTTTGATTCTTTGCACCATCCTTTTTCATTTTACATCATTTTGGAATATTGCTTGAAATGAGATCTGACACTGAGGATGCAACTTTCTCATATTGCTATTTAAGGGAAGGAGAGACGGGGGACTGTTGATCCTCCATCTTTGTTTCTGGAAAGTTTACCACTGTTTTTTTCTTGAGGACATTTCTGTAAGTACTGATCGTCCTGGAGATTCTTCTTGGTCTTTTTTTGGACATTGCTGCTGCCCTGTGCCAGTAAGATGTGCAGTGTCTGCAGGCTGCTCTTGATGCTGCAATTCATTACCAAAAACTTTTTTGTTAGGAGAAAGTGTTTTTCTGCTTTTCTATAGGTTTTTTACTGACTTTAATTTTTTTGTTTTTTTGATGTCGAGTGGCACTGTTGCTCTCCAGTAACTTGCCCTATGTGACTGGTTAAGTCGCATCTCTGCTGCTTTTTAAATTGAAGTTATGGGAATAAAGTGTCTGGTACGTTGGGGCTGGGTGCAGGGAGGGGGGTGGGGGAACATTGGAGGTTACAGTATCTGGGGGATTTCAAGTCTGTTTTTGGTAGGGATTCATTCACATCTGCTACATTTGCAGGAAGTCACTTCAAATGTTCTGCTTATTTCGCCCTGTGCAAGCGATGGGAGAAGACTGGAGCCCACCTGGGTGGCTTAATTGGCCACGGGAGATGGGGAGGCCTGTCTGCTACTCAATTTACCGATATGGTGGTTTGTCTTAAAATTTTGGCCTGGAATGTGAGGGGCCTCTATTCAAAATTAAAGCGCTCATTGATTTTTGGTTATATCAAAAAGCACAAGCCACATATAATATTATTCCAGGAGACACACCTTCAGGGCTCCAGAGTTCTCTCATTAAAGCAGGCACATATTGCTGGGGCTTATCATGCTACTTACTCATCGTATGCAAGGGGGGTTTCCACTCTGGTTACTAAGGCTATGCCTATATCGATACATGCAGTTTGGACTGACACTAAAGGGAGGTTTGTGGTATTAGTGGTGCAAGTGATGAATACATTTCTAATAGTGAATCTATATGTACCTCCTCCCTTTTCACTAGGTCATTTAGATGATATGCTACAAACTGTCTATGAGGTGGTGGAAGGGAGGATCTTCATATTAGGTGATTTCAACTCCGTGTCAGAGCCAGCTATGGATAGATTGGGAGCAGTATCTGGCACAGCGGCCCCTTTAGCGGGGTGGTTGTCTACTCATGGTTTCAGAGATGTCTGGCGTTTTCACCATCCTGGTGTGCGGGAATATTCCTGTTACTCGGAAACTCATAAGACGCTCTCCAGAATAGACACTATCCTGACTGAGGGGGACGGTATGCAATTGGTTCAGGGAGTTTCCTTTTTGCCCAGAGCTTTATCGGATCATTCCCCTATGTTGCTGGAACTTAATCTAGGACCAAAGTCAGGTTTACGACTGTGGCGAATGGAGGCTAGCTGGCTTCAGGAGGAATATATTAAAATCAAATGTGCAGAGACTGTCAAACATTTTTGGGCGGAAAATGCAGGTTCTGCATCCACACTTCTCCAATGGGAGGCTTTTAAGGCCACGCTGCGAGGGGTTTTTATGACGGAAGTTCAAGGGTTTAAGAAACAATTGTCTTCGGAGGTACAACTTAAGAGACTGAGGTGACACTGGCGGAAGCTGAGTACGTTAGAGATCCCACTAGAGAAAGACTATTGACTCTACAAACCAGAACAAGGGAGTACAAAACGGTCCTCACGGATCGTACAACAAAATTTAATCTTGCACAACGAAGACGCATATTTGAATTTGGCGACAAGAATGGCAGGCTCCTGGCATACTTGGCGAGACCGGAATATGTTCCGGTATATATTAAGTCAGTGTACGACGACTCTAAGGTTGAAATATGTGACTCAACTGCTATCCTAGACATCTTTGCTCGATTCTATAAAAAACTATATAGCTCTTGTACTCCCTTGGAACTGGAGAATTTGGGGACTTACATAGCTGACGTTGATTTGCCTAGGTTGACAGAGGAGGACAGTACTGCTTTAGAAGCTGGCATTACGGTGGAAGAGGTAGAGAAGGCAATTGCCTCCTTTCCGCCCAGGAAGTCTCCTGGACTAGATGGCCTCCCCTCGGAATGGTACAATACCTTTCGATAAGGTATGGCCCCATGCTTACTAAAAGTTTTTAATGCAGCTAGATCGGACGGTAGACTTCCTCCTTCAATGAGGGAAGCCTTGATTGTACTGATACCCAAGGGGGGGGAAAAGACCCCCGAGAGTGTGATTTAAATCATCCGATTTCGTTGATGAATGGGGACACAAAAAACCTCGCAAAAATATTAGCAGGTAGACTACAATCAGTTATACTAAACTTGGTGGATGCTGATCAAACAGGCTTTATTCAGGGTCGCTGCACACAGATGAATATTAGGAGACTTTATAAATCCTCAGACAGCCCATGACAACTCAGGGACTCGAATAGTGGCCTCTTTGGATACAAAGAAGGCCTTCGACTCCGTGGAGTGGACATATTTGTTCCACCTCCTGGAGTCATACGGTTTTGGTCCCATTTTTATCTCTTGGGTAAAGCTACTCTATACAGATCCGTTGGTAAGACTGAGGGTTAATGGCATAATCTCTGACTCCTTTCCTATCTTTAGAGGCACCAGGCAGGGGTGCCCGCTCTCACCCCTCCTGTTTGCCTTGGCAATTGAGCCGCTAGCAGTCAAACTAAGAACTACTCTGCATCTGGTGGGACTGCGACTGGGGGAGTTTGAGGAGCGAGTCTCGCTCTATGCGGAGGACATGTTGCTATATTTACAGAACCCAGGGCCCTCACTCTCAGAAGCTTTCCGACTGATTCAGGAGTTTGGTGATTATTCTGGATTCCGAATTAATTGGAAAAAGTCCTCCCTCTTCCCTATTGATGGTGAGGTGGCGGTCCCATTGGATTGCTCCATCCCACTGTCCACCTCTTTTAGGTACTTGGGGATTGAGGTTCAGCTTCCCATCTCTGCGTTTCTGGAGAAAAACTTGATGCCGGTTATACAAAACTTTCGGGAGAAGGTATGGAAATGGCAGAATTTACCGATCACCTTGATGGGACGGATACAATTATTTAAAATGTTTAAAATACATTCTTTCAAACTCTCCGGTTTTGGTGACTCTGAAGGTTTTTAAAAAGATAGACTCCATTATTGTGGGTTTTCTTTGGGGTTCTAAGGCACTCAGGGTTTCTTTGACAATTTTAAAACTACCAATTACAATGGGTGGGATGGCCCTACCTGACCTGCGGTATTACTTTATGGTATTACAGTTGTCCTTTTTGCACTGGCGACTCTTCCCTCTAACACCTAATGCTACCGCCCTGTTGGAGGCTGCTGTTGCCTCCTCACAGGAAACACTTCAAAATATGCTGTATAGGAAAGGGATCCCAGGGAGGGAGGTTGGATCTGTAATGGCACTACCAGGGAAAGTGTTTCACATATGCTCTAAGCGGAGGAAAGATGATCCCTTGTAGCTATCTCCGAATAGTCCCCTGTGGTGTAATAAGACCCTAGCAGAGTTTTTGAAACTGCCTGATGGGTATAGCTCTTGGGCTAGACATGGCATAAAATACCTACACCACATTTATCAGGATAATCACTTCTGTACATTTGCACACCTGAGGGAGAATTTTGGAGTACCAAACAGCGCATGCAGCGCTTGCGCAGTTTGGCGATGGTGAAATTATAGTCCAGAATACTGACTTGGAGAAGGTTCTGATAGATCCGGATCCGGCAAAAAGAATTTCTAGATACTATGGGGCAGTGGGTCCGGGGGTAATGACTACAGCCTCTAGATCCAGGAAACGATGGGTCACGACTATCCCGGAGTTGTCGGAGGAAATGTGGCAGGAGGTGCTGGATACATATTTGGTATCTGTTGTCTCTTCTACGGATAAGATGATCCAATTCCGGTTCCTCCATCAGCAGTATTATACGCCTGCTAGACTCTATCGAATGCAAAGATGGGAATCGGCTGTTTGCCATAAGTGTAAGGGGGCAGAGTACTTATTTACACATGATTTGGGAGTGTGAAAAGGTCAGACCACTATGGTCACATGTGACTGAATTCATTTCAGAGCAGTTTGACTTGCCAAATATTTGCTCCCCCCTACGGTGTCTCCTTGGGGTATTTGGACAAGAAGAAATGAGCAAATACACAAAGTTATTTCTTAGGATTCTATTCTTTGTAGTAAGGAAGCTTATTGCCAGACGATTGATACATGACGAACTATTGACACTGGGGATGTGGAAAAAAATAATCAATGCTGATGTTTTGATGTATAGAATGGCCTATGAAGCTAGGGGGGCCTCCAAGAAGTTTCGAAAGGTATGGTTTCGGTGGGTTGACTCTGATAATACACTGGAAGGTGAGGGATAATAGGTTTTTTTTTGGGATATTAGTGGCTTTTACTCCCAAAGGAGTGAATAAACAGAGGGCTGACACTGAGTCTTCTTTTTGATGTGGATAAGGCTTTTTAGCTTTTTTGTCTCTATCCTTCTGCATCCTCTACCAAAAACAGACTTTCAGGGGGGAGGGTGGGAAGGGTGATGTTACTGATTAGAATCTACAGTTCGGTTTTTTATGGTTACTGTTTAATAAAAAAAGAAAAAGCACATATACCAAAATAGATGATAGAGATGGAGATCTGACTAGCCTAGATATTGGTGCATTAAATATGTACGCTGTTATTGCTGGTCAAAATGTCGGATGTAAACTTCTACTTTGATTTGGCTGTAATTTTCTATCTGATGTATTGTATAAATAAGACTTTGTGCGCAATAAAAACTTTTGAAAAAAAAAATATATCTCTATATTTGTATTTAAATTGGTGTGTTATAGGTGATAGATGAGTGACTAGGTGTTTAGCAGGCATAGCGTGGGAAAGGGTCCATGCAAGAAAACCTGTAAGGAAACATGAAGGGGCGTGAAAGGGAATGGGAGGGAAGGAGGGCAAAGGAAAGGTACGGGGAAGGGAAAAAGCGGGGGGGGACAGGCATAAATGGGGGAAGGAGAGAAAGGGAAGGGAAAGGGGGAAATGAAAACAGGGAAGGGAAAAAGGGGGGAGGGCAGGAGGGGGCGGGAGAGAAAGTGGAGGATGGGTGTGAAAAGACAAGAAAGATTGGATAGAAAAGAGGCAGACACATAGGTTGGACTTGATGGACTTGTGTCTTTTTTCAACCTCACCTACTATGTAACTATGTTACTATGACAGCGAAGACAACAGACCACAGTGGCGGAGAAAAAGGCATGGGCTATTCCCATTGCAAATGCCTAAATTAGGAATTGAGGAAGTGATAGCAAAAAACATGTGAAAGCAAAAAGAAAAACAAAAAAAGTGTGGGAGAGGTCCAATAAAGGGCCCAGAAAAACAAAAGGTGAAGAGTGAGAGAAAAAAAAAAACGTGAACAGCGAGAACCACAGGAATATGGTATGCAAGTGACATCTGAGGGAAACATGTGCAATGAATAAGTGTGTAAGGAACGTTACCTTTAGGTGATATGCCCCGTACACACGGTCGGATTTTCCGATGGAAAATGTCCGATCGGAGCGTGTTGTCGGAAATTCCGACCGTGTGTGGGCTCCATCGGACATTTTCCATCGGATTTTCTGACACACAAAGTTGGAGAGCAGGAGATAAAATTTTCCGACAACAAAATCCGATCGCGTCAATTCCGATCGTGTGTGGCCTGTTCCGACGCACAAAGTGCCACGCATGCTCAGAAGAAATTCCGGCACGAAACAGCTCGTTCTGGTAAACTTAGCGTTCGCAATGGATACAGCACTTTCGTCACGCTGCAATGTCAAAAATGGTTTAATACAGCGCACTCTCTTCTTCTTTATAATGTGCGAAGAATTAAGTAGTTTTGCTGCTCATATTCACACACACTTCTCACAAAGTTTTTTTTTTTGTTTTTTTATTGGGATTTCCTGAATATATTGTTATTAGTTGTCACATCTGACAGAATGTTTTTTTTTTGTTTTTTTTGGGGATTTTAAGCCTTTTTTTTTTTAGATTTAATATTTGTATTTTTTCCAAGGCTGATCTTTGTTCAATGTTATTTTTATTTTTACTCCAGAATATTTTTGTGTGTGTTTTGTGTGTCAAGTTACCACAACACCATTGATATATTTTATTATTTAATCTCAAGGAGATAGTTTGTTGTTGATTTCCCTTGTTCATTTCACATTGTATATTTGAAATGTACCTGAATCCTCACAAACCAACTGTCCTTTTTGAAGTAAAACACACATAGGCAAGTATAATTCAAACCAAAAATCCTTTATTAAGGGATCAGAACCAAACAAAGAGGAAGGCAACACTGGATAAACAGGAGAAATTAGCGAAGCCTGGGACCCCCACGGCAGACATCAATTCTTGAACATCAAAATTGGTGGCCTGAGGAGTCCATATGTAAGGGAGGGCAGTCTGGTCCAGAATTCAAAGAGATCTGGAAAGCAGCAGATGACATGTGTGTCCCCAGGCTGTGGTACCACAAGAGGCTGCATTTTTTGGCCGACCAGACTGGATCCAGGGTCCTCACTTTCTGGTCTTCCTTCCACGCTTCCTTCCTGGCTGTGGCTGTGCAGTTGGAGATGTGGCAGGAGGAGGATTAGGACCTGGAGGAGGAGGAGGACTGGGAGGACCTGGAGGAGAAGGAGGAGGAGGACCTGCAGGAGGAGGAGGAGGACCATCGCAAAGGTGTGTCTGAGCTGTAATTTGGCCCCTCATACCTTTCTTAAGAGCCTCCAATATGAGCGACTCACACATAACTTGTTGTCCCTCCTCCATCCTCTGCATTTTATAGGCAATGATGGCAGCAATGTCCTCCTCCACGGTCTGTCGTGCTCCCAGGACCTCTGTAGCCCTCCAAAAGAGTCCTCTGCCAGCCTCCTCTAGGGCACTCCTCCTACTGCCACCTTCTCTTTCCAGGGGGAGTGGAGGGACCTGCAGATCAGCCAGCCGGCTCGGTCACCTCCTGGCTGAGACTTCCCTGTGTATGAAAAAGGGACATGGTTGTAATGTTTTGCATCATCAATCACAATCCTAAATTAGTACTCCAAACTAACATCTAGTTAGCATCATTGATTGGACAAGCAGAAATATTTAGAGGAATGCTATACCTGGCTCAATCTGGGCTCCTCCACATGCGGCCTGGAAGGCCCAGGTTGGGCATCAGAAGCCTCAGCCGGGGGGGAAGGAAGCGGGGGGAAGGAAGCGTGGAAGGAAGACTGGAGAGGGATGGCCTGGGTTCAGTCTGGCCTGCTAGAAAATGCAGCCTGTCGTAGTACCACATCCTGGGGACATAGATGTCATCTGCTGCTCCGGATCTCTGTGAATCCAGGACCTTCTTTCGCTCCCTTAGATATGTACTCCTCAGGCCACCAATTAAGATCTTTAAATAGGTGATGTCTGCCGTGGGGATCACCTGCTTCACAATTTCACACAATTGCTCCAGTGCTGCCTTCCTCTTTGCTTGGTTCTTGTAATGTGGGTGTTTAATCTCCCACAGACATGGCAGCTCCCTTAACATATCTATGAATAGTGACATGAAGTAATTGTCTTTCACTAGCATATCCATGTTCACTGCAAGACACAACACAAGACAAAGCCTAATGTCAGACAAAACTCTCCTAATCTTGTTACAATATAGGCCTCAATGTAGAAGCAGTATAGGCACAAGTTTGTCTCTTACCTTCGTTCTTACGTGTCCAATGCTCCTTCCTCCGCTCACAGATCGTACGTAATACGCACGTGTGTTACGCTTTATATAAACTGCGCATGCGTGTAACTCCACCCGCCCCTGACGTTCTTTCTATTCTATTCCCCGCCCCTTTTCGTTCGGCGCAGTGGGGGAAGAGCACATGGCGGAGTCACAGCAGGTGCGTGATAATTACAGGAACGAGGAGGAGGAGGAAAGCCCGGATCCGGAAACATCCTGATCCAGGAGACGTTTTAAGGCCACAAATATGTCCTTTGGGGAGATGTTGGAGATGGTGGACATCCTGAAGAAGGCCGACTATACATCCTGTATGGGCCTTACCCCAATATCAGAAAGGCCAAGATCAATGCGAAAGTGGTCAAAAGTCTTCACAGGAATTTCGGGGTACGACGATCGAAAGATCAGCTCAGGAAGCGGTGGTCGGACCTGAAATTAGGAGAGCCAGAGCAGTACAGAAAGATCCGGAGAGTGCTGCAAAAAAGTAAGTAGTTGTGCTGTGTTCCTATTCTTTTTGTCTTTATTACGTTGGTGCTGCTCCATATGCTTTTCTTAATTGTACAGTTTAAAAGGGCAACTTTAATGTTCATGGGCCCATTATTCGTTCTTATCAAACATTTTTCTTTCGGCCTCTAAAACACCCATTGTTTAGGCCATATGCATTTTCCCACATTTTTTAGGGCCTACTTGGATGCCAAATATTTGTTTGTGTAGATGGGTTTGTTACTAGAATGAAATGCAAACTAGATTCTGTGTAAGGAGAGGACACTGAGCAGCTGTTTTCACATCTGGACACTGGAGCACTAGTGTGGGACACCAGAACACCATTTTTATTAGGGGGGCCACACAGGTGCTCCAGTGTATACTATAGGGGTGTCTTTATCTGTGAAGCTTGTACTAAACAGGTAAAGTATTAAAGCTTGACAAAGGGCAATAAAAAAAAAAGACATCTTGGAACTCGGCTAAAATAGACAATTGTACCCCACTTCCAAGCAATGTTTCCTATTTATAGTTCTGCCATCAAATATCTGTGTGCTAATTATACCATTTTTGTTTTACATAGGGGATAAAAGACTCGGAGGACACCCCTCATCCGAGGAGACCACAGACCCCCCCACCTATGGAAGAAGGTGAAATACCCCCAACCCAAGAAGAGCAGGAGGAAGAAGAAGATGTGGTGGAAATTGGCACTACAACAGGTGAGTGTCTGCAACCACAGGCTCAGGTAAGAGATGGATGTCCGCAGATTTTTGATACCTGTTTTTGTTTGTTTTCTCTCTTTTTAGGTGATCGTGATGTTAGGGATCAAGATCCTTTCACATCTGAAAGTGCCCAGATCCTGATCGGGGAGATCATGGATGTAGAATTGCAAAACATCCAGAAAAAAATAAATAATGTGATTCAAAAAAATAATAACATCATTGATGTTTTGGGGCGAATTTAAAACCCCACAAAATCACTTTTTTTATTGTGGTCCAATGTTTTAAATAGCCGAATTTGGAGGATGCACACAGTGTGCTAACATGTGCTATCTGCCATCACGGGAGATCAATGGACGCGTTTTGGGGGTGCAACCCCTTCCTCAATAATAAAGTAGCTGAGAGGAAGGGCTTGCTCCCCCAAAACACGTCCCTTGATCCCCCGTGATGGCAGATAGCACATGTTTACATTCGTAAATTGGTGTGCATCTTCCAAATTTGGCTTTTCCTGGGGTGATTTCCCCCCATCTGAACGCAATATCAAACACAGTTCCTAAATACTGATGTCTGATATTGCCTTCAGGTTTTACCTAATGTGAACTTTGTAAGTTCAAGTTTTTTGTCTTTCTTGTTGGTTTTACACAGGCCTGTTGTATCGTAAATGGGCATTTCTATTTTTGATAATGCCACCCCAAAAATTGTTATACAACAAACATGTTGGTTTGTTTTAAAAACCTTTGATAAATGCACATGTGATTATGCAGGTATAAAAAAGTTTGTTAATCAAGAATGTGTGGATTATTGTCTCAACACTACAACACTTTTGGGGTGATGTAATTGCTGTTTTCTGCGAAAATGGGGGTTATTTCCTAAGGGAAAATCCTCTTTGCACTACAAGTGCAGGTTCAGTGCAGTTGCAAGTGCACTTGTAGTGAAATGTGTTTTTGCATTTAGTAAATAACAGCCAACAGTGCTTTGTATAAGGTTACACAATCACGCCATTTTCTGGACTCACCACATTTCTGTCAGGGTCAGCTAAAACAAACACAAGCAGTAAATGTCCACAAAGAATTTCTTTTTTATTATAAAAAGGCTTCACATATTTGCTGGCATATTGATGGCCCCCCTACCCGCAAAGAACTCCAGGTAGCGTAACCGGACATCACGGCACTCAGGGAGGGCAAGCCAGGACGGCCACTTTCAAGCGCCGTCAGTGTGGTTTCATGTATCATTCCGGCCTCAGGCCCAACTGAGCCAGCATAGTTGGCCGAATGTTTCCTTAAAAAGTTTTGGAGAATACAGCACGCCAGTATAATATGGTTCAGTTTATACTCCGCCATATGGATGGGTGTCATAAATAGGCAGAACCGGCTGGCCAGGATTCCAAATGTGTTCTCCACCACTCTTCGGGCTCTGGCCAGCCGGTAATTAAAAACCCTCTGTTCCGGGGTGAGGGTCCTCATCGGGAATGGCCGCATCCTGTGGTCCCCCAGCGCAAACGCTTCATCAGCAACGAACACGAATGGGAGTCCTTCCACATTGTCCTCTGGAGCTGGCAAGTCAAAGCTGCCATTCTGGAGACGCCTGTAGAACTCAGTCTGGGCGATGACTCCACCATCGGACATCAGGCCATTCTTCCCCACGTCCACAAACAGGAAGTCGTAATTAGCCGACACCACCGCCAACATCACTATACTATTGAACCCCTTATAGTTGAAATAGTACGACCCCGAGTTGGGTGGTGGGATGATGTGGACGTGTTTCCCATCAATTGCGCCTCCGTAGTTAGGAAAGTCCCACCGCTGGGCAAAGTGGGAGGCCACAGTCTGCCATTCCTGTGGCGTGGAAGGAAACTGTTGAGGAAAAAACAATAAACATTACTATTTTTGATCAGAAACATGGCAAGCAGATTAAAACACAAACATTATGGGTCAACCTCCAGATAGCATTTATTAAGGGGAATTTAACAACGCCAAAGTATAAGGTACACTTATCATATTCCCCCCCCCCTCTCATGGGCCATTTCTAACATTATGGGGTGTGTGGAAATCTTGGACAGGTAACCCTCTTCACTTCATTGAGAGATGAATGCCTAAATAATGGGTATTACTTGGAACAGCCCCTCCTTAGTTACACTATTGGCAGCCCACTGGGCAGGTAAGAAGTGTCATAATACAAAGATAGAAATACACACTGTACACATTTGAGGACATTTGGACATTCTACTATTACCTATCAAGATAATAATAGGATACAAAATCTTTAAACAGTACCATTTGAAAGTATACAGGCAGGCCCTTGCACTACATGCTTTGGGGAATTCATCCATAAATCTGAGATGGGTATAGTGTGTATGGGTTTGGCAAAGTCAGCAGATAGATGATTGAGGATAGAGAATTGGGATCAGCTGACTTAGCAGTTGGGGGAGGGAGAGTTACTAAAAATTATTTGGGGACACCTCCAAAAAAAATACTCTGGCACTCTGCCTGAATTTAAAGCAAAAATAACAACATTTCAAAACATTTTAGGGGGTCTTTGGGGTAAAGCACTACTATGGAGCAGAAAAAATACATTGTTAAGTGACTACATGAGGTGAATATAGGGCCAGGAGACACCATGCTGGGGAGGTTATCGAAGGGCAAATATGTATGAAGGACCTAAAATAATAATTACATAAAAATCCAGCATGCATGAGGAGAAAGGGGACATCCACAGCATATTACAATCATGGTAATTAGGGAATGAGAAAAGAAATACAATATATTAGCAAAGATTCAATACAATAAAATGTGATATTAAAGGATAAAAATCTTACCTTCATATACTCCTTCTGCAGGACCTGTATGATGGCAGAACAGGTCTCCGGGTTGATGATCCCTAGAGCCTGGGGGGAGATGCCTGTCGAGAACTTCAAGTCCTGCAGGCTTCTCCCTGTCGCCAAATACCGCAGGGTAGCGACCAACCTCTGCTCCGGAGTGATGGCTTGCCTCATGCAGGTATCCTGCCTGCTAATATAAGGGGTCAGCGAAGCCAACAGACGGTGAAATACGGGGTGCGTCATCCTGAGAAAGTTCCTGAAACCATCAGGATTATTCTCACAGATCTCACGGAGCAAAGGCATATGAGAGAACTGGTTACGCTGGAGCAACAGATTATTGGTCCATGAACTCCTCCCCACCCTGTTCATGGACTGGACTTGTGTCAAGGTCAGGACCCCAACACCAAGCCCCCGCACAGCACGAACTCTACGAGGAGTACGCATACGCAACATGGCTAGAAAACGGTCGGCTGCTCAGAACGAAGTAACAGAACGCACTGAAGAACAGCAAGGCCTGTGAAGAGCAACCTGAAAAACAGTAACGAACGAACAAGAATACAATGACTAATTAAAGTCACGCGGAACTTGCTGCACGCACTGAAAAGCAGATACAAACCCACAAGCACAAACTGAACGGCAGAAAACGATCTGAAAGCCACGAGTATGAAAAAGCGCGAATCGTCTCTCACCAAACTTTTACTAACACGAGATTAGCAAAAGGAGCCCAAAGGGTGCCGCGCTTGGTTCTGAACTGGCCTTTTCTAGTCTCGTCGTACGTGGTGTACGTGACCGCGTGGTTGGCGATCGGAAATTCCGACAACTTTGTGCGACCGTGTGTACGCAAAATAAGTTTGAGCCAACATCGTCTGAAAAAGTCCTAGGATTTTGTTGTCGGAATGTCTGAACAAAGTCCAACCGTGTGTACGGGGCATAAGAGTGATCAATTTAGTCAAAATGACAGGATGATCGAGGAAAAAATCTAAAAATGTCAAAAAATATGCAGGGTTAAATAAGGGTTGTTAATAGGGTGGGAAAAGTGAGGGTAAATGGAAATTATGGTGAGGAAATAACACCCACATGATGTGAACCACACATCATGGAATGCAATAAAAAAAAAAAAAAATTGTAAAAGGTTCTTACCAGTCAGTCAGAAGTTATAACAACACAGGAACATCCAGTGGGAAACAGAGATACCACTGAACTTCCCACAGTGTCAGGGGTATTTATATAGGGCGTCATTTACCTAAATGTGTCATAGGTGCGGGCATCCCTTCCCCTCCATCCACTCCCCCAAAAGGGGAGAGCGACGCAATGGCGGCGCTCGGTGTGCGATTCCCCCGGCGTTCCGGAAGAAAAAATCTCCCGGATTGACCGTCATTTCTGCCGCAAGTGTGCAGGCGTTGTGGCGTCACGCGCACACACATAGCGTCATGCGCGCGAGCGAGTTCACGGCGTCCGGAAAGGATCCGGAATGCCGCTGGCAGGGAAAGAAATAGCATCCATCCTGGTGCTTCCACCTAGTGGGTGCTTAGGAAGACGCAGGGCCCTTGCGTCTCCCTACCCTGCCAGGAAGGCACGGCTAACCGGTAACACTAGAAGAGTGGCAACTGAAACAGGGAGAGGGGGGAGAAAAGGGAAACAGTAAAAGTTCATATAAGGCCAGCAATGGATTATTGTGTCATGTGCTGGCAACAACATATGCATGATTTACACTGCCCGGAATAAAAGTATAAAAGATTATACAGTAACAAGGCATAAAAGGTAAAATAACTTAGCTAGTTCACAGTTTTCTATTTATCATGCAGAACAATGTCCCTGTAGGGTCAGAAAAGTTTATTCTTGGCAGTGATACAATTGCTTCCATTATTATATTGTATAATATTTAGAGATGGAAAATCGCGTAACTTAATGCGATCCAAATTGTTCTAATGGAGGCGGTGGATAATAGGGTAAAGCAAGGCAGGAACCAGTAAGTGAAGTGCTGGATCTCATGGCAGCACACACTGCGCTGCAACTCCGCCCCCACAACCTGATAGGACTGGTTAGCTATAGGTTTTTAAGAGAGGCCCACCACAGCATTCTTCTTATCTATCACCTTAAATGGGTGGGAATCTGTGTGCTGCCATGAGATGCGCCAGGAAAGGAAAATTACGGAAAGGCGCGTAAACAATTTTCCATTTTCCTGTTGCATCATGGCAGCACACACTGGGATATAACTCGCTATAAGGGTGGGTGCTTAGAAAGTATTAATTTTTTCACAAGATACAGAAGAATTTGCTTGTACAACTTTTCTTCTAAAATAATACAGTTGTCCATTGTGCAGAATCCACTCTGTAATGTGACATGAACGTTTCATGTCACATAAAAGTATATATAGGGGGGGTTGGGGTCAGATTACCCCTGGGTCTTTTAAGGTGCTTAACAGTATCAAGTTAAACCAGATAAATAATGTATGCAAAATCCGAACTATCTAAAAATAGATCTTTTGTTCAAAATTTTATTACAAAATATCACCAAGACATCTAAAAACAAACAATCTTTCAATCTGAATCAATCAATTGTGATAAGATATTTGACAAAACCACTCAATGAATACCACTCAACATGTTTCGCTCAATTTGTGAGCTTCATCAGGAGTTTTGGTACATATGTGGCATACTATGAATAAGAGAGAAAGAATATACAAGTCAGACAATTCAAAAACGCATATGCTTCTAGATTACAATTAAAACAAGGACTTATTGCATACATGAAGGAAGGATCTTATCATATAATGAGAAACAAGTGTCTCCAGTATAACACCAATGATCAAAAAATTCAAACAATTAATTATAATAATCATGCTATATATATTATACGTTATCTTGTGTGTCCACATTAGTGAACAAACTATCGTATCATAGAGAATTAAATCATCATAAGTGGAGTTCGCTTACCCAGCCCATCAAAAATTGAAGTAGCGTACAGATTGTAGATATGGAAAAAACCAAGTGGTTCACATCCATAGGTAACTGGATACGTCTCACCCGCCTAGGACCTCCCAAACCATTATGGTCCACAGAGGGGCCAATATATGGAGTAAAACAGCCAAAGGCTAAATGTTGGAAGGAAACAGTTTATTAACAAATTGTTCATGAATTGTTCAGAGAAAAATAGAGGGGCAGCTATCATAAAGGGTTGAGGATATAATTTACCTTTTAAATTGAATCAAAAAGTATTGTTAAAGGCTAATAAAGCCTTGTAAACAAAATTGAAAGGAGAGCAATGCTCCAAAATCTCCACTAGGTGGTACTCCAACTGGCAACCCTTGCATGTCAGAAAGGAAGATCCATATTCAAACAGCCCCAATAAGCTATAAAAAATGAACAATATATATATAAGACAATCTAATCAAACATCGATCACCATCAGCGAATACAACTGAAATGGTGAGTAGGTTCCATTACCTGGATGATGGAGTGGATGCACACGGAAGGGGAGAAAGGCATACACCTCCCCTTAGAGCCTCAGAGCCACTGTCAGAGGGTAGCAGCCAGGAAGCCGCACTATATATGACCCTACAACCCGGCGGCGTCTGACGTCACCGACGGGATGCGGACGTGCAGTGAGGTCCACCATAGGTGCATGTGGCCAATGGCAAACGGAGAGATGACGTTTTTCACGTTCTAGCTTTGTTTATTATGCAGGCGCTTCGGGTCCCGGCGCATACAGCGTGAACAAAATCACTGCGCATGCGCCGATCCCCGCCAATCATGTTCTAGCTTTGTTTATTATGCAGGCGCATCGGGTCCCGGCGCATACAGCGTGGACGAAGTCACCGCGCATGCGCCGATCACCGCCAGTCAGAGATAAAGCAAGCATCACTTCAGTCAAGAAGCCCATGCGGCCATCTTAGGGGAGAAAAAGAAGAAAAAAAAAAAAGAGAAGAAAAGGGGGCACACACGTCCCTAAACTCTAGATATAATGAAAGATTGATCTTATCCACAAATAAACAATTTAATTGAGTATCTTCTAATTGGACACATATAAAATAAATATATTCAAAAAGTATATATATGATATTAATAATAAGGGAATGCTGGTAATAATTCATACCACCAGTTCACCAATGCCAACCATGCATCCCATTGGGAGTCTATTCCTCTAGGGCCCCTAGGGGCGGGCGATTGATTATTCACTCCGCCCGTAGGTGCCCCTGGCGTCCGTGTGGACCAAGAAAAAGGGGAAAGAGGAGGACCCCCAGCGGGGGAGACATTTATCCAATAATCCAATCATACAGATATTCAAATGTCGTACGTGTATGGGCTTGGGAAGGAAAAGCACTATATATGATGATGGGAGGAAAAACAGCCATAAAACAAATGCAACAAACAAATAAAATACAAAAAATACAAATGATATAATTGTGTATCATAGAATTATACAAACTCGGGTAGACAACAAGGCCAATATTTTGTTTTGGAGGTTAATTCTACACTACAAATCTATATGAATGATTTGAAACTGAAAGCATCATTGAGGCCTGGATGTTTCAAAGCTGATAAGGTGTGTATCCAGCGGGCCTCCCGCTGCAGGAGTATCTTGTCATAATCACCCCCACGATCCCCTGGGGGGACGTGTTCCAAAGCGTAAAAGTGCATTTTGCTACTATCGAAATCATGGTGTAGGCCAATGTGGATCAAGGATACATGGTCCCTGATTCTGCAGAAAAAGGGGCGTTAGGTTTTGCCAACGTAAAACATTTGGCACTCACAAATCATAATGTATACAATCCCAATGGATTGACATGTAACAGAAAACTTTGGTTTAAAGAAACGGCCATTGGCAAGTATGATGGCTCTTGCAGAATAAATGAATCTGCAGAACTGGCATTTGTGACAAGGTCTGCTGCCCTTTCTGGATTCTGTCACTGGTTGTGCGCATGTGTCATGGTGGCTATGCACCAAAGTGTCCCTCAAGGATCTGGAATGCCTGAACGTAATTTCTGGGTAGGATTTTAAGTGTTTGGATACTTTTTCATCCCCCATCAAGAGATACCAGTACTTCTGAATAATATCTCGTACCTGTTTTTGTTGGCCAGAGAATCTGGTAATTATCCCGACACCTGAGTCTACTTCTCTAGGTCTCGCTTGATGTATGAGTGAGGATCTCCTCTGGTTCTTGGCTTTCAAGTAAGCCTTCTTCAAGCATTTATTGCTGTAGCCTCGTTGACGTAGATGAGACTGAAGCAACTTTGCTTCGTGTTCAAAGTCGGATTCTGTACTACAATTCCGCCTAATTCTGAGGTATTGCCCAAACGATAAATTATTGATAAGGGGGGCGGGATGTGAGCTAGTGGCATGTAGTAATGAATTACCAGCAGATGGCTTTCGGTATAGGGTAGTTCCAATATTTCCTTCCTCATCCACTGATACCTGGACATCTAAAAAGGTCAACTGGAGTTGGCTCATTTCAAACGTAAAGTTCAAATTATATTTGTTGACCTTAAGGCTGTCCAAAAAGGAAAGGAGAATATGTTTACTACCATGCCAAATAAAAAATATGACTGTCTACCCGAGTTTGTATAATTCTATGATACACAATTATATCATTTGTATTTTTTGTATTTTGTTTGTTGCATTTGTTTTATGGCTGTTTTTTCTCCCATCATCATATATAGTGGTTTTCCTTCCCAAGCCCATACACGTACGACATTTGAATATCTATTAAAAATTTATGTATGATTGGATTATTGGATAAATGTCTCCCCCGCTGGGGGTCCTCTTCTTTCCCCTTTTTCTTGGTCCACACGGACGCCAGGGGCACCTACGGGCGGAGTGAATAATCAATTGCCCGCCCCTAGGGGCCCTAGAGGCATAGACTCCCAATGGGATGCATGGTTGGCATTGGTGAACTGGTGGTATGAATTATTACCAGCATTCCCTTATTATCATATATATACTTTTTTAATATATTTATTTTATATGTGTCCAATTAGAAGATACTCAATTAAATTGTTTATCTGTGGATAAGATTAACCTTTCATTATATCTAGAGTTTAGGGACGTGTGTGCCCCCTTTTCTTCTCTTTTTTTTTCTTCTTTTTCTCCCCTAACTAAGATGGCCGCACGGGCTTCTTGACTGAAGTGATGCTTGCTTTATCTCTGACTGGCGGTGATCGGCGCATGTGCGGTGACTTCGTCCACGCTGTATGCGCTGGGACCCGATGCGCCTGCATAATAAACAAAGCTAGAACGTGAAAAACGTCATCTCTCCGTTCGCCATTGGCCACATGCACCTATGGGAGGACCTCACTGCACGTCCGCATCCCGTCGGTGACGTCAGACGCCGCCAGGTTGGAGGGTCATATATAGTGCTGGCCGCTACCCTCTGACAGTGGCTCTGAGGCTCTAAGGGGAGGTGTATGCCTTTCTCCCCTTCCGTGTGCATCCACTCCATCATCCAGGTAATGGAACCTACTCACCATTTCAGTTGTATTCGCTGATGGTGATCGATGTTTGATTAGATTGTCTTATATATATATTGTTCATTTTTTATAGCTTATTGGGGCTGTTTGAATATGGATCTTCCTTTCTGACATGCAAGGGTTGCCAGTTGGAGTACCACCTAGTGGAGATTTTGGAGCATTGCTCTCCTTTCAATTTTGTTTGCAAGGCTTTATTAGCCTTTAACAATACTTTTTGATTCAATTTAAAAGGTAAATTATATCCTCAACCCTTTATGATAGCTGCCCCTCTATTTTTCTCTGAACAATTCATGAACAATTTGTTAATAACCTGTTTCCTTCCAACATTTAGCCTTTGGCTGTTTTACTCCATATATTGGCCCCTCTGTGGACCATAATGGTTTGGGAGGTCCTAGGTGGGTGAGACGTATCCAGTTACCTATGAATGTGAACCACTTGGTTTTTTCCATATCTACAATCTGTACGCTACTTCTCTTCAATTTTTGATGGGCCGGGTAAGCGAACTCCACTTATGATGATTTAATTCTCTATGATACGGATAGTTTGTTCACTAATGTGGACACACAAGATAGCGTATAATATATATATAGCATGATTATTATAATTATTTGTTTGAATTTTTTGATCATTGGAGTTATACTAGAGACACTTGTTTCTCATTATATGATAAGATCCTTCCTTCATGTATGCAATAAGTCCTTGTTTTAATTGTAATCTAGAAGCATATGCGTTTTTGAATTGTCTGACTTGTATATTCTTTCTCTCTTAATCATAGTATGCCACATATGTACCAAAACTCCTGATGAAGCTCACGAATTGAGCGAAACATGTTGAGTGGTATTCATTGAGTGGTTTTGTCAAATATCTTATCACAATTGATTGATTCAGATTGAAAGATTGTTTGTTTTTAAATGTCTTGGTGATATTTTGTAATAAAATTTTGAACAAAAGATCTATTTTTAGATAGTTCGGATTTTGCATACATTATTTATCTAGTTTAACTTGCTACTGTTAAGCACCTGAAAAGTCCCAGGCATGACATGAACGTTGTTCTTGAAGACCAAGTTGTCGCTTTCCATATTGTTTCTGGAGATACCCTGCAATATGCTGCCCACTATGTTGCCACTGCCCTAGTAGTAGAGCCATTAAGCCTTCAAGTATTGGAAGTTGTTGTGCCTTGTATGTTTTTGATGGTTTTTATTAGCCATGAGGCTATTGTACGCAAAAATGCTGCTTGGCCTCTTCTAGGGCTGTGAGGAATAACCATAAGATTTCCTGTCATCCTGAATGGGCTGGTAGCCGTCAGGTACGAAGCAATAGTTGTTTTGATGTTAAAGGGATGCGGATCCCCTTGATTAGTAAGGAATACTGGTAGGTTGATTTTTTGATGAAAATGTTACTTTAGGAATGAACTGATCTGAGAAATGAAACTTTATGTGGTAGAAGATCAGATGAGGTTCTTTCATCAGTAAGGCTTGGATCTTGGATACCCTTTTGCCTGAGATTATATAATAAGGAAGGTTATTTTAAAAGTAATGCCCCTTACACACGAGCGGAATTTCCATCGGAAAAATCTTGGATGGTTTTTCCGACGGAATTCCGCTCAAGCTTGGCTTGCATACACACGGTCCCACAAACGTTCTCTGAACTATCGACCATCAAGAACGCGGTGACGTACAACACTACGACGAGCCGAGAAAATGAGGTTCAATGCTTTCGAGCATGCGTCGAATTGTTTCCGAACATGCGTGGTTTTTTGCTCCGTCGGAATTGCATACAGACGACCTGAATTTCCGTCAAGAACTTTTTCCGTCGGAAAAATGGAACCAGCTCTCGATCTTTTGCTGGCGGAAATTGAGACAGAAAAAGCTGGATGGAACATACACACGGTCGGAATATCCGACCAAAAGCTCCCATCACGCTTTTTTGGACGGAAGTTCCGACCGTGTGTATGCAGCATTAGATGCCAAAGGGATGCTGCCTCCATGGGATAAAAGGGAAAATTTGACAGTGCTTCTACCACTGTGGAGAGGTTCCAAGTGGGAAAAGTTTCCTCTGTGGTTTTATCTTTAAGCGTGCCCTTAGAAATTGAATGATAAGGGGATCCAAAGCCCATTTGATTCCGATCATAGCAGATAAGGCAGAAACTAGTACCTTTAGTGTACTAGAACCTAGGCCTTTTTCTAAGCCTGATTGAAGGAATTCTAGAATTTGTGACACGGTAAGGGCCAGCGGATCCCAGGATTGCTGCTGTACGAATTAAATGAATTTTTCCCATACTTTCTTGTAAGCGTTACTAGTTGAATTTTAAATGGCTTGCTGCAAGGTAGTTACCATCTTAAGTGAGCATCCCTGGCTTAGCAGCCTATCCCTTTCAAATTCCAAGCCATCAGGTGTAGGAATCGGCCTTATGAGAGTAGATCCGGTGTTACTGGGAGAGAAAATGGGTCATCTATACTCAGTTGTAGAATGGTTGTGAACCATGGTCTTCTCAGCCAAAAGGGTATTACTGCTATTACTGTGGATGTCGACATTCTGAGTCTGGATAGAAATCTTGCTATTAACGGTATTGGGGGAAAAAATACATCCCAGCTGGAAGTTCCAGGGTTGGCGTAGGGACTCTACTCCTGCTGCCGTTGGATATGCTGCTCTCGCCAGGAATTTTGGACACTTGACATTTATTGGGGTTGCTGCCAGATCGATGTCGGAAACATCCCAGGTCTGCGTCAGAAGAGAAAAGGCTTGGAAACTCAGGGACATTCGCTGTTTGAAATAAAGATTCTGCTCAGGTCATCAGCCAATTGGTTCTGGGCTGTTGGGACGTATACGGCTTTCAGATTCGTCAAATATATCTGGGCCCAGTTGAAAATAGGGCATACCTCCTTCATGGGTGTGCGACTTCTGGTCCCTCCTTGCCTCTGTATGTAGGCTACCGCCACTGTGTTGTCTATACGTTGTCAAAGCTATTGAGGTTAAAATGAATTAAAGTTCTAAGGCCTATCTAAATCATTTTGTATGTGGTTTCATTTTGTTCTATCTGGAAGGAGGACAAATGTGAGTTCATTGCTTATGAATAGAATCTCTTATGAGAGATGTTCAAAGTCTTATCACCTATTCTCCCAGGTTGTAAATTGTGAATTCCAGACACCCAGGCGAGATAAGGATGGCCATGGACTGTATGTGTTATATATGAATGATGAATCATGTCTTAAAATTGAACAATGAACAGAGATGTTGATTTTTTTTTTTCTCTCATTACCGGGAAAAGGAAAAAAAAAGGCTTATTTAAAGAAAAGTTGTTTTATGAACAAGTATTTATGTTAGCAATAATTTATATTGTATTATTATTACATTATAGAGAGTGGTTATATGCCTGCTTAATTGAATAAGTTCATATAATTTTGTTTATGTATTTTTACAATATTCATACATATATGCATTAGATATTGCTTAATTGTACTTATTGAAATGTATTATTAAATATATTAGGGCTGGGGAAATTAAAGATTAATTCCCCTATTAATCGTTAATTTTTTTGATCGATCAAAATTCTTTTGATCGGTACTCACCTCTACGCTGGCTTCCAGGTCTTCAGGGAGTTCCGTCGGAGATCCGGTGACATCACGGACATCGACGTCACGGGACTCCTTCCCCCTTCCCCAAGTGCCTCTGCCTGCTAACGAAGGGAAGAGGGGAGGAGTCCAGTGATAGCGATGTCCGTGACGTCACGGGAGAGCCTGGACAGTGATGGCAAACATGGATGTGGTTAACTAGGATCATTCAGTGAGCTAAGTGTAGGAAAATTTGATAACCTCCGTTTTTAACATTGTTGTCCTTAGAGGCTGATAAGCTGTGATATTTTTGCCGTGTGGATCAGCTTCTACTGTTGCCATGACGGCGGTGCTTGCTTTTGATTGACGTGTGATGTCCTAGCCATGCTCAGCTATGTCCGGCATTGGCCGTTGCCATAACAACGGTGCTATTTAAATAGACTGTAGGGTGACGCCGTAGCCCCACCCCGCTGAGGAAGTTCTGAGTTAAGTTATGGATTGTGGAAACTAACTAGTGTCGGGTGATTGTATATAGTGTATACCACATTTACCACTGACTAATGCAGAGTTGCAATGTAAAGAGATCAGCTAAAAGTAGTTGGATCTGTATGCGCGTTATAATAATCGAAATTAGTCGATTTAAAAAAAAAAAAAAAAAATTGCATAATCGAACACGAAAATTTTAATCAGGAACGGCCCTAATATATATAGATATATCTATCATATATATATATATATATATATATATATATATATATATATATATATATATATATATATATATATCTCGTATTTATCGGCGTATAACACGCACCCCAAGTTTAGGAGAGAATTTTAGGGAAAAAATTTTTTAGGAGGGAAGTTTAAGGAAAAGAAACTTACATTAAAATGCCCATCAATGCAGCCTCATCAGTGTTCATCTGCAGGCTTGTTAGTGTCATTGCAGCCTTTTCAGTGTCAGTGCAGCCTTGCCCCAGTGTCCATTGCAGCCTTGCCAGTGCAGCTTTGCCCCAGTGCAGCCTTGTCAGTGCAGCTTTGCCCCAGTGCAGCCTTGTCAGTGCAGCTTTGCCCCAGTGCAGCCTTGTCAGTGCAGCTTTGCCCCAGTGCAGCCTTGCCCCAGTGGTCAGTGCAGCCTTGCCCCCAGTGTCCATGCCTACCGCCGCTGACATATACATAGCTGCATGTTTTAAATATGGCGCCGCGGAGTTCGGAGGGAGTCGGCGCCGGCGGAACTGAACGAACGCCGCCGAGATACACATAGTCGAGTGTATTCGGCTCTTTCCGGCGCCGCTCACAGTCCCGCCCTATGATGGACATAACACAGGTCCAATGGCGGGACTGGGCGTGACTGTGAGCGGCGCCGGAAAGAGCCGAATACACTCGACTGTGTGTATCACGGCTCTGTGATTTCGGCGGCGCTCGTTCAGCTCCGCCGAGTCCCTCCGAACTCCGCGGCGCCATATTTAAAATGACACGCTATGTGAATGTCGGCGGCGATCGCCGCCGATAGCTCACAATTAGCGGGGATCGGCGTATAACACGCACCCACGATTTCCCCCTGATTTTAAGGGGAAAAAAAAGTGCGTCTTATACACCGATAAATACGGTATATATATATATATATATATATATATATATATATATATATATATATATATATATATATATATATTGTAATAGTGAGAGTCCCTGTCTCTGGGAAAATGGGGTCAATAAGGAAACAGAGTTTGCATGTCAGGTGACTGCAAGGTTACAGAGCAATTATTTTGAGAGGAGGCATCTGCTCTGGCAGCTTTCTCCGGATTTTACTATCTTCAGATGGGGCTCTGTAGTTTGTACAGAATCGGTAGGCAGAAGCGTGGTAGAATAACAAGCCAGGGTCAGTTACAGAGCAAGCAGAGGCATAAGGGGTGTGAAGGTAAATGGCAGGAAGTGAGGGTTATGTTTACCATACTTCACTAATAATTTAGTGAAGTATGGTAACGGCGGAAACAGTTAACTATGCAGAGACCTGGTTGGGAAGGACATTGGGGACAATGATAAGTGGTGTCTCTTCTCACTCCTCGTTTGGCGCACACCCGGCATTTTTTCTGACGTTTTTGGCCTGTTGGTCTGGGAGGGATTTTATTGGGAAAGTGGCGTTCAGAGAGTCTGCTAATCACATTGGATCTAATGTTTTCTGGTGGGCCATTCGGGAAGATAAGTGCAGTGGTGATTTCCTCCTGGTAGCCAAGGAAGGGTTTGGGTCTTTCAGTGGAGTTGCGATAGATTACATAGGTGTTGTATATGGCCAAATTAAACAAATAAATTAAAACTTTTTTTTACACCACTGGTATATTCGTCTAGTGGAAAGGTAGAGTTCGAGCATCTGGTCGTTGAAGTCGACACCCCCCATGAACATGTTGTATCCGTGGATACATGTTGGCTTTTGGATTGGGCCATTCTTCCTGGTGATCTCAACGAATGTATTGTTGTGGATCGAAGAAAGCATGTAAACATCCCTTCACAGCCAGAATTTCCTCATTCCGTAAACTCGCCGCCTCCCCTCTTCTTAACTTCTTGTTGGGGAGGCTTTGAGGAAAGCCCTTCCGGTTCGTCTTTACGGTGCCGCATGCTGGAGTGTTCTTCCTGTGAAGGTTGCGGAACAGGGGCAAACTAGAATAAAAATTGTCCACATACAAATGGTAGCCTTTCTCCAGGAGTGGGTTTATGAGTTCCCAAACGACTTTCCCACTTGATCCAATGTATACTAGGCAATTAGGAGGATGTAGCTGGGTGTCCTTCCCTTCGTATACCCTGAAAGCATAGGTACACCCTGTAGCTCGATCGCACAATTTGTACATCTTCACCCCATAGCGGGCCCTTTTGGTGGGAATAAATTGTTTTAAGCCCAGCCTGCCAGAAAATTTGATAAGGGACTCATCCACACATATGTGTTTGTCTGGGGTAAACAACTGGGGGAAGATTTCAGAAAAATAATTTATTAGCGGCCAAATTTTATACAGCTTTTAAAAATGTGGGCGATTTCGGGGAGGGCACTGGGTATTTTGGTATAGTGTAGGAATCTCATAATCATGAGATATCTGGTCCTGGGCATTACTGAGGAAAAGATGGGCATGTGGTAGATGGGGAGGGTAGACCAATATGAGCGCAATTCAGTTTTTCTGTTTAGTCCCATACAGAATGTGAGGCACAACATTTTTTTAAACTCCTCCACTGTTAGGGCTCTCGACTCGTAGAGACGGGCATAAGAAGACGTTGGGTTACTTTCTATAAATTGTTGTGGATACAGGTTGCACTGGGCCACAATCGATGCAAGCATGTCCTCAGTAAAAATTAAATTAAATGGAAAAAGTCTATTGGGGAAAAATTTTCTGTGTCCACCTGGACTCCTGGCTGGGCAGTGAAAGTGGGAACGTTAGCTTCTCCTGAATTAGGAGGAAGCCACAAGGGGTTCTGAAGGGAATAGGGAAGGCTGGCATGGGACCTAACCCTTTGGGACTGAGGTGACACCCCACTGGTACGTGGCCTTTGCCACCGAGGTACTGCGGTGCTGGTGGATGGCACTGCCTCCTTACCAGTACGCCTTCTCATCCTTCTCCTCCAAGGCTGTCAGTGTACCACTGGTTAGGACAGGCTCAGAATCTGAATATGAGGAGGAATCCGAAGCCGAAAGCTCCCCCCCATTGCTCTCGTCGCCCGCAAGAATATTGTACGCCTCCTCGGCTGAATATAATCTTCTAGCCATTGTTGGTGATGACAGAAGGCACTGATGACACGTAACACTGATGATAGATGGCACTAATATGTGGCACTGATGACACGTGACACGGATACGTGGCACTGGTGACACTGATAAAAGGTGGCACTGACAGATGGTACTGACAGGTGGCACTGATGACAGGTGGCAATGATGGCAGATGGCACTGATGGGTACTGTGGGCACTGTGTATGTGTTTTTATGCACGCACAATCTCACAATCTGAAGCATGGGTCGCTCTCCCTCCTCACACACGGTCTCTGTGTGAGGAGGGAGAGCCGGCAATGAGAGATGATCTCATATGTTTACATTTGAGATCATCTCTCATTGGAAGCTCCAATCGCGCTGTAAATAAACGGCTGCTGTGATTGGCCATTTACAGCGATCTGTGACTGGCTGTGTCCAAGGGACATGGCCAGCACAGAATTTCCCTGATGCGGGAGTAAACAGGAGGACATCCAGGGACGCCCTCCCAGCAATTGGCGTCCGTGCTGTAGCCGTCTAGCGCGGGTGCGAAGTGGTTAATAAACGTGGACTACCAGGCCCTTAGCTATAAATGCCTGTCTGATGTGGACTCACTGCACAAAAATGCATCTATCCACTTGAGCTAAACACCCCAATATCACTATATATATCACAAACATGCTCATACATACATACATACATACATATATATATATATATATATATAGGCTAATGCCGCGTACACACGAGCGGACTTTACGGCAGACTTTGCCCGGCGGACTTTGACGTACTTTACGACGGACTTTCTGAATGAAAGGACTTGCCTACACACAATCCACCAAAGTCCGTCGAATTCGTACGTGATGACGTACGACCGGACTAAAACAAGGAAGTTCATAGCCAGTAGCCAATAGCTGCCCTAGCGTGGCTTTTTGTCCGTCGAACTAGCATACAGACGGCGGACTTTTCGACCGGACTCGATTTCAACGGATTAATTTAAAACATGTTTCAAACCTAAGTCCGTCCAACTTTTGAGAAAACAAAGTCCGCTGGAGCCCACACATGATCGAATTGTCCGACGAAATCCAGTCCGCCGGGCAAAGTCTGCCGTAAAGTCTGCTCGTGTGTACGCGGCATTAGGCTTAATGTGAACGGGACATTTTTACAACCTCTCCTGAAGGATTTAATTCGACAGATAGTAACCCACGTTTAAAACGTCTGTTTTGCCGCGTTTGCGTTTAGAAGCATCTGAAATAGGTTTTTTTGCTTCAAAATAGCCAAAAATGAGAAACAGCTGTAAACGAAAACGCGGCTAAATGCGTTACCACGTTTGGCGTCTGAAACTTTGGTGTCTGAACCCTTTTTTTGCCTTCAAAGAAAAGCCTATAAAACGCAACGGCCTAAAAACGACTCTAAACGAACCTGTGTACATGTACACATAAGATAACATTGGATGAGTTCAGGGGCAGTTGAAAAAAGCTTCCAACTGCTTCTGAACGTTTGTTTACCAGCAGCAGTGTACATGAGGCCTAAAAGTCTAACATACAGTGTCATGAAACAAAACTCTTATCATATTTATGATTTTCTTCTAGACTTAGGTCAAAGGTTATTTAAAGTGATATTCTGACATTTTAGTAACATTCCAAAATCATTTTTAACCAGTTGCCGACCGCCGCACGCCGATGTACGTCGGCACAATGGCACAGGCAGGCATAAGGGCTTACCTGTACATCCCTGCCTGCCCGCGGGCGGGGGGTCCAATCGGACCCCCCCCCGGTGCCTGTGGCAGTCGGATTCTAGTCAGCGGCGATCAAAGGTGAGGGGGAGGCCACTCATTCGTGGCCAGCCCCTCGCGATCGCTCCTGGCGAATGAAATGCTTCCTCGGCTTCTGTAATGTAAACAGAAGCGGTGGAAGTGATGTCATTTCTCCTCGAGCCGGTCTTTTCGTTCCGGCGCCGAGGAAAGAAGACATCAATGTGAGTTTGCACCAGCACTATACTTCCAGTAGAACACGCAGGCACACTTTTCACCCCCCATCACCCCTCGATCACCCCCCTGTACCCCCTGTCACAGTGATACCAGTAGTGTTTTTTTTTTTTTTAGCATTGGTGTCAGTTTGTAAAAGTTATAAGTGGTAAGGCAGTTAGTGGTAGGCCCCTTTAGGTCCAGGGTACCCCCCTAACCCCCCCAATAAAGTTTTAACCCCGTGATCACCCCCCGTCGCCAGTGTCACTAAGCAATCGTTTTTCTGATCGCTGTATTAGTGTCACTGGTGACGCTAGTTAGGGAAGTATATAGGTTCGCCGTCAGCGTTTTATAGCGTCAGGGACCCCTATATACTACCTAATAAAGGTTTTAACCCCCTGGTTGCCCCCTAGTTAACCCTTTCACCAGTGATCACCATATAAGTGTTACGGGTGACGCTGGTTAGTTAGTTTATTATAGTTTCAGGGCACCCACCGTTTATTACCTAATAAAGGTTTAACCCCGGCAGTGATATCAGTTAAGTTTTAGGGTCAGAGTCGCCCCAGACAGACAGAGTCAGGTTCGTTCCAGTACCGCTAACACCCACACACGCAGCATACACCTCCTTTAGCGGTATAGTATCTGAACGGATCAATATCTGATCTGATCAGATCTATACTAGTGTCCCCAGCAGTTTAGTGTCCCCAAAAACGCAGTGTTAGCGGGATCAACCCAGATACCTGCTAGCACCTGCGTTTTGCCCCTCGGCCCAGCCCTGCCCAGCCCACCCAAGAGCAGTATCGATCGATCACTGTCACTTACAAAACACTAAACACATAACTGCAGCGTTCGCTGAGTCAGGCCTGATCCCTGCGATCGCTAACAGTTTTTTGGTAGCGAACAGTCAGGAGTTTTTTTTACCTGTGAGTCTCACTAGTGTACCACAAAATTTAGAGCCCAAAATGGCAAATTGAAGGTACACTAGTGAAGAGGCCTACACGTTTCCGAGCATGACAGATAGTGAAGAGGAAGTCACTCATCTGTCAGATTTAGGCTCAGAATATGAACCTGTAGACAGCAGCGGCTCCATGACAGATAGCTCTGACGACGGAGTTGTGGTCCCTGCCAAGGTCAGGCGTACCAGACCCCGAACTTCTTCTGCTGTTGAGGTGCAAGAACCGCAGGGCTCTCGTATAGAGCAGAGAAGTACTAGCGTCACTATTCCTTCTGGTGAACTGGCAAGCACCAGCGGCCTAGTACACCCTGGTCGTACATCCAGCACTGCAGTAACACTTGGTGACGTGGCGAGTCCCATAAGTGCAGTTTAAGCTGGCGAGGTGGCAAGCACAAGTAGTGTCCCACTGCCACCAAGAAGATGAACACAGGCCCGTCGTGCCCATAGTGCCCTTCCTGCTGCATTCGCCAATCCGAATTGGGAACCCACCACTTCTGCAACACCCATACTTCCCCCATTCACTGGCCAACCCAGCATTCAGGTGGAAACAGTTGATTTTACGTCACTTGATTTTTATTCGCCGTTTTTCACCGAAGATCTCTATAGATCTATTGTGGACCAAAGCAATTTGTACGCTGGTCAACACATCGCCACTATTCCCCAGACCTCCCTTGCCACAGATTGGAAACCAATTATGGTTTCCAAATTTAAGATCTTTCTGGGCCTTTCCCTCCTCATGGGCATAACCAAAAAGAGTGAGTTGCGGTCATATTGGTCCACTGACCCAATTCACCATATGCCCGTGTTCTCTGCTTCCATGGCCAGGGCACTATATGAGCAGATTTTGCAGTTTATGCACTTCAACAACAATGAACTCTGTCGTCCTCGTGGAGACCCTGGATACGATCGGCTCTATAAAATTCGGCCCCTCGTAAACCACTTCAACCAACGTTTTGCAGACTTGTTTACTCCCCATCAAGTTGTCTGCGTTGATGAGCCCCTGATTAAGTTTTCTGGCCGCTTGTCATTCAAACAGTACCTTCCCAGCAAGCGTGCCAGATACGGGGTCAAGATGTATAAGCTCTGTGACAGGGCCACAGGCTATACATGTAGGTTTTATGGTTTACGAGGGAAAAGATAGTCACGTAGAGCCGACAAACTGCCATGACTACATAGGAAGCGCTGGCAAGATTGTGTGGGACTTGGTGTCACCCTTATTCGGAAAGGGGTACCACTTATATGTGGACAATTATTACATGAGCGTGCCACTTTTTTTAGTCACCTTTTTGATCATCAGATTGGAGCATGTGGCACCGTGCGACCTAATCGCCGGAGCTTTCCCAAGCGGCTTGTAGATTCCCGTCTTAGGCTGGGGGAGAGAGTCTGCTTACAGTGTAATAATTTGCTCGCTATGAAGTGGAGGGATAATAAGAATGTTTTTGTTCTTACCTCCCTTCATGCAGACACGACGGTCCAAATTACTAGGGCGACTGGTGTTGTGGAGAAACCCCTCTGTGTCCACGAATATAACCTCAATATGGGAGGGGTGGACCTCAACGACCAGTTGTTGGCGCCGTACCTAGTTGCCCGTAAGGCCAGACGCTGGTATAAAAAAAGTGTCTGTATACTTATTTCAATTGGCTTTGCTGAACGTTCATGTGCTATACAGAGCTTCAGGACGGACTGGATCCTTCCTTAAATTCCAGGAAGAGATCGTCAGAGCCCTTCTGTTTCCAGACGGTGCTCCACCTAACCTTCCTAATCCAAATGCAGTAGGCCGGCTGCATGAGAGGCATTTTCCTTATGTCCTCCCGCGTACCGCTACCCAACGAGCCCCCCAAAGAAAATGTCGTGTCTGCAGAAAGCGCAGATATAGGCGTGACACCCGCTATTATTGTCCCTCCTGTCCTGGCAATCCTGGTCTTTGTATTGGTGAATGTTTTCAACGCTACCATACACTAGTTGAGTATTAGCATAGGGTACAGCACTGCACAGACTAGGACACACTTTCACAGGGTCTCCCAAGATGCCATCGCATTTTGAGAGACCCAAACCTGGTACCAGTTACAAAAGTTAAAGTTACAAAAGAAAGTGTAAAAAAAACAAAAATAGTTGTCGTGTTATTGTTCTCTCTCTCTCTATTGTTCTGCTCTTTTTTACTGTATTCTATTCTGAAATGTTTTATTGTTGTTATGTTTTATCATGTTTGCTGTTCAGATATGCAATTTTTTTTATACTTTACTGTGTTCTATTGTTAACCATTTTTTTTTTCAGGTACGCAATTCAGCTGCAGCGCGGATTTATTTATCTTGACAGCAACAGAGTTTGCTCCCACGATACATAAAGCCGTGACTCCAGCGCTGTCGGAGGTGATTTCACCACCACAGTGTCAGAAGGGTTAGTAGACCAGACTGTGTGGACTACACAGAGATAACCAAAAACACATGAAAGGTGAATAGTAAGGATATTTATTAAGATGTGATAAATAAGAAAATACAAACAGTGCACAACCAACCCAACAAACCCACCAACAACAGTATATACAGCAAGGAGCAGTACCAGAATCACAGATGCCAGCCAGGCCAGGGTCATACACAGCTGATCAGCAGAAAGACAAGGGATGTTACAGAAATGTAAACATTAGCCAGGCCAAGTTCATACACGGGAGATCAATAGATGAAGGACTGGGAACCAATAGGACAGGGAGGGGATGGATCGGGCTGAAGGGTAAGGAAAGAGTACGGGTCAGAATAAGCACGGAACAAGGTCAGATGCAGGCTCAGGAATGGGTAACAGGCGAACACGGTCAGGGCTCAAGGAGAGAGATACCAAGGCAAGCATGTGGGTATTTATGGGACTGACAATAATGGTCTTCATGTAACACCTGAGCGCAGGGAGTGTTGTCTGCTCCATACTGCCAGGATCCATCCGCTGATGGACGTCAGTACTGCGGCCAAAAGATGAAATAACACCAGCAGGGAAAGATTCCCCTGACAGTTCCAAACTGCCAGGAGACACCTGCTGGTGGACCCCAGTACTGCACGCCAAATGATATATCTTACCAGCAGATGGACCCTTTCCTGACACACAGTTACATACTTCAGCATATATGCCGAAGCATGGGGGCAGCAGGGGCGGAGGAGCGATTTGCTCCTACCTTTTGCGGGAGGATGCCCCCATGCTTCGGTATATATATATATATATATATATATATATATATATATATATATATATATATATATATATATATATATATATATATATATATATATATATTTATTTTAGGCACAGGTTGCGTTAAATGTTTTTTTTACTATTTTTTTTGTATTTGCTTTGCAGGTATGGTAAGTCTTACTGTTATACTGTAATGTTATTTTGTTTTGTTAACCATCATTTGCTTAGCAGGTACGCCATTCAGTTGCAGCGCGGATTTATTTATCTTGACAGCAACAGCGATTGCTCCCACGATACATAAAGCCGTGACTCCAGCGCTGTTGGAGGCGATTTCACCACCACAGTTTAAAAAAAAAAAAAAAAAAAAAAGAGCATATATGCCGAAGCATGGGGGCAGCAGGGGCGGAGGGGCGATTTGCTCCTAACTTTTGGGGCAGATGCCCCCATGCTTCGGCATATATAAATGGTGCATGTATGCCCATCATTAGAAGTGGGTGGATGAAGGGAGGTATTCGAACGGTGCGCATACCCACGATCAATCTCTTTTTTTCGTTCAGCCCACAGGCTGCATGAAAAAAAAAAAAAAAAGGATTACAATATATGCCCAACAAGGACCAGCAACGTACTGGTATGTTGCTGAACTTTGAGTGGTTATACCAGAATGATGCCTGCAGGTTTAGGTATCATCTTGGTATCATTCTTTTCAGCCAGCGGTCGGCTTTCATGTAAAAGCAATCCTAGCGGCTAATTAGCCTCTAGACTGCTTTTACAAGCAGTGGGAGGAAATGTCCCCCCCTCCCACCATCTTCCATGGTTTTCTCTGGCTCTCCTGTCCCAACAGGGAACCCGAGAATGCAGCCGGTGATTTGGCCAGCTGACCATAGAGCTGATCAGAGACAAGAATGGCTCCAATCATCTCTATGGCCTAAGAAACTGGAAGCTACGAGCATTCCATGACTTAGATTTCGCCGGACGTAAACAGCGCCATTGGGAAATTGGGAAAGCATTTTATCACACCAATCTTGGTGTGGTCAGATGCTCTGAGGGCAGAGGAGAGATCTAGGGTCTAACAGACCCCATTTTTTTTCAAAAAAAGAGTACCTGTCACTACCTATTGCTATCATAGGGGATAAAAAAAATAAAATGAAGGGAACAGTTTAAAAATAAGATAAAAAAGCACCCCTGTTCCCCCCTGCTCTCGCGCAAAGGCGAACGCAAGCGTCGGTCTGGTGTCAAGTGTAAACAGCAATTGCACCATGTATGTGAGGTATCACCGCAAAGGTCAGATCAAGGGAAGTAATTTTAGCAGTAGACCTCCTCTGTAAATCTAAAGTGGTAACCTGTAAAGGCTTTTAAAAATGTATACTGTAAAAAAGGGGGGTTGGGGGAAGGGAGAACCCAAAGAGATGGGTTCAGAGAAAGGGGTTACTTGATGCAACAATGGAATTTAAGGTTGGTTGGTAATAAAATTTATTTATTTATTCATCTTTCACATAAAAACCACAATTATTGAAACTATAGGTATCAAAACATATGGTGCAATTAGGCCTCGAACAAACCAGACAAGACAGACTTGACAAACAGTACATTTAGAAAACATATAAGGCTACCCAGTCAGGGCATATTGCATAGTGCCACATTGGCCTAGTTGTCTGGTCAATTGATCAAATGGTGATAAATTATCAGCCCAAAGTATTTGGTATCAATTTGGATTAAGGCTCTAGTATGGGCCCCTGTGGCAATATGCAGTGGGAGAGTGGTAGATGCAGTGGAAGAGAAACACCTATGTTGTGATAGAGCAGGATTAGGGTTCCTAATTAGTATCCTAATGGTAGAGGTTTAGGTATTCCTCTAAGTTAAAGCAGGGGGTAGTTTGGACAATTCGTCCTGTGACCAGTGCTGGCCCCTATGCATTTAACTGGAAATCCTTAGTCATCCTGTTGGGATGTTAAAGATGCTGGTTCAGGCTGGTATCAAGTATGTGTTGGAGCCATAAGTCATCAGTCAGCTGTTATCAAGGTGTTCAGGTGGCAATGTAATCACTGAATGTTCTAGTAATGTAAATAGCAGTGCAAATGCAGTTAAACTTGGCTGTATTATTTATAGCTTGTACATTACCACCATCTTCCGCGCTGCTCAAATCAGGGGTGCTGTTATCCGCTGGTCCTAGAAGCCGTAGCGTCCATAGCGTTCCTTTTCAGACAGGGAAAATCCGCAGAGTCCTTCAGTGGGTTGCAGTATCCTGCTTGTCAGTTAGCGCTTAGTTGGCTCATCCACTGTGGTCCCAAAACACGGGGGGGGGGGGGGAAAGGATTCCCGTAGCTAGGAGGCGTCTAGCAGGCCGTTTGTTTCCCCTTCCGGAGCAGCGGTCATGTATTCCTCACGTCAGCTGGTTGCTGTGCATCTCCCACAGAGCCCTGAGCGCACGGACTGGGTAGCGCAGTGACGTCAACGCGTTTCGCCGTGGTTCAATGACGTAGCTTCATCTCTGGACGTTCATTGGTCGGTTACCACACACCCTTCTTATAGTATCTTTCGCTGGGGGTCGCCGCCAATGAGAAATTTTGAAAAAGATTTGAAGGGATATTAGCCAATCGTAGATGGCTGATTGTTCAGAACAGCCTTCCGGCTTATAAGAGCATTGTGGTTGTTTTTACTGCAAAAACCGCTTGGTCATTTCTTTTGGAAAATTATCCTAGCGCTTATTTGAAACCTCCTTACTTTTGGTGGAGGTAATAGGGAAAATATGGTCTAATGTGGGTGATTAGAGGATAGGCATAAAGAGGGGATTAGGACAAACGCCATAGTCAGTACTTAACACCAAGGAGGGGACAGGGAAAAGATACAACACCAAAGTGGCATGCTGAGTGATTACATGTATACATATATGCATAAAATTAGTCAAAGAAAATGACAACATTTCAAAGAGAGGGGTTTACAATTGTTCTTGGGAGGAACTAACTTCTATGCACAGTATGACTGCATATGGGTGACGCCAGACTATCATAAAGTATGGGGTGGCCCATACTTTGGCCATGAATCATTTTTGTCTAACTCAAGCATGTCATCTTTACTGTCACCTCCATGTTTAGTTAAACTGATTGGGGGTAGTAGGTGATTGAGCGTGAGCGACAAAAATATACATTAAACAGGCCACACACCCCAGGATATATCTAGGGGGGGTGGGTTCTCATACTAGTGGTGGGACTTGGATTAGTTTCAGGGTTCCAAGAACACTTGTAGGTTCATTTCAGTGTTTAGCCCCACCGGCACGAGGGACTTCAACCTGTATACCCACCACTTCTCTTTTTGGAGGAGTACACGGTCAAAGTCTCCTCGTCTGGTGGGTAACTTCAAGGCGTATATCCCCTTAATTGTTAAACCTTCAGAGGATCCTCCATGACACAAGGCAAAGTGTTTGGACAGAGGTTTTTCTGGTATCTTTCCTTTGGTGTTGATTTCTCGTAAATGCTCACCAAAGCGTACTCTCAAGGGTCTCTTAGTTTTGCCTATATATATCTTGGGACATGGGCACGTAATTAGATAGATCACTCTTGATGTTGAGCAATTAATGAGATCACGTATTTCGTATGTCCTCTCATTAAGGGCATCAGTAAAGGAGGAGGTTCGTTGTACATAAGGGCACATCTGGCATTTGTTACAAGAGAACATACCCTTTGCTCGTGGGTACTCTGATAGCCAGGTGGGATCTGGCTCTTTTACAAATTCGGACTGGATCAGCATATCACCCAGGTTTGGGGCTCGACGAGCAACCATCTTGGGCGAGGTACTGACAATCTTAGCCAGTTCCGGGGTGTTGGTCAAGATTCCCCAGTGTTTTTTCAGAATAGAAAATACATTATTCCACTGGGAGCCAAACGCTGTTATAACCCGTACTGGTTCATATGTTTGTATCAGTGGCTCATTTGTGGTTTTTGCCCCCTGTAACAGGCTTTCCCTATCCCTAATGGCTGCCTTCTTTCTAGCCCTCCTGAGTTGCCCATGAGAATACCCCTTTGACGAAATCGTGTATAAAGTTCACTACTCTCCCGTCTGTAGTCTGCTGCATTGCTGCAGTTTCTTTTTATTCGAAGGAACTGTCCTACTGGTATTCCATTTTTAAGCCAGTGGGGGTGGTGACTTGTTGCTTGCAATAGTGTATTAGCGGCCGTTTCCTTACGGAACGTGCTAGTGTCAAGTTGGCCCTCATCCAGTGTGATCTGCAGATCAAGAAAGGACAGTCCCTTTTGGTCAAAGTTATACGTTAGTCGTATGTTTCGGTCATTGTTATTTAGTTCATTCATGAATGAGTGTAGATCGTCGAGACCGCCCCCCCAGATCATCAGAACATCGTCAATGTACCGCAAACACGTTTTTACGTGGCTGCGGTACATCGGCGAAGGGTAAACGTCCACTTCCTCCCAGAGGCCCAGATGTAGGCACGCATAGGCTGGTGCCCATGCAGCACCCATGGAAGTGCCTCGTATTTGATGGTAGTATGAACTCATTTTAAAAATGTATGTAGTCTGTCGCCACTGCACGTTTGTGCGCAATTTTAAAGCATGTTGTGTTTGGTATCCATGTACTCGGCCTAAGATCATCTTTTTTATTCCATCAAACAATTGGGCAATATAGTGTGTTTTAGTGCATTAAAATTTAAAAAAAAAAAAAAAAGTGTGTTTTTTCCCAAAAAAATGCATTTGAAAGATCGCTGCGCAAATACTGTGTGAAAAAAAAAAAATTACCACCACCATTTTAATCTGTAGGGCCTTTGCTTTAAAAAATATATATATAATGTTTGGGGGTTCAAAGTAATTTTCTTGCAAAAAAAAAATATTTTTTCATGCTTCAAGTGGTTAGAAGAGTGGGTGATGTGTGACATACCGTATATACTCGAGTATAAGTCGACCCGAATATAAGCCAAGGCACCTAACTTTACCACGAAAAACTGGGAAAATGTATTGACTCGAGTATAAGCCTAGGGTGAGAAATGCGTAGCTACTGTAAGTGGAAAAGAGGGTCAACAATGCCCATTTGCAGCCTCACTGTGCCCATTTGCATGCCTCACTGTGCCCATTTGCAGCCATATGTCCCCTGAACTTCAAACTCAGTAGTTAAGGGTTCCTAGATGCCCCCTAGCTGCAGCCAAAATTTGGTCCCGAAATGACATTGCTGCCGATGGACACAGTTGACCGACTTTGGGGCCCCGTATCTCGGGGCCACTTAGTGCTAGGAACCCCAAATTTGGTGTACAAAGCCAGTGGAACTAGCACCACAATATATCCAACTAGCTGGCGTTCCTAGCTCCAAGTGGCCCCGAGATACAGGGCCACAAAATCGGTTCAGAAAATGTCAAGCACTTTTCTGCAGCAGAGAATGACATTTTCTGAACCGACTTTGGGGCCTCGAATTTGGTGTGCAAACCCAGTGGAACTAGTACCACAACATATCAAAAGCTAGTGTTCCTAGCACTAAGTGGGCCCGAGATACGGGGCCCCAAAGTCGGTTCGGAAAATGACATTCTCTGCTGCAGAAAAGTGCTTCACATTTTCTGAACCGACTTTGGGGTCCCGTATCTCGGTGCCACTTGGTGAACCCCAGCTTTGGATATGTTGTGGTACTAGCTTTACTGGGTTTGCACACTAAATTTGGGGTTCCTAGCACCAAGTGACCCCGAGATAAGGGGCCCCAAAGTCGGTTCGGAAAATGACATTTTTTGCTGCAGAAAAGTGCTTGACTCGAGTATAAGCTGAGGGGGGCACTTTCAGCACAAAAATGTGCTGAAAAACTCGGCTTATACTCGAGTTTATACGGTATGCTTCTAAATGTTGTGCATAAAATGCCAGGACAGTTCAAAACCCCCCCAAATGACCCCATTTTGGAAAGTAGACACCCCAAGCTATTTCCTGAGAGGCATGTCGAGTCCATGGAATATATTTTATATTGTGACACAAGTTGCGGGAAAAAGACAACATTTTTTTTGCAAAGTTGTCACTAAATGATATATTGCTCAAACATGCCAGTTCTCTTTAACCACTTCAATACTGGGCACTTTTACCCCCTTCCTGTCAGGCCAATTTTCAGCTTTCAGCGCGGTCACATTTTGAATGACAATTGCGCGGTCATGCTACACTGTACCCGTATGAAATTTTTTATTGTTGTTTTCCCCCACACAAATAGAGCTTTCTTTTGGTGGTATTTAATAACAACCGATGCGGCTAAGAAGCTGCTCAGCTTTTATCCCAAGCAGCGGGAGGGGACGCCCCCCCGGGGACGCCCCCCCGCCCTTCCACAGCTTGCCCAGGCTCTCCTGTCCCACCGGGGGGCCTGAGTGAATAGCTGGCACTTCTGCCGGCTGGCCGGAGACCTAAACGAAGCCGGAATTGGCTTTGATCGTGAATCGGGTCTAGTAACTCGGAAGCAATGTCATGGCATCACTTCTGGTTTATAGAAGACTTAAAGGTGCCAAATTAAAAAAAAAAAAAAAGACAGCATTCAAAAACAGCCAAACCTGGGGTTTTGAATGCTTTTAAGTGCAAAGGAGGGATTTGGGATTCCTCTATAAAGAGTACCTGTCACTGCCTATTACGGTCACAAGGGATGTTTGCCCTGGAAGACATTTTTTTAATGAAAGGCATCAACAGCCTCATACTTGTACTGTATTGTGGGTGTAGTTATGTAAACATAAATACGAACATACATACACACACACACACACCGTCCCAGACCGAGTCCTGTTCAGGGTTTATACATCTCCCAGGCTACTCTCATACACGTTCAGGTATCTCTAATCCACGGTTCGGTTCTTGGTCCTGTCCCCCAGGTCAATTTAAACTCACCTGAGACTGACAGGCAGTGCTCTTGGCCTGGGAAATCAGATAAGTTCTGTCTGCGTTCTAAAGAGGTTGGCAAAAGCTTAAAAGCTGTATATGTGAAAAATGACAAGCTGTAGGCTTGCTCAGTCTGTTAGCTAGGGCCTGTATTTTTGTATAGTTAAGTGTTGAGACACAGCTAGGTTTTTGTTTTCCGATTATTGTTCCCGATTGTTTTCTGAGACACTGTACAACACCTGTATATAGACTTGTAAATATCACAAATAAACACTGCACTGTTTTGTTGCTACCTTCTTGGATTTGGTATCTGTGCCTGAGAGACTGCTTATCCCTGGGAGCTTTGTACTTGCTACCTGTTCCCCGCTTACATATGGTGGAGGATTGCGGGCACTTTTAGCAAGGAACTGCAATTTAAAGGGCCAGTACCTGTAGTGACTAAACAGGGAGGAAATCCTAAAACAGCTGGCATTGTCGAACACTGCACAGCAGCAAGCAAACTCTGTACAACATCAAGCCAACGCTATCACACAGGAGTAAACAAGGGCGCCGTGCCAAAAGATTGGTGCTGTACAGCTAGCCACTGCTGCAAAAGCAAATAGTACAACCCTAAATGAGGTTGTGGAGACGCTAGCGCAGTGGTCACCTGCTAAAATTGAAGGTGTTGGAGACAAGTCCTCAGCCATCCATGTGGCCGCTTCCTCTTGAAGATGACTGCAGTTGATGAACCAGAGGCCTTTTTGCTGTTGTTTGAAAGAACCGCTGAGAGGAAGACTGGCCCAAAACCCAGTGGGCAGGACTGGTTGCCCCCTTACTTACTAGAGAATTGTAGAAGGCCTACTATGATCTGGAGGCGGCAGAAGCAAGAGAATATGAGAAGGTCAAGCAGAAAATCCTGGCACTTCTTAGTGTCACCTTGGCCGTTCGAGCACAGCGGGTCAACAGCTGGTCCTTTTGAGATGAGAGGCCTCTCCAAGATCACAGATGTTTGACCCAATTTGACCTAATGATTTTCGATAAAGAATGGGTAAAGCTACACTCAAGGAATTAGCCAGAGGAGAAACGGCTAGGTGGAGCTGTTGCATTGTTTGGTGCTTGACGCAAATCCACATTACAATCCTATGAAGAAGTCGATATGACGAAACACGTCGGAGGCGTGGGTGTACGGCAACCCAGCATCTGTGCATGACTCTTGACGCACTGTGATTTGACTTTGGCTGGCTGACACTACCTCGTAGCGCTGAAGATCCGACGAGGGGAGGGGAGAGAGTTCTAAGCTGCATCCCCGGTCCGCCGTGACCACTAGCACACTGTCATCACCTATCACAAGGAATGTCTTGTTTATGCTGTTTTATATTAGTTAAGAATGTGAGTACAATGTTCGGAGACTCTTTTGATTTTATCCAATAAATGTTTTAAAACTTTATCACACTATTGGAGGAAATACTTCTTTTGCATGGTGACACACCTCTGCCTGATGAGAAGCGTTGCCTATTAAGGAATTCCATCTGTGCGGGCCCATTTTTATCCAGCTCGTGTAATCCCTTGGGGGGGATCTTTATAAAGCTTACACGCTGCGCACGAGAATGCAAGGCATGCATATCTGGTGAGTGCGGCTCCATTAGAGTGATTCACAATCACAATCGGTGTGGTGGAGGAGAGTGTTTACATCAAAGGAAGATCTTTACTGCATTATTCACTTGTTGTGTTGCACCCTTTTTTGGCAATTTTTTACTGGCTTGGATTTTAAATATTTTCTGGTCTGGACTTTTTTTTCAGTTGAACCAATATTGCATGAACTATTCACTGTGATATTTATAATCACTTGATTTTCATCATCAGATGATTTACTCACTCAGTCATCATTTTATATATTTTTATGGTAATTGTTTTGGGTTTATTACTTGCACTTTAGGTTATGTGTTTACAACAATAGTTAGTAACACCATTTTTACGATTCACTTATAGTATATTTTTTTTACAGCGCCACTATTTCACTGATTTTCTTTTGAATACTTTGTTGTTCTTATTTTTTTTTTAAGTTGGCAGCTGCAGTCACTGTTTATCTTACACTGGAGCGCAGTGGAGGGTCACCAAGTTTTTGGGTTTTTTTGCGCAATACTTGATAATATAATATTTTTATAATATATTTATAACTTATAAATATTTTTGGTATATAAAAAAAACCAAAAACCAAAAAAAAAAAAAAAAAAATTGCAATAAGCGTATATTGATTGGTTTGCGCAAAAGTTATAGTGTCTACAAAATAGGGGATAGTTTTAAGGCATTTTTATTAGGTTTCTTTTCTTAGTAATGGCGGCGATCTGCAAATTTTTTTTTTTTTTTTTTTATCGTGACTGGGACATTATGGTGGACACTTTTGATGCTATTTTGGGACCATTGTCATTTATACAGCAAACAGTGCTATAAAAATGCACTGATTACTGTGTAAATGACACTGGCGGGGAAGGGGTTAACCACTAAGGGGGCAACGAAGGGGTTAAGTGTGTCCTGGGGAGCGATTCTAACTGTGGGGGGGGGGGATGGGCTTCAACTCACATGATAGCGATCACTGCTCCTGATGAAAGGGAGCAGTGATCTCTGTCATGTCACAAGGCAGAACGGGGAAATGCCTTGTTTACATAGTCACTTTCCCATTCTGCGGCTCCGTGACAGATCGCCAGGAGACTGGCGGACATTGAGTCCGCCGATCCCACGGGCACTGTCACGCTGTACGCCTGCTAGCCCCGCCAATTAAAAGGGGAAGTACAGGTACGCCCACCTGCCCACTGCTGCCATTGTGCAGACGTAAATCGGCGTGAAGTGGTCGACAAGTGGTTAAAAAAAAACAACTGACTGTCTAGTGGGGACACATGTTTTGTAAGTAAAAGTATTAAGGTACTCAAGCGCTAAAGTGAATATATAAAACTGTAAAATGTTGTACAAAGTAGTGTAAAAAATAAATGAATAAATAAACTAATATATAAAAAAAAACTGATATATAAAAAAAAGAGTTCAAATATCCAGATACTGCAGCTGCAATCATTCAGTGACACTCCACTTATAAATAATTAAATAGATAAAGTGATGCGCTCGTAATATCTATAGGATATCCTACTATTCAATGTGCTGACAGGTCACATTCTACTTGTGGATACTTTGTTACAAACCATACAAAAACTTGAACAGTGATTAGCATAATATAAATAAATATAAATACAATGTGTTGAAAAGTCTGCTGTAAAAATCTAATTGGAGACCTCCCGGAATACAAGTCCAAAAGTTAGTTCACCATTTGTTCTTGTGAAATAATAAACAAACAAAAATATGTGGAAAAAAGGTGGTGAAAAAATAGAGTGAAAAATATATTAAAACAGATATATTCAATAAATATGTAGTTGGTAACAATTATAAAGGATTACAATTGTGTGGATTCCCATACACCTTACTTGAAAAGGTGATTCCTTTGCAGGTTAGGAGATACCTTATATCTGTGTTTGAACAAGGCTTACGGAGTCTGGGTTAATCAGCAGAGGATAGGCTTCCATCCACTGGCTAGGATCATCTAATCTCCACTTCTCCTGTTCATATGCTTTCCCCCACATGAAATACAAAAGTGGGACAAGACCATTGCGCACATAACTTCTACTAAATAAAGTTAACAAAGAGCACAATAGATCCACTCACATGATGTAAAAGATCTAGATCGCATTTCACTGATGTATGGTCAGTAGAAATCACTGCCTTCGTGTTCCCCTGTGCTTCTGCTATTCAGGATCACTGCAGGCTGCACACTGACAAGAGCTGACAGGCTACTTCTCCCTCACCTGTGTATGTATGTAGCTGCGGGTTAGATACATACTAGTCATACAGTAGACCGCACTATGTTCCGGCCCCAGGTATGGGCGGGGACATCCTGGAAGTGGAACACAGACTAGTCTATAGCAGGGGTGCTCAGCCAATCACAGCAAGCAATGTAGACTAGTCTAGTCTGTGTTTATGGAAGTCACTACCCATACCCGGAACACAGTGCGGTATAGTACTGTAGTATGTAGACAGCCACAGATACAGAACATACAGATTTTTGCATTTGCACATGCAGCGGGCTGACAGCTTAGGGAGAGACATAGTTTAGCCCAACAGCAACAAACTATGGTACCGTAGTTCAAAAGCTGGAGTTCTCTCTTAAATTGAAGTGCAAAAAAACTGTAGAAGGACTACAATGAACAACCAACAAATGGCACAACTAGATTGGAATTGGAACATACTAGGTAGTCAGTCATACTATGTTGTATGTTCCAATTGTCCAATAGCACAGTCCAATACCAATTCATTTACTATGTTCAACATGGTAAATTAATTGGTCTATGCTACGGATTTTTAAATCTATTTCAGTAAAAGTGGCAGATTTCGCTTTAAGAACAAAAGCTGTTCAGCTTTCTCACAGGAGAGACAGTTTCTCTTCTCATCAAGAATATGAGATGCTAGACTAAATAGTCTCTCTGTCTCTGTACTGGTGCTTGGGGCAGATAAATATCTGCGTGCAATCTGTGCAAGCAAAGGAAAATGTTCTTTGTTGATGTGCCAGTATTCAAGTGGATTGTCGCTTCTGGCAATAGGCTGTTCAGCTAAATAAATGTCCAGCTGTTGGGTAGCTGCATTTGTTGTGGCAACGCTATGGATTGGGGTGCATTTGTGTAAAATTTCTTCAAACAGAACAAATACGGAGGGAGTGTGTTCCTCTTCACTTGTATGCGACCGTTTCTCACTTTCCTCTGTGCGACACCACGAAACTCCTTCACTAGATGCTTCCACCATTTTAGCTGTAATGGCATGAGCTTTGGGACTGTCACTTGCATATTTTTCAACCTTTTCAAACACTGTGGCCACAGGTGGTGTCAAGCCTGAGGCACTTTTTGAAAGTGGCGCTGCTTTCTTGTAATCAGAATGCTGAACTGGATGACGTGTTTTCAGGTGGTGTATCAAACCTGTTGTTGAAAAATTCTTTGGCACTGTACCCCCTCTTGAAATTTCTGTTGAGCAAAGAGTACAGATTGCAAAGTTGGGGTCTTTATCAGAAACTTTATAATATTTCCACACTGCAGACATGGTCCACCTTTGCTGGTAACGTAGAATAATATCATAGAATGATTTATAGTGGGAGTGAAATCTAAAGGGTGGGGTAAAAAAAAAAAAAAAAAAAAAAAGAAAGAAGGACGGAATCAATTTAAAAGCTAAACCCCAGGAGGCGGCTTTAAAAAATAAAATAAAAACTAACCAATCTTTTTTTTTTTTTTAATGGTGCTGCTCTTGGCATGCAAGGTAGTTATGTCTGCACTGCAGTACATCTGACTTGTACCAAAAAAATATAATTGAACTGAATAAATTTGATTTGAAATGGAATGGATTGCAAATTCCAATTGCATGCCATTTTATTTTTTTGAGCTATTCTATAGTATACTTCATGCGCCTTGTTGTCATTGAATAAAATTTGTCACTTTGTCTCACCGTAGTATTATAAGTTTTACGACACTGACATGACAGCAAGCACATACATTTTTTAAACATGACAGTACGCAATAAATATAATTATTAATATATTATGTATGAAATATAATATATATTGCATACTGTCATGTTTAAAAAATTCATGCGCTTGCTGTCATGTAAGTATTGCATAACTTTTACTACGCTGTCAAAGTGACACATTCAGTAACAGCAAGCGCATGAATTTTATACGGTATACTACAGAATAGCTAAAAAAAAAAAAAAAAAATAGCTTGCAATTTGCAATCCATTACACTCGATTTCAAATCATATTTAATCACTCAGTCAGTACAATTCTATAATTTTTTTTGCTACAAGTCAGATCAGATGTACTGCAGTGCAGACACACAGTCATTTTAAATAGTCAGACTCAGTACTAGTACTATACTAAAATAAATCAAGAAATAAAATGACTAGTTTGTTTCTGTCAGTTTAAGAAGGCAAAAGCAGCAATGCTCACCGTCGAATAGTAATGGTAGCCATCCAGGAGTGACAGTGCCTACTCTTGTACTTGAGTATGCTATGTGCAGCCCTCTATGAAGCCGTCTCTCGCTTCCCAGTACTGTCTCTCGCTTCCCAGCAGCATCTCTCAGGTCCCAGCAGCGTCTCACAAGCACGAGGAGTATCTGCGGGGAAGGTGCCAGCGTCTCAGCAGGGAACGTGCTTACGAGTGCGGCGCTGTGGCGTCTTAACTGCGAGGAACGTGCACGCCGCCCACACAACGAGTGACGTCACCCGCTGGATCTGCCGCCTCTACTGCGCATGTGCGATTTTCGGCGCCAGTATCGGCAAGAATTCTCTTTCAGCTTTTTGCCGAAAGGGCCATTTTCGGACGATATGTTTCGGTGGCCGAAATTTCGGTGCATCCCTATTTACAAGCTAAGGTCTGCAGGCTTAGACCATAGGGTTTGTGCTTGGGTAAAAAACTGGTTACAGGGACGGGTCAAAAGTGTAGTGATAAATAACATGTACTCAGACTGGTCTAGAGTAGTGAGTGGGGTTCTGTCTTGGGATCAATTCTATTCAACATATTTATAAACAGAGAATGAGATAAATAGTTCAGTCTCAGTTTTTGCAGCCGACACACTGGTAGCCTCCCTGGCGGTTTTCCCGAGTGTGGCTCGGGGTTAAAATTCAGTCCCATTAGCGCTAACCCCCAGCCACACTCGGGATTACAGTGCAGGATCCTGGTGCCGCGTTACTTACCTTGACCCCAGGATCCTGCAATGTCCCCTGCAGTGTCCGTGGGCTCTGTCTCCTCCGAAGCCTCTCTGTGCCAGGCTCCGTTCCCTGCGAGCGTCGCAGCGCACGGGGGCGGAGCCTTGCAGCAAATTCAAAAAATTGTAAAAATCATAACACATACAGTATTGTAATCTTACAGATAACAGTACTGTATGAAATTATTTCACATCCCTTTTGTCCCCAGTGCTTTGGTCCATGCCCTGCATACAGTTTTATATTACTGTTCTTTCTGCCTGGAAACTGGAGATTGTCTATAGCAACCAAAAAGGGTCCCTTTACGTCAAAAGTGGCTTTAGACCAGCTAAAAAACAGTCACTTGCAGAATTGAGAGATAGTGAATCGTGGGGAAATGTATTTTATTATTATTTTTTTTTTTATTATTATTAATTTTTATTTATTATATTATAATTTATGTTTTTGTGTTTCAAACTTTATCATACCCAGGATATCTACTAGACTCTTGTTTGGACAGATTTAAGTGTGTTATTGTTAAGAATTACAGGCCTACAATAAATAAACGCCAAATTTCCATGCAAAATAATTGTACCGCTTTCAGCACCTAAAATCCGAAATAATCATACCGCCAGAGAGGTTAAGCAAAGTAATAAACTCTCATCAGGACATGAACATTTTTCAGAATGACCTGAATAAAATAAAGGAGTGGGCAGACAAATGGCAAATGAGGTTTAATGTGGAGAAATGTAAAGTAATGCACTTTGGGTCAAAAAACATCAAATGTAAAATATTCACTAGGTGGAGTACAGCTGGGGGAGTCAAGAATGGAGAAGGACCTAGGGGTCCTAGTAGATGACAGGATGTACAACAGCATGCAGTGCCAAGCTGCAGCTGCCAAAGCCGGCAGAATATTAGCATACATAAAAAAGGGGATATAATCCAGGGACAAAACCATAATTCTGCCACTTTATAAAACTCTGGTTAGGCCTCATCTGGAGTTTTCAGTCCAGTTCTGGACACCAGTTCTCCGAAGGGATGTGCTAGAGCTAGAGAGAGTCCAAAGAAGGGCAACAAAACTAATAAGGGGGGGGGGGGACTGGAGGACTGTATTCTCGCTGGAGAAAAGACGATTGAGAGGAGATATGATAGCGATCTACAAATATCTCAATGGAGATCCCAGCATAGGAAATAAACTATTCAGTCCTAAGGAGTGTAAAAAGGACACGGGGCCACACAATGAGACTGGAGAAGAAGCGGTTTAACCTTAAACTGCGTAGGGGGTTCTTCACTGTCAGGGCAATAAGGATATGGAACGCTCTCCCACAATTGGTGGTGGCTGCAGGGAGTATGGATATCTTTAACCACTTCAATACCAGGCACTTTTGCCCCTTCCTGCCTAGGACAAATTTTTAGCTTTCAGTGCTGTTGCACTTTGAATGACAATTGCACGGTCATGCAACACTGCAACCAAACTAAATTTTTATCATTTTCTTCCCATAAATAGAGCTTTCTTTTGGTGGTATGTGATCACCACTGGGGTTTTTATTTTTTGATAAACTAAAAAAAAAAAAAAAAAAAACAGAAATTTTTGAAAAAAAAAACAAGTTTTTCTTCGTTTCGGTTATAAAAAGTTGTTTTCCCCTTCACTGACGGACACTGATGAGACAGCACTGATGGGCACTGATGAGTTGGCATTGATATGTCAAATTTATGAGCACCAATAGGCGACACTGATATGCAGCACTGATGGGCACCAATAGGCGGCACTGACAGGCGGCTGTGATGGGCACTGACAGGTGTTACTGCTGGGCACTGATTGACACTGACATCTGTTTTTTAATGGGGCACGGACTGGCAGCTGATGGGCACTTATTTGCAGCTGTGGGGGCACATCTGTTGGGGCCGTGCTGATAATCAATGTGCTGATTATCAGCACAGATCCCCCCCCCCCCCATCTGACAGGGAGAGCCGCCGATCGGCTCTCCCTGTCAGCGCAAACCGAGGAATGCCATTTACCGACACTTCCTGGTTCAGGCAATGATCAGCTGTGCTTGGTCACAGCTGATCACGTGGTAATGAGCCTCCATCAGAGGCTCCATACCACTAATGGAGATGCAGTGTGTCAGACTGACACACAACACCTTCGATGGGCGCACGCCGGCATGTTATCGTGCCGGACGTCATATGACGCCCAGTCAAGATAACAAAACCACTGCCCGGCTGTCATTCTGCTATAGGCCGGATGGGAAGTGGTTAAAAGACTTTTGGATGTACATCTTGAAGGACACAACATACAGGGATATGGGAAAGCATTATAGATAAACATGCACCCACACAGGTTGAACCATTGTCTTTTTTCGGCCTTACCCAACTATGCAACTAATCCACCTGGTACAGAAATGGCTACAGCCAGAGTCCCTGTCCGGGCCACAAACAGGGGAGCGTGTGGTCATAAGTCGATTACTGAGGTCACTACCAATTCCCCTGCAGAAGTGGGTAAGTCAAGGGGACGCATGCGTTTGCAAATGCGTGCTAATTAAATCCCTGTTTTTAACATTGACTGTTGGACAGGTTAATTTGGTCTGTTGGCAGACTGGCTGGTGAGTTGAGCTATGGAATGTTCTGTTTTTGTCTTTCATGCGTTTGCCCTTCCATGTGATCCTTGCTGTGAAGGCCAGTTATAGGTGGGGGCAGGGGCCATTTGTTTGTTACGAGTTAAGGGGACCCCAAGTCGGCAAACAACCTGGTGGAGCCCTTTGAGAGGTACTTTGCTTCAGAAAGCCTGGTCACCAACACTACAGCCGCACAGACTTTCCACCCAAAGCTACAGTCTCCCCAGGCAACCGGTAAGACTTTTCCAAGACTTTTGCAAGGGAAGTGGGCCGTAAGTATGGCAAGGTGACAGGGGGAGGATTTTTGGTGCCAGGACTATAGTTTGACATCCAAAACAAGGGAAGCCACTTCCTGTCAGCAAACCAAACTGGGACCTGAGGAATTCCCCACAGCCAGTGAAGGTGGACAGCCTTCTGAGCCTGAGGCTGACCCTGAGGCTACATTAGAGTTTACTGACCTTAATGTGCACAAGGAAAACTTTGGTACAGAACAGAGAAAAGACCCTACCCTTGGTAGGGCCTGGGGAAATGTAGTAGTGATTAATGATGTACCTGTCGAACCAGGGGACAGGCCCTGTTTTCCTTATTTCAGCAGCAACAAGGATTTACTGTATCATGTATATACGAAGAATGACAAAATTGTTAAACAGTTGGTGGTCCCTAAGCCATACATACGGGTGGTGCAGGAACTTGCCCATGGACACTTGCTAGGAGGTCATTTAGGGGTTGAGAAAACCACTGAAAGGTGTTATGCAGGTTTTACTGGCCAAGAATACAGAAAGACATTGAGAATGTCAGCCCCACTATCCCACTTCCAAGGTCCTTTAGTGCCCTTACCCATTATTTAAGTGCCTTTTGAGAAGATTTCCATGGACCTTGTGGGTCCACTGCCCAAGTCTGCCCGGGGCCATCAGCCTATTCTTGTAATCAGGGCAGCCAACAGAAATTTTTGGGCCACTTACACAGCTTTAGGCTTGCCCCCCCAAGCCTGACCACCAACATTTCCCAGGGCTTGCCCACGGCCATCCTACCGAATTCGCACCTGCCACCCCACCTGTACGCACTCAGCTCCCCTCAGCCCTGTATATATATATGTCAGCCTTCCTTACACCTGTATATATGTCAGCCCCCCCCACAAACACCTGTATATATGTCAGCCCCCCCCACACCTGTATATTTGTCAGCACCCCCCCACACCTGTAAATATGTCATCCACCTCACACCTGTAAATATGTCATCCCCCTCAACCACACCTGTATATATTTGTCACCCCCCACGCACCTGTATATATGCTAGCCCCCCCAAAACACACACACCTATATATGTCAGTCCACCCCTCACACACCTGTATATAGGTCAGTTCCCCCCCCCCTCAAACACCTGTATATATGTCAGCCCCCCCCCCCACACAACAAACTGAAAAATTCCGTAAAAAAAAAAAAAAAAAAAAAAACATCAATTGCAGCCTCACTGTGCCCATCAATTGCAGCCTCACTGTGCCCATCAATTGCAGCCTCATTGTGCCCAAATGCAGCCACTGTGCCCCATTTAAAAGTTAACACAGTCACCCCCCCCCGCGCGCGCTCGCTGTCTGCCCAGCATTTAACCTATCTCGGTGGGGCAGCGGGTGACGGCGGCGAGCTGTGTCCTCCATGCTTCTCCTCTCCTCCTGATTGGCTAAAACGACAGGTGCCGTGATTGGATGCCTCAGGTGACGGGTAACACACCCATGCTTCCCGATTGGCGTAGAGGCAGTTCAGTGTTAGAAAAGTGAATATTCATTCGCTGTTCTAACACACCTGGGTGAACTGCAAATGCAATGCTCTGTGCTCGCAGGTCACCTTTTTGAAGCCTATGGCTCTAATCAGGTGCTTCAAAAATACACATCCACCGCTGTAATTGAAACACCCGGCGCCCGAAAAGGGAACGGACACTGCGGCCATGGATAGATTCATGAAATGCCATGCATGAATCTATCCATGATACATAGAGGTGGGTGGCTGGAGAGAGGGGGCGGCTCCCGTGCGCCCTTAATGGGTGCACTGCCACTGCCTGTATATATGTCAGACACACACATACGCAAATCTGTAAACACACAAGGCTCTGGCCCCTCCCTGTACACAAACAGCCCCCCTCCCTTCACAGCCCATACTTGTAAAGAATTTCTTCCTACCTGGTCCCAGCTTGTTTTCACAAAGCTGACATGTTGCTGACACAGAAAAGCCCAGTACACGAGGGGTGCACATGCACATAGTAGCAAGAGGTGGCAGTAAAGAGCTTGATGTCTGAGCTAGAGCTGCACAATTAATCGTTAAAAAATTGTGATCTCGATTCACCCCCTATGACGATCTCTCCTGCAAAGTTTGAGGATTCTTTCATATAAACAAGTGGCGAGACTATGTGCTCACTCAGCTGTCAAAAGAAATCATCTGGGCATTCTGCCAAGTCTTTAACTTGATACATTTTAACTAAGCTTCCTTCTTAGATCAAAGGGAAAAAACTTCTGTGTAAATAAATAATCCAGGCAGTCTGCCAAGTTTTCAACAACTTGTAAATGCAGGAAGTTTAACCACTTAAAGTCTAAACCTTTTTCTGACACTTCTTTCTTAAGTTAAAAAGAATATTTTTTGCTAGAAAAATTACTTGGAACCCCCAAACATTATAGTATATATATTTTAGGAGAGACCCTAGGAAATAAAATGGCAATTGCTGCAATATTTCATGTCACACTGTATTTGCCCAGCGGTCTTTCAAGTGCAATTTTTTTGGGAAAAATACACTTCAATGAATAAAAAAACAAAACAAAAACGAAACAGTAAAAGTTAGCCAAATTTTTTTTTGTTTTAATATGAAAGATGATGTTACGCCGCGAGAATCGTGATCTATCTTCTAAGCAAAAAAATTGTGATTCTCATTTTAGCCAGAATCGTGCAGCTCTAGTCAGAGCTCAATGCCACAGAGAGCACACGCTGTGTGCGAGATAGTTTCTGTAATGCACAACACGGCATGGCTCCCCTTCATCCATCCTGCCTTCTTCTGGCCTAGGCTGGCCCATTGGCCCCCTTACAGTTGTAACAGCTGTACCCCCCTGATGGTGGCCCTGCTTGTAATCATGGATTATGCTAACTGTTACGACGAGGCAGTTCCCTTACTAAAAACGAGGCAGTGTCTGCTAAAAACATTGCCAAAGATTTGTTCATGGTGTTCAGTCGCATTGGGATCCCTAAGGAGGTCCTTACAGACCAGGGCACCCCAATAATGTAATGAGTAACTAGGGAGTTGTGCACGATATTTAAAGGTGCAAACCTCCGTGTGCCACCCTCAAACTGGCTTGGTGGAATACTTCAATAAAACACTAAAAGGAGTACGTTAAAAATGGTTGTTGACAAGGATGGGAAAAACTGGGATTTTCTGATTCCGTACTTGATATTTGCCATAAATGGAGGTACCCCCAGTCTTCTATTGGGCACTCTCCATTCAAATTGCTCTATGGGAGACCCTCAGGGTCTCTTAGACATAGCCAAGGAAACCTGGGAGCAGACATCCTACAAAAGTGTCATTGAGCAAATTGTTCAAATGCAGGACAGGATTGCAGTGATCATGCCAATGGTTAAAACAAACAAAAAAAAAAAAACACAACAACAACACTTACTTCAGGCCCAAGCAGCCCAACAGAGAAGATTAAACAGGGGGACTAGACACCATGTTTTCTTACCTGGTGACAGGGTCCTGGTCTTAGTTCCCACTGTTGAAAGCAAGTTCCTGGCAAAGTGGCACGGTTCTTTTTGAAGTAATTGAAAGAGTTGGGGAAGCGAATTACAAAGTCTCAACTAGATAAAAAGCCTAAGCAGATATACCACATAAACCCAATAAAGCCCTGGAAGGATAGGCTGGCATTGGCTGTGAGGTCCATCCCTGTAACTTCTAAGGGTCCAGAGGGGACTCAGTACCCCACTATTCCAGACACCCTGTCTTACTCTCAAAAACAGAAAGCTAGAGAGTTCCCAATAAAGAATAGAGAGACATTTTCAGTTACCTGGTATGACTTCAGCATGATATAGTTACTGAACCTGGGGTCCGTGTCAAGCTAAAACTGTACCGAATTCCTGAAGCTAGGAGAAAGGACATCAGTCATGAAGTTAAAAGGATGCTGGAGCTAGATGTCATTGAGGAATCCAATAGTGACTGGTCTAGTCCCATCATGTTAATCCCAAAACTGGATGGTAATTGGAGGTTTTGTAATGACTTCAGAAAGCTCAATGCAGTTACAAAGTTTGACACGTACCGAATGCACATGGTAGACAAACTTATAGACAGACTTGGCAAGGCCCGCTATATTACCACTTTGGACTTGACCAAAGGATATTGCCAAATACCCCTGACTGGTAGCGCCAAAGAAAAGACTGTTTGTGACCCAAGACGGTTTGTTTCAATACGCAAAAAAAAAAAAAAAAAAAAAAGCTTTTGGGTTACAACATTTCAGAGGGCCATGGACAGGACCCCAAGACCTCACCGACAGTATGCAGCTGCTTATCTGGACGACATAGTGGTACATAGCACTGACTGGAAGTCTCACTTGCCCCGTGTCCTTGTTTCCTTTTTCGAGGAAGGTTTTACAGCGAATCAAAGAGGAAAAAAAAAAAAGTGCCATTAATTTAGGAAGACAGATCTCTGTTGTCCCAGTCAGACCCAGGTAACACAATTAACCCCTTGATCGTCCTTGATGTTAACCCCTTCCCTGCCAGCGTCATTTATACAGTGATCAGTGTATATTTTTAGCACTGATCACTGTAATAATGTCACTGATTCAAAAAAAAAGTGTCCGTTGCAGTGCCGCTAAAAATCACTGATCACCGCCATTACTAGTAAAGTGGAGGGCCACCCTAAAAAAAAAAAAAAAAAAAAAAAAATATTGCACCTAAAATCCTAAAAAAAAAAAAATTTGAAAATTTTTTTTTTTAAACTTACCTGAACCCTTGTTGCTAGGCAGTCTTCCTAATCTGCCTCTTCCTATTCCGCGGCAAGCGGCCCCGTTGCCTTCTGGGAACTGTGTGTGTTCCCAGAAAACCACAGGGCCATTCACAGAGCGCCACGCCCCTTGCGCGTGCGCAATAGGAGACTGGCAGTGAAGCCGCAAGGCTCCACTGCCTGTTTCCCTTAGTTAGGATGGCGGTGCCGGGACCCGAGAGACGGGTCGGCCTCGGGCGGCCGACATCGCGGGCACCCAGGACAGGTAAGTGTACTTATTTAAAGTCAGCAGCTATAGTGTTTGTAACTGCTGACTTTAAAAAAATAAAAAAAATTATTACGCTGGCTGGAATCCCGCTTAAAAAAATTAAATATAATAATAATAATAATACCATAAATCTACCCCCTATTTTGTACACGCTATAACTTTTTAACTTTTGCGCAAACCAATAAATATTTATTTTATTTTTTTTTTTATCAAAAATATGTAGCAGAATACATTTGGCTTAAACTGATGAAGAAATCTGATTTTTTTAAAAAAAATTATTGGGTATATTTTATAGCAGAAAGTAATAAATATTTTTTTTTTTTCAAAATTAAAAAAGGAGACTGCGCTAAAAAAGAAAAAAAAAGGAAAAAGAATTGTTTTAAATAAGCATATTATAACAGTCCATAAATTGTGAAATACGATGGTAAATCCCTACTTAAAAGGGGATACCATCAAAAAATGTCCTATACAAAAACGGCATACAGTGAAGTGAATCTTGATTCTTGATATAATGATTCTTGTGTGCATAAAACAACACCAGTGACTATGAACCTCCACCATAAGGAATACACGCTTACCAAAAGGCAAGCGATAGCAAGCCTATAAGCTGGGATCAATATCCTGACATCAGACCAGAGCCAGCGGTGGATTGCTTTATGGCAACGAGGATCTTCCAGAGGATGTAGGTGCAAAGAATTAACCAGCGATCCATATTAGGGGGACATAAAAGAAGACACTCCATAGTGTGAATCCATTAAATTCATTTATTGAAAAAAAGATGTATTGCACTTACATAAAACAGGATTAAAAATGCTCAATAAGAAGATGCCGGCCCGCTCGCAGACACCCGTCCACCAATGCACAATAGACCACGATGATGTCAGCACGCCTCCCACCCCAACTTTTTTCAAAATTGTCTGTCTTTTTTTGTTTATAGCGCAAAAAATAAAAACCGCCAGAGGTGATCAAATAGCACCAAAAGAAAACTTTATTTGTGGGAAAAAAAAAAGGACAATTTTATTTGGGTAGTGTGGCACGACAGCGCAATCGTAAATTAAAGTAATGCAGTGCCATAAAAATGGCCCGGTCATTAAAGTGGTTGTAAACCCACATAGAGAAAAAAAAAAAAAAAAAAAAAAAAAAACACACACAACACACAACACACTGCAAGTCAAAGGCATAATGAGCTAGTATGCGAAATACTGAGATCGCAGCTGTTGCAGTGGACCCCGTACACCGATGTGACCGGCGTCATGTCTCCCGGAGTTATTTCTGGGTTCGCAGGCTCCGGCGCAATGATTGGCCGGAGCCACGATGACGTCACTCCTATGCATACGATCGAGCCGTTTGAGTGTGCATGCTCCGATGACGTCAGCGCAAGCGTATATGGTAAATAGCTCCTAAACTGGGCAGGTTTAGGAGATATTTCCAGTACCTAGAGGTAAGCTTGATTGCCTGTAGGTACAAGTGGTGTAACGGAGTTTACAACAACTTTAAAGGGGTAAATCCTTCTGGCCCTTAAGTGGTTAAACAAAGTAGAAGCCACCCAAGTGTGGCCACGTCCTACAAACAAGAAGCAGGTCAGAGCCCTTCTTGGGATTGCGGGTTACTATAGAAGGTTTATGCCAAATTTTGCAACTCTAGCTGCCCCACTGACTGACCTTACGAAAGAGAAAGACTCAGTAAAGTTGAAATGGCCCTAGAAGCAAAGGAGTCTTTCCAAGTCCTGAAGAAGGCTCTTTGCGCACAGCCAGTGCTGTACTCCCCCAATTTCTCCAAGGATTGTTTGGTTCAGACGGATGCGTATGATGTAGGTATTGGGGCAGTATTGTCACAGTTACACAATGGGGAAGAACACCCTGTGGTGTACCTGAACAGAAAACTCAAAAGGACATGAGAAGTATGCAGTCATTGAAAAGGAATGTTTAGCCATAAAGTGGGCCTTGGACGCGCTAAGGTACTATTTGTTAGCGTGCCAGTTTGATTTACTAACTGACAATGCTCCCTTGAAATGGATGTCCCAAAAGAAGGAGATGAATAGACAGGTGAATCTGTGGTTTTTGGCTCTACAGAATTGCTCTTTTACAGTAAAACACAGGCCAGGTGTTGAGATAGGGATTGTAGATGACCTGTCCTGTGTTCATTCCCGTTAGGCCACAGGTGTTCCAACCCTGGGGTTGAAACAAGGGGGGATAAGTAGCAGAGCATCCTAGAGAGAGCGCCGGGAAAAGTCCTGGTCAGGGTTTAATACTGTACATCTCCCAGGCTCCTCTTATACACGTTCAGGGATCTCTAATCCACGATCCAATTTGGGTCTTGGTCCTCTCCCCCCAGGTCAATTTATACTCACCCGAGACAGACATCCAGTGTTCTTGGCCTGGGAAATCAGACAAGTCCTGTTTGTTAGAGCTAAAGAGGTCGATTAAAGCTAACATGCTGTAGGCCAGTGATGGCGAACCTTGGCACCCCAGATGTTTTGGAACTACATTTCCTATGATGCTCATGCACTCTGCATTGTAGTTGGATACTAACATTTATAGGTAAAGTTGATCCAGGGAAAATCCGATTGCATCTTGGGGGATCAGGAAGGAATTTTTTCCCCTGCTGTAGCAAATTGGAGCATGATCTGCTGGGGTTCTTTGCCTTCCTCTGGATCAACTGTGGGTATAAAATTGGGTATATTAGATTGTGCGATATTTTTTATTTATTGTTTTTAAGGTTGAACTGGATGGACTTGTGTCTTTTTTCAACCTAACTATGTAGTTGAGCATCATGGCAAATGTAGTTCCAAAACAGCTGGGGTGCCAAGGTTCGTCATCACTGCTGTAGGCTTTCTAAGCCTGTTAGTTGGGGTGTGTATTTTTGTATAGCTAGTGCCGAGACACGGCTAGGTTTTTGTTTTGCTATTATTGTTGAGACACTGTACAGCACCTGTATATAGACTTGTAGATAAACGCTGCACGGTTTCGTTACTACCTTCTTGGATTTGGTATCGGTGCCTGAGAGACCACCTATTCCAGGGAGCTTTGTACCTGCATATATATATATATATATATATATATATATATATATATATATATATATATATATATATATATATATATATATATATATATATATATACACACACACACACATACATTAAAAATGGTACACAAGCCATGTCGCAATTAAATGACCTTTTATGTCCAAATCTGCAGTGCTGTAATTTTCTGTAAAATTTAATGTAATATGACAACCTGGTGGCATTCTGTACAGAGCTGGTTTACAGAAGGACTACAACAATGTAATTGTCTGCTTGTGTGATTGGCTCGCTGATTTTTGCATAATTCTGCACTAATAGAAATGTTTTTGTGAGATACTCCAAGGGCTAATAATTTGTAAAGGAAGCTTTCCTAATTTGAACACAGAAAGTGCATCAGCTGATCAACAATGAACAAGATCCCCCCCCCCATTCAGAACGAGTATGCGTTCAGTCTGGTGAAATAAAAAGCTATTCCCTCACAGCAACCAAAAGGGTAGGAATCTACACAAAGTCTGCTAAAATCTTTGCAATGCTATCTGTTACAAAAAAAAAAAAAAATATTTACAATGAACATTGATCACCCAGAGAGGATTTTTGTTTTTTCCAACAGAAGTGGAGCTACTCTTCAAGGCTACATGCAAAAGTTTGGCTGGTCTGCATCAAATTCTGGCATTTTTGGGCCCCTGAGAAACACAGGTGCCGCATCCAGGCCTGCTGCTCGCAGCCTGTCAAGATCTATGAAAACACTGCTGAAGCATGCAGTGACTGGACATTTAGGGCCATATGCATTCAGTGATGCATGTCCTGCTGCAGATTTCAGCCTGTCATAGATTCTAACAGGCTGCTGGCAACAGGGCTGGACACTGCACCTGTGCCTCCCAGGCACCCAAAAACAGGACTTGACACTGCACCTGTGCCTCCCAAGCACCCAAAAACAGGACTTGACACTGACTAACCAACACAATACACATGAGGCTTTAAAATCATTACATGCAATTATAGACTTTTTATACAATTTTCTAACAGTTAGTGGGGTCAAATTGATGTTCATTTTCGACTGTAGTGATGTAAAAATTTGTAGAAGCAGGGTGAATTTTTTTCTTGAAAGTGATATTCTAACTGTGAATGTGGTTTTCAATTGGGAAAAATTGCACATATTGTGATGAAACCTGTTTAACAAATGTGTTGATTACATTCTAATAGCAGAGCTGAATGGAGTTTTAAAGTGGAACCAAAAAATTATCCTTATACTTTACAGCCAAGGAAGCTGCCATCAGCCCCTGTTTGATCTGCAGTGGCCTCTATGCTGCACATATGGTAATTGATGGCTTGACAGTTCAGTTATGAGCAAACATAATCTGTGTTAAATAGGTTTAGCTAGGTTTTTGACCGCAAGAAAGAATGTTCAAAGAATGCTCCTGACCAGAAGTGCATGTCCAGCTTAAACGTATTTCATTTCTTGTCAGAGTCTTCTTGTTCATATCAATGAAAAATAATGAACAATACAATAGACTGGAGTTGCATTATAATATATATATATAGACTACCTCCTCTGCTCGTTTAATCGGTGGCCGGGTCCTGCAGCCTTAAATTTCATGTCAGTTTTAACGCCCTGAAACAGCTTTTTCATAATTGCGCAGGATACAGGATGGCCCGGATGATCCTGAATTTAGCTGAAAAAAAAACAAAAACAGAAAAGCGCTTAAACAAATTAAACAGAAACGGCTTGTAAACAATACATCACACCCTCTGCATATTATTAGTAGCAAGCGCCGGGTTACCTGGCTACAAAATAAAGCGCAATAGTCAGGGCAGAAAATAACAGCAACACACGGAAGTCCCTAAGCAGAGTTCCGTTCACCGAGCAGTAATCAGAGGACAACTGCGAGATTGACAGAGCTGAGACCCAATTGGTGTAGTAGGGGTGGTACTTCCGGCTAGGAGACCTTACCGCTGTAGTGTGGATAGAAGAGTGTTGGTTGCTAGCAGTACGAAATATGCCGGTTACTTTTAAACCGGGGGACTTGGTGTTCGCCAAGATGAAAGGATATCCTCACTGGCCAGCACGGGTTAGGTTCAATTTGCATGTCAGGGTTTAGGAAATTTGAGCGATAAAGCGGTCTGGTCAGGAACGGCCTAAAAAGACCGCGGGTTTAGCTCTTGGGGGTGGGTTGCTTGAGCTTGCCCAGTTTAGGCAGTCTTGATTGCTGGTTTAGTTATATTATTCTAAATCCCAATAGCTAGGAAGAGGTTAAGTGCAAGGTGTGTGTGTGTGTGTGTATATATATATATATATATATATATATATATATATATATATATATATATATATATATATATATAATTATGGTTGATGCAGTATATAGTGAACATATCTGATATAGCTTTTTTAAATTTCGTTAATGGTTTTTGATTAAAGCTTCCTTTTTTTTTTTTTTTTTTTTTTTTTTAGATTGATGATATCAGAGATGGAGCAGTGAAACCTCCTCCAAACAAATATGCTATATTTTTTTATGGGACCCATGAGACGTAAGTTAATTGGCTAAAGGCGGCTTTAAAATGTACAAACAAATTATGTTTTTTACTACTTTTTTCTTTTATTGCCTTTTATATCGAAGTGAAGTATGACAATAATATTGCTTGAAAGAAATCAAGGTGTGGTTATTTTGTACATGGTTACCAATGACCAATGTATACTATTTGTAATAAGCTTAGGCATATCTGACCTTTCTCAAGCTATCCAGCTTCACATATGCTAGGTGAGTAATGCCTCTATCACCTGTGATTCAATGTCCGCTTTGATGGTGTGGTGGTGTTTGTGTGATTTGTTTTTTTTCCGGGATAGCTCAGGCGGGTTTGGATTGAGCATGCCTGAGCTCTGCACTGGTGACATCAGTCCTTGTCCAAGCAAATAGAGATAACTGGAGTAGCGGTGTCTATTTCACTGATTTCCAGCTTCTGGGAGCATTGGCCAGATATGGTATATGCATAGAGACATTGGTTTAGGTTGGATATTGGGTTTACTCACGGAATTGCTGTGTCTGTTAGAGCAATTTGAGAGTTCTACACAAAGATATGAAAGACGTACAGCCAAAGCTCGGGAGTGCAGTTCGTTTTGCACTCCTGTGACTCGTTTTCCGCAGAGAACGGGCGCAAGTCACAGAGTCGGTCCAGGCTCGGCGTCATCATGACCATGCAAGTCAGGATCTGCCAGATCCCTGGACCGACACTGCTCAGGCTCTCGGCAAGCTGCTGAGAGCTTGAGCCGGCCACTCCCGCCCCTCAACAGCTCAGCGCTCCAGCGAGGGAGGGAGGGAGCAGAGAGCTGTGACTGACAGTCATCAGCTCTCTGCTCGGATAGCTGTGAAAACCAAGCAATCGGCTGTGTTCAATGCTGTGTTAGAGTCACCGGAGGACAGATACAGAATTGGGCCGATGCTGCATCCACCTAGGTGTCACCTTGATTCATACTTGTGAATAAAAAAAAAAATACCCCATACTTCTCTTTGAACACCTCTTTGAGCGAGGGAATTGCATTAAAATTCACTATGTACAGTCAATAAGATTTTCTTCCAGCAGAGGTCTGAATTGCACATTTGTATAACTCGCAACCCCCCCCTCCTTACCTTACAATCCCCTCTTTACAGCAGTGACTTCAGCCCCATCACCCTTTACATCAAAGCCCCACGCTTCACAAGAATTTGCCCTAAACCCCTTCACATCACCGCGATAGTGGATGGAACTGTAGACCGATTCAGCGCACAGTTCTCTCTGGGTCTGCTGGCCTTCTGTTATATAGAGCTAGTTTACACCACAACCCCTGCATTAACTGCATTTTTGCATGTGCCTTTACATGCATTTGTGGTGCAATTTTGGAATGTTTTTCTTTATTTGCATTTTAAGGCTGGGTTCACGCTATTGAGAATTGAACCCGTATCCAATTTGCAATAGCAGGAGATTTTAACCTACTATCTATGGAGAACTGCGGCTCCATTGCAAATTTGCACAGAGGTCCTGTGCGTCTTTTGGTCCTTTTCAGGTCCGAATTCAGCCAAAAATGTGGGCACTATGGTCTGTCCACGCAAATGGTATAAGTGAAGAGGAAAGGAGTTCTGGGGTCATGCCAATTGCGATCAATATGTGATCTATTCGGGAGAATGACTTATGTGGATGGGAATAAAAAGTGAATTGTCGTTTTGTGGGATTATTTTCACGCCAAGAGTCTAATAAAGAGTACTGTAATAGGGCGTACACACGGTCGGACTTTGTTCGGACATTCCGACAACAAAATCCTAGGATTTTTTCCGACGGATGTTGTCTCAAACTTGTCTTGCATACACACTGTCACACAAAGTTGTCGGAAAATCCAATCGTTCTAAACGCGGTGACGTAAAGCACGTACGTCGGGACTATAAACGGGGCAGTGGCCAATAGCTTTCATCCCTTTATTTATTCTGAGCATGCGTGGCACTTTGTCCATCGGATTTGTGTACACACGATCTGAATTTCCGACAACGGATTTTGTTGTCGGAAAATTTTTTCTCCTGCTCTCTAACTTTGTGTGTCGGAAAATCCGATGGAAAATGTCCGATGGAGCCCACACACGGTCGGAATTTCCGACAACACGCTCCGATCGGACATTTTCCATCGGAAAATCCGACCGTGTGTACGGGGCATTAGAGTAATTGTTGAAAGGTACGCTTTCGCGAATTGGCGTCAATAGGTTTCGGGGATTTGTCTAAGAACGGATATAGGACTTGGTTTGAGTCACCACAGATTAACAGTGTGCCCATTTTGTGGGTATCGATCACATGTAGCAAGTGGGAAAGTAAAAAAGAAAGAAGGACGGCGCCCTCTATGTGCAGCATGTATGTTAAAAATATTTATTACAATAGATAAAAACACTCACATTTGAGTTGCTAAAAACCAGCATGTAAAGTAGTTTCATCCGCGTGCTCTCGGGGGATGTGGGTGTCACGGGCCAGTGGGGGGGGTTCCTGGGATGTGAGTCCTGTGACCTGGGTCCTGGTAGCTGTTCCGGTGGTGCCGAGGGTCCTCGGAGCCTCCGGGCGGCCAGGATGTCGGTCATGGATCCTCCGTTGAGCGCCGTGCTGACCTGCGTTTTCACTTCCGGGGGTGAGGCGGGCGGTGCTTCGCGTTCGGAGCATGCGTGCTCCTTCATCAGGCTATGCTGGCAACTCAAATGTGAGTGTTTTTATCTATTGTAATATTTTTAACATACATGCTGCACTTAGAGGGCGCCGTCCTTCTTTCTTTTTTATTCCAGAGCTTCTTCTAGCTTTTATAGACTGGCTGCCTTCCATTTATTCAGCATCATTTTATCCTTACATGGACTAATACCTGAACTTGTTGTGAAACATTAACTACCACCATCAAGTTCCCCCTCTCAGGAACCCCCAACCCACCCCCTTCCCCCCACCATTTTTAGTTATATGTACTCGGCTACCTTCATTGTGTGCCATATTAACCCATTGATAGCAAGTGGGAAAGAAATGATGTTGGAGTTTTGTTCGGGGCATAATAAGATACCACTGTAATTGGGGAATCGGATAAAAACCCCATTAGTATCAGGTATCTCCCTTCAGGGTCTTTAATTTCTTTTTGGAGAGAGAAACGTGTTGTGCGATGGAATGCTACCAATACTCCTCTTTGTTTCAGCTGAAGCCGTAAAAACTTCTGGGTAAAAAGGGCTAAAATATTTGGGAGTTGCTGTAGTAGTAAAGTGCGTCTCCTGGAGACACACAACATGTGCCTTGGTTGATGCAAATGAGCGAAACACTTTAGTTCGTTTCTGTGGTATATTTAAACCCTGCACATTTAAAGTAAGTACATTTAAAGGAGCCATAAGAAGGGTATAAAAGACATATGGTCAAAATTAGTCTTTACAATTTGTGTTGCTACACTTACCTCGGAGAAGAGTAAGAACAAGTAGAAGAGTAAGAAGAAGTATGTAAGATAAAGGAGGGGGGTAAGGTTTATATAGACAATCAACATTAAGTTTAATTATGCGGATAAGTAAGAAAGTGGCGCAAAAATACGAACCCAGAGGCCTAATAGCTATCCAGGGAATTCCCCAAAATTAACAGGAAGGAAGAATACCCAAAGATGGAGAGATGGGGAGAGCAGTGACATTCTCCCGAGACCACGACAGCCAAAACATATATGAATAAAATAAAGTATACTAACACCCAAAAGCGGCTATAATAAGTGATAAGTAAGGGGATAGGGAAAGAGAAAAAAAAGAGGCATGGGGGAAAAAGGGGGGCGAGAGAAAAAAAAAAAAAAAAGCAGGGATGGGAAAGGATGAGAAGGAGTAAGAAAACATTGAGTTGAAGCATATTACACATCCTATGTAGGGTATAAACTTACATACCAGGTTTGTTAACCATATAATTAATAAGAGCAGGAGGGAAGGGGCGAAAAAAAAAAAAAGGGGGGGGGGGGGAAACTATAAATTTGGTACACAAAAAGTGAAATATCTAGGAGAATTGAGGTTAGGGCTAAGAATGAGCTCTATGCACTCATAACATTATCAATTAAGGATGAGTTGAGGGTGATGATGTTAACATTTGCCAACACATCTTATGTGTCCAAAAAAAAAAGAATTTATCAGTCCATAGTATCTGCAAGGTCTTTATCAGGAGAATTATGGCGACTGCGTTTAGATGAATTTTGGTGACTTTTGTCATCTTTGGCAGAATCTCGTGATGAATCAGGTGTAATAAGACGGCGAGGACCACTTAAAGTAGAGGATCTATCTATGAGATGTAGATTTTGCAAGGTATTTTGCAACTCATCATAAGATCTGCAGGTATTTTTGGTACCTTGATAAGTAAAACGTACAGAAAAACGGATTTGAAGAAGAAATTTTAAGGCTCGCCGTTTAGCGACTGTAATTGGGGAAAGATCGGTGAATAGCTGGTAAGGGTGACCCTGAAAAGTGAGGGAGTCTTTTCTTCTTGCTGCAGCCAAAATTTGCTCTTTGGTGCGAAAAAAATGTAACTTTGCAATTATATCGCGAGGTGGACCTTCAGTTTTGCGTGGCATTAAAGCCCTATGAATTCGATCAAATTCCAATCGATCAATTGGGATTGACGGCATTAATTCTTGGAATAAAGCAGTGATGGTCGATTGAAGATCAACAATTACCTCAGGAATTCCACGGATGCGCAGATTAGAACGACGTGCTCTATTCTCAAAATCTTCCAGACGCATTTGCAAAGTGAGGTTTTCCTCTTTAAGATTTTCCAATTCACAAACATGGGACTGTACATTTTTTTTCCACATCTTCTACTCTATTTTCAAGGTCTGATGTACGCTGGCCTAAATCTCAGATTTCTTTAGTCAAGCTTTCTGTGATATGCTTTGATGTCTGCTTTAGTGCCTTTTGTAGCATCTTTTCAAACTGCTTTATAATATTAGTATGTAAGGTGTCCATTACTGCAGTTTGTGAAGAAGCAGTATATTCAATATCAGATTCAGCTGTGTCCGCTGTATCATCCTGTGGCTGCTGTTTCTGCCTCTGCTTAGCAGCACGAGAAGAGCTTGTGAGGGGGGGGGGGGGGGTGCCATTTTAGACATAGCCCTGGGCAGAGTTTCTCTGGAATTCTTCTTTATTATACTTTTTGGGAAGAGCCCCGCCAAACACCAAAATGTGTCCCCTTTACCTCAGTAAAGATATGCAGCTCTTTGTATACTTCACTCGAAGCCGTGCGGGTGTTTAATCTGGCCGCAAAGTCCCGGGAGATACAGAGCTTCAGCGGGACATGTCTGCCTCAGCTGGCTCCCCAAGGGCTATATTCTATCCCTCCTCCGTCAAATCCTTCCGGGTTCACAGGGCATTTTACGTCACTTACGGTTTCGGCTAGCAGAGCAGCAACAGGGTCGGTTCCCTCTCCCAGTGCTCGCGGTTCCGGTAGGTGCAGGCAGAGGGCCTGCATCGGATGCCACTCGTCCCGCTCACAGGGGGTTGTCAGCTCAGTGGGGGAATCATGGGGGGGGGGGGGGTGGCGGGTCCGTCCAGTCACAGGGGGGTCCGTCTGCTCTTAGCATGCCTCCATTCACCTGGGAAATCTGGATATTTTCTCTCCTGCTTCCCCAAAAGTAGCAACAATTAAGTCCATGGATGCGTCCAGAGCCATAGTAATTACTATGTGGGTTATAGTCCACCTTCAGGTGCTGGACACTGGCACACCCTAAACAGGAAGTTGCCTCCCTATATAACCCCTCCCATACCAGGAGTGCTGTGCTGAGCTCCACTGGAGCAATCCTTGCTGGGGCTAGCTATGCAGCCGGATCCATTCAAAGTGTCTTTTTGGCCAAATTGAATGGCACCCGGGCCTTATGTCCGAAGAAACAAAGTTTTGCCTGTAAACACTTTTCTCTTTAGAGAGCTGGACCCCGGAATCCAGTACTTTTGGTATTAAGGTCATAAAGTTTTACTGGCGGTGGTGCTATTACAGGTCCAGGATTGTGGGTGTCCCCGAGGATCCCCGGCTCCTGAAGGTTTAACGGAACTCACCGTGAAGGGTGAAGATTGGGTCTGTTGGTTTTTACCACAGAAAACCCTGCGGCTGGAAAGGGAAGTGGTGTTTTCTAAGAAATTTTTGAATTTTTCTTATGAAATGTCTCCTTTAATTAGTAAATGTTGTCATGCCTAAGTGTCACCACTGGGGGCTGTATAGAGCACATACCTTCTCCTGCTTCCTCAAGAGATCACGCTGTGTGCGGAGCAGCAGGCTTTTTTTTCCCTCCAGCCAGCAGCAGACCTCTGGTAATTCTGGGTTTTTTTTCTCTTCACCAGAGACCCCCACCTGTGCTGTATTCTCCCCCTCTTCACGATGAAGAGTGTCAGGAGAAAAACGGGAAAAAAAACAATCAGCCCGCTGCTCTACTCGGCGGCTTTTAGGTTCTCTCCTCGCCATTTTTTTCCCCCTCACATGACGATCCTGTAGGATCAGATGCTCACGCTGAAGTTTAAAAAAAAAAAAAAAAGAGGGTGCCAAAGGCGACTGAGGGGGGGGGGGGGGGGCGGAGCGTGGCGTTCTCCAACGTCCAGCGAGGGAATGTGTTTAAAGCACCATTATTACTGCTGCAGGCTGACTGAGGGACACAAGAGCGTAGAGGGGCATGAAAGAGGTTTGGTGACACAAGCATTCCTTTTGACACATTTACTATTGCATCAGGCTGAACATTAATGGCAGCGGCAGGGCTGGACTATTGCTAAAGCAATGGATGCAATTTCTTCTGGTAGTACCTCCTGCTTTGTGCATTGGACTATGGTCAAAAGGGGGGGTTTAAACACCCCCAAAAAAGGAGCTAAAAGGGTCTCCCTCAACCCAACACTTTTCAACACTGCAGCCCCTGTAAATTTTACTAAAGATCTTTTACCTCAGCCATGGTAGGTTTTTAAAAAAAAAAAAAAAAAAAAAAAAAAGTTTAGCGACTTTAATCTCCTTTTCCAGTGTGGTCAAGATGCGACAGGTTCTCTTCCATTTTCCTAGGACCCTCAAACTGAGGAACTAGAGGCAGGAGAAGACTAATTCCCTCAGGGGATCGTGGTGAGGCTGTTGACTCCTCTTCTGAGGTGTCAAATACGGGAGAGTCAGCTTTCACAATCTGTAAGATTGATGGTACAATTTCTTGCTGTATGATTCTCTCCACATTTATGTACCCTTAACTGAGTGTTTGGCTTCGCTAAAGCCTCCTCAAGCTGTGAATGCCTTTTCCTGTCCATTCATTGTTAGAAAAGTTTTTTTGTATCTGAAGGATCACCCAGATAAACATTTATTTTCCTTTTTTAAAAGTTTTCACACTTTATCCTATGGTAGAGAAAATTCACTAAGTAGGGTATACTGGCAATTAACGCTACTATATCCTTTGTGAATAAGTCTGACTTGCCTGGCAGACAATACTCAAATATTTATGGATCCAACGGATAAAAAGGTTGGAATTCCTATTTTAAAAAAAACACAACTTTTTTTCTGGCAGATTGCGTGTCTCAGCCTGCACTGACAGTAATTGGTTAACGCTGAGAGACAAATTTTTTTATACAGGTGTTCAAGGTTATCCTGCTCAGCAGACCCAGGCGGCAGCGTTATGTTTGCAGTAGTTGCTATGACAGATTCTATCCTTTAGGCATTCGCTAAGCGTCATGCAAGAAGCTCCTCGCTAGTTTTCCTTTTTGCGGTGAAACAACTATCTGGGGATATTTGGATTATATATCCCAAAAATTTCTAGTGAAAAAGTACCCCTTTTGCCATTTAAATTAAGGCGTAAATGTATTTTCGAAAAATGAAAATCAGATATTCCGCGCTTAGGATCAATACCAGCAAGGAACTGCAGCCCCCCAAGCAAAAGGAAAACCCCGAAGTGAAATCCACGTACTAAAGTATGTTCTAATAGGGGAATGGCGCTGTTCAGACAATTTAAATGAAAAGGTAAAATCTAAAAAATGAAAACATAAATAAATAAAAAATATATAAAATGTGTACGCCAAAGTCCACAATAAACTTGGTGAAATAATGCTACAACCTTTTACAGTGTATATATCATATGGGATGTGGGTGTTCAAGTCACCAACATTAGTAAGAAGTGAAAATAAACATAAAGAGCATAAAAAATTTAAAAAACATAAAAAATAAACATAAAAAACTGGTATAAGTGACACTAAAACATTTAAAAATCCCACTGACGTGCCAAGTGACATAGGAAATCACTATAATTCCTCTGATATTGACTGAAAAAATCAGAAGATGTGGATGCAAAATATATATAATAAATAGGATGTGCAGCAATCAAAAAAAATTTAGATTTGATAAATTAGTTTGTGGATGTGTGCAACCAAAAAATGTGTAATAATTTTATGTGCACCAATAAAAATTGTCCAATGAGTGTAAAGGAGGTCCCTGTGCACAGATGGTATGTGTATCCAGGTAATCCTGGGGTAAAGGGCATATGTAGATCCAGTAGCCACCTTGCTACCTTTTTGCTTGCTGGAACTCTGATAAAGCGGAACTGGACTAAGTGACTTGCTCCGGTGGATACTATTAAAAGAATTATAGCGGATTAAGTGGGAAGGAGATCACGGACCCCGAGAGGGATTGCGTTCAGAATTCCGGCTACTGGATCTACATATGCCCTTTACCCCTGCAGGGGTTGGGCTCTTTCGTGAGTGAGGGCACAAGGGGGGGCTAACAAAAAAAGAATACATCAGTACTGAAAACCTGCTGGGGATTACCTGGATACACATACCATCTGTGCACAGGGACCTCCTTTTGGTTGCACACATCCACAAACTAATTTATCAAATCTAAAACATTTTTTTGATTGCTGCACTTCCTATTTATTATATATATTTTGCATCCACATCTTCTGATTTTTTTTCAGTCAATATCAGAGGAATTATAGTTGTTTATTTCCTATGTCACTTGGCACGTCAATGGGATTTTTAAATGTTTTAGTGTCACTTATACCAGTTTTTTATGTTTATTTTTTGTTTTTTAAATTTTTTTTTTTTTTTTTTTATGCTCTTTATGTTTATTTTCACTTCTTACTAATGTTGGTGACTTGTACACCCACATCCCATATGATATATATACACTGTAAAAGGTTGTAGCATTTTTTCACTAAGTTTATTGTGGACTTTGGTGTACACATTTTATATATTTTTATTTATTTTTTCATTTTTTAGATTTTACCTTTTCATTTAAATTGTCTGTGAACAGCACAATTCCCCTATTAGAACATACTTTAGTAAATGTATTTTCGTTTCAAAGCTCCTTCTTCTGTGCCAGGGGCATCAGCCTCCAGGCAGTCACCACGGCTTCCGCTGTCAGGTTCAAAAGGTAATCCTCAGGGTTATCCCCAGGGACAAAAGAGGTCTTGGGAGAGGAAGCCTACAAGATACTGAAGCCTCCTTTATGAGGAGGTGCCCTTGTTTGCTCAATAGGGAGAATTCTTCTGCAGTTCTCAGGGATCTGGTAGGAGTGTCAAGACGAATGGGGGACTTCCTCAATAACTCCAAGGTACAAACTGGAGTTCCAAAAGTTTCCGTCTCCTCGTTTTCTCAGATCAAGCGTTCCTAAGGATCCAGAGAAAAAAGTCTCTCTCAAGCATTGGACCATCTTTTGGCAAAAAGTGTTCATGGTGGCCCCCATGTAAGAGCAGAGGTTGGGGTTTGGTTAAATCCAAATGGACATTCTGGTTCTCAAATTTAAATTAAATTCCTGAATATAACCACTTTTTTTTTTTTTTTGCATCAAGTCAATCCAATCAGTTATCTCCGTCCTACAAGGAGGAGAACATCTGACGTCAAAGATGCATATCTCCATATGCCTATTTCCTTGCTCACTAGTAATATCCACTTTTCAAGTAGAAAATCTTCATTTTCAGTGTGTAGCTCTGCTTCCGATCTAACTACTGTACCTTGAGCACAAAGATTCTGGCTCCTCTTCTAGCCAGATTAAGGACCCAAGGTCTAGCGATTTATGGTTTTCCTGGATGATCTGTTCTTAATAGTCCAGTCGGTAGCCCGCTTAGACCAAAGTATGGTCACCACATTCAACTACCTGGAATATCTAGGTTGGTTTCTCAGCCTAGGAGAAATCTTCTTTAAAACCATGAAAAGGGCTAAGATACTTGGGTCTGATCATAGGTGCACCCAGAAAAGGGTATTCTTGCCCCAGGCAAAGATCAGCGCCATAAAGGAACTGATTTAGGTGGTTGAAGCAAGATGAATTCTTCTATTCAACTTTGCATGAGGTTATTGGGAAAGGTCTTCATTCAAGACCGTTCCTTATGCTCAGTTTCATTAGACTGCTGCAAAACCTTATCCTATCGGCATGGAACAAAGGGTTCAAGCTCTAGATTCCCAATGTGTCTGACTCCAAGGCCTACGGTCACATCACCCTGAAAGCGCCCGAATTCATCTGATCTTGGAGGCTAAGCAGGGTTTGGCCTGGTTAGCACCCGGATTGACCACCTGGAAATACCATGTACTGTAGGCTGGGTACACCGGAGCCTCAGTTTATGGTTAATATCCAAAAATCTGCAAAAGGGGAAAATCCTTCTTTGTTACCTCGGAAGTGGTCCAGATCAGAAATGACCTTGCCCATTATTCTAAAAATTCAGGCAGAGCACTTGGTTCTGAGGGCCTGAAAGTTCAGTTTGCGGTATTGTCTTGCCAGGATTCAATCCGACTATGCCACAGCAATGACCTATATCAATCACCAAGGGGGCACAAGAAGTTGTGCGGCCTAGAGAAAGATGAATCATATCCTATCTTGGGCAGAAAACAATGTACTTTGCCTATCGGCGGCCTTCATTCTAGGAATAGAAAATTGGAAGGTGGACTACTTGAGTCGCCAGCAGTTGTTCCCGGGAAAATGGTTCCTTCACCCAGATATCTTCCTGTCAATATGTCAAAGATGGGGGATCCCAGACATAGATCTGTTTTACGTCCAGGTTCAACAAAGTAATCAACAACTTTGTGTCAAAAACAAAGGATCCGCTAGCATGTGGAACAGATGCCTTGCTATTCTTGTGGAATCGGTTCTCACTGATTTATGCATTCCCTCTTATTCTGCCTGCGTCCACGACTTCTTCGCAGGATCAAGCAGGAAGGGAAGTCTGTGATTCTTGTGGCCTCCAGCGGGACCCAGGAAATCTTGGTATGCAGGGATCGTAAAGATGACAATAGGGGACCCATAGGCCCTACCGCCACGGCCAGACCTTCTTTCGCAAGGTCCGGTATTCCATCCTACTTTACAAACGCTACATTTAACGGATTGGCTATTGAGACCCACACTCTGAAGAAACATTGGCTGTCAGGTTTAGTGGTTTCTAATCTTGATTAATACAAGGGAGCCGGCCTCCATAATTATATATTCTGGATAATAAAGATGCAATATACTCTTGCGCACAGGTGTATTGGCTAAATGATCCCAAGGGTTCAAGAAGGACTGTGGATTTCGGCCTTGCTGCTCTTAAGGATGGGATTATCCTAATATTAAATGAAAAGAGAGAAAAAAAGAGCGCACCAGCCTAGTGCATTATCCTTGACAGATTTATTAATTAAAAGCAAGATAAAATCTACTCACAAAGGTCGGAGGGAAAAAAAAAAAATCGCATTGTATATGGCACAAAGGCGATTAGTCCAGTGGTAGCAGTTTTCCAGGTCCTAGGAAGAAGGCGTACGGACTACTGCTGGCTAACACGTTTCGAAGGTTACCCTTCTTCATCAGAGCCTTAGTAGTGTTCGTCTCCTGGTTTTTATACATGTGTCCATCCAAACAAGACTAATCAGATTGGTTCTGAGGCTCCTCCCTTAATTGGTGGGCGGTCATCTGAGAAGGATGGGCCTTGGCTTTGTTATTATAAGACCGTAATGTATTTAGATTATAGTTTGATTTTTATTATTTTTTATACTTTTTAATATTTATGTTTAATATGATTTGTCTAATTTATGGTTTTAGTCTTAGTTCTAGTTTTTTAATTTTTAGTTTCAATTCAAATTAAAATCAGCGGCCATACATATATTCAAAAGTGTATACATCCAATAACAAACAAACTGAAATAGTCCTACCAATACCACTATGTAGGTGAGCCAAGGCACATCAGATGTTCCTTGGAGCTCCTCTCCCCTCTCTTAATTGGATTGCAGACATCAGAAAACACTGATCAGAAGTCTAGAATCTAAGATCAGGAATCAAGTAACGTACCTTATAGTGTACATGCCAGATGGCAGCTCTTTTACTCAGGCAAAGTGTCTCTGTGGGGACTGTAGCTGTTCCGGCTTCCATTGCTGGCAGTTTCTGGCCGGTGACACGTTCCTATGCTCTGTAGAGCCCAGTGGAATGCACGCCGCTCCTCCGCTTCCGGGGTGCGGTCATGACGTAATTTCCCGTGCGCCCATTGGCGCACGAGATTGACACACTGTGATAAACAATAGCCTCCATTTTGCAAAAGGCAAAGATAGAGGCCAAAACCGGACAGAAGCGTCTAGACAGTGGATTAGAGGGGGATATTGGATTACAGTGGAGCTTCTGAAAAAGATATGATGAATCTGATAATGCCACTAGAAGAGGGGGGGGGGGGAGAGACAGGAAAGGGGGATATACTCAATTATCAGATGCTAAACAAAATAGTTATATAAATATATACTAAATGGGGAAAAAAGGGGGCTGTTGGAAAAATGGTTCCATTGCTATAGCTATGGAACCATTTTTCCAACAGCCCCCTTTTTTTCCATTTAGTATATATTTATATAACTATTATGTTTAGCATCTGATAATTGAGTATATCCCCCTTTCCTGTCTCCCCCCCCCCCCTCTTCTAGTGGCATTATCAGATTCATCATATCTTTTTCAGAAGCTCCACTGTAATCCAATATCCCCCTCTAATCCACTGTCTAGACGCTTCTGTCTGGTTTTGGCCTCTATCTTTGCCTACGGCAAAATGGAGGCTATTTATCAGTGTGTCAATCTCGTGCGCCAACGGGCGCACAGGAAATGACGTCATGTACGCACTTCCGCCCCGTGGACCGCAACCCGGAAGCGGAGGAGCGGCGTGCGTTCCACTTGGCTCTGCAGAGCATAGGAACGTGTCACCGGCCAGAAACTGCCAGCAATGGAAGCCGGAACAGCTACAGTCCCCACAGACACACTTTGCCTGAGTAAAAGAGCTGCCATCTGGCATGTACACTATAAGGTACGTTACTTGATTCCTGATCTTAGATTCTAGACTTCTGATCAGTGTTTTCTGATGTCTGCAATCCAATTAAGAGAGGGGAGAGGAGCTCCAAGGAACATCTGATGTGCCTTGGCTCACCTACATAGTGGTGTTGGTAGGACTATTTCAGTTTGTTTGTTATTGGATGTATACACTTTTGAATATATGTATGGCCGCTGATTTTAATTTGAATTGAAACTAAAACTAAAACTAAAAACTAAAAATTAAAACTAAAAAACTAGAACTAAGACTAAAAACCATAAATTAGACTAAAATCATATTAAACATAAATATTTAAAAAGTATAAAAAATAAAAATCAAACTATAATCTAAATACATTATGGTCTTATAATAACAAAGCCAAGGCCCATCCTTCTCAGAGGACCGCCCACCAATTAAGGGAGGAGCCTCAGAACCAATCTGATTAGTCTTGTTTGGATGGACACATGTATAAAAACCAGCAGGAGACGAACACTACTAAGGCTCTGATGAAGGGTAACCTTCGAAACACGTTAGCCAGCAGTAGTCCGTACGCCTTCTTCCTAGGACCTGGAAAACTGCTACCACTGGACTAATCGCCTCTGTGCCATATACAATGTGATTTATTTATTTTTTTTCTCCAACCTTTTGTGAGTAAATTTTATCTTTCTTTTTAATTAATAAATCTGTCAAGGATAATGCACTAGGCTGGTGCGCTCCTTTTTTTTTTTTTTTTTTTTTTTTCTTTCTTTTCATTATATATTCTGCAGTCTGGGAAGCGTATGTCACCTGGTGTGAAACCAGGGGTTGCACCCCAGGAAATAGGTCAAAGGTAGAATCCTTGACTTTCTGCAGATGGGGTGAGAAATAAAGCTGGCCTTGAGTGCTTTCTAAGGACAGGTCTTGGCCTTATTGTTATTATTTCAATGACCACTTGCTTCACTTTCTTTGGTTTGTAACTTTTATTCGGGGGTTAACACGGCTTAATCCCCAGTTAGGTCACCCCTGAACCCTTGGGACTTGAATTTAGTTTTTGGCGCCATTACAAAACTGCCTTTTTTTTTTTTTTTTTTTTTTTTTGGACCGATGCAACATATTCCCTTGGTCCTTTTTTGACAAGGAAACTTTTTTTTCTGGTAACCATATCTGCGGCAAGAAGGGTATCAGAATTGGCTGCTTTTTCTTGTAAGGAGCCATATAATTTTTGTTCACAAGGATAAGGTTGTATGGCGTCCTCATCCTAACTTTTTGCCCAAGGTAGTATCAGGTTTTTATCTAAACCAGGATATTTTATCTTCATTTTTTCCAGAACCCTGTTCTATGGAAGAAAAATCACTACATTCTCTTGATGTGGTGAGAGCAGTCTACTTAAAGACGACTGCTCAGATTCGGAAAACTGATGCTTTGTTCGTATTGCCTGAAGGTCCTAAAAGAGGACAGGCAGCATGGAAATCTACTATTCTAAATGGATTCGACAAGTAATCATTCTAGGTTATGGTTTAAAGAGGTAGTTTCTGGGGCGTGGCCTGGACAGCAATGTGAGAGGACGTGTGAGACCGGAGCTCCGCTTGTGGTGATCCTTCTACCCTCATCCTGCACCTAAAATCGGCCTAAAACTCACCCAAACCCTGTGAACCGGCGGCGCAGACATACCGGATCATGTCCCCTCCAAAGAGAAACACCGCTGCCTCCTCTTCCCGGATAGATACCGGAGGACAGAGCGAGACACAGAGGAGCAAGATGGCGCCGCGCCAGCAACACACGCGGCACCCCCCTCAGATCCAGCAGAAGACGGAACGGCTAAGGTACTGGAAGCCATTTCATTATGTCGGTCTACCCTGACGTCTAAAATTGAAGAAGTTAAGGTGGACATATCCCTTATTAGACATGACATGACTAAGCTGAGGGAGAGGGTCACTGAGGCTGAGACCAGGATAGGGTGGGCGGAGGACATATTACACCCTTTGCAGCATTCCTATGAGGACTTGCAGAGACAGATGCAGCAACTTGCACAGAAACATGATGACCTTGAGAACCGATCTCGCAGATCCAATCTGCGCTTCATTGGCCTGCCTGAGGGCGCGGAGGGTGCAGACCCTGCCACCTTCCTTGAGAAAATTCTGATAAACGCATATGGCAGAGATACCTTCTCTACTACTTTTGTGGTGGAGCGCGCTCACTGCATGCCGGCACGCCGTCCACCTGAAGGAGCACCACCCCGTACCTTTATTGCAAAACTACTGAACTTTAAAGATTGTGACGCTGTACTTCGAATGGCCAGGCTTAAGGGCAACATTCCCTTTCAATCTGGATTCATTTCAGCATTCCCGGATTTCTCTGCTGAGGTGCAGAGACAGCGTGCACGATTCAGAGGTCAAACGTCGCCTACGTGCACACCACATTAAATATGCAATGCTGTTTCCAGCTCGCCTCCCTGTAGTTGAAGATCGAGTGCACTTTTTTGAGGATCCTACTATGGCCTCGGAATGGATAGATCAACAGGATGCTGCAAGAAATCGCCCAGCATGACAGCCTTATCGCCCTAACACTGATGTAAGTGCCCTCTTTCAATATACCAGGCGGTTTTTCTACCTCGCCTATTATACCCACCGTCCTTTACCATATAAGACCCGCCTATACAACACCACCGCATGATCAGGAATACTTTGAATCTGCATTGACTAAGGCCCAACATTTACATGCTACTTAGTCCCTCGGCCCAAAGTTGATTTGATTTGACTTCCGCCACCACAACTTTCCAATTGTCAGAACGTCTGTTAGCCCATATTCAGGGCCGCCATGTTAACTTCAGTAGATGGATTTTGTAGCGGTCATGTCGCTACTGGTGACGCCACATAATCAGGAACATGGAACGGCTCGTCTCTTCCCATCTCTAAACCACCAAAGCCAGACACGGGTTTTTCAAGACCACACCAGAACCCTGCACTTCTCCCCCCCCCCCCCCCTTATTTGGTGACAATACTTTAAGGCTTGATGCCACAGCGGAGCATAGGCTCAGGTTAATGCGTCATACCCACGTTAGTAGGTCGCAGAGGCTACACGTTCTACATTGCTGGATTTCTATCCAGATTCTGTTCGCACCCAAAGGTTGCTGGTTACACCGCCACTGGCGCTGCCAAATAGGCTCCTGCTGGTGGGGGTATGTTCAAAAGTGCATTACTTTAATTTCTTGATTGCTATATGCGATTAACCTTTTGTCACTGCACTAGTTCTGGGATGCATACTCCAGTCAAGTTTAGGGGACTGAGGGTAGGGAGGGGGGTAGAGGCAATGTTAAGTTAAGAAACATGTTTGATGTTATTTCATGTCTCAAGGCGCTAATATTTAGTCGTTTCCCTGCAGTAAAGGGGACAGAGTTATGTCTACCACGGTGCGGAGTCTAGTGGGGTGTATGCCCCCATAACGTTTCGCGTTTATCTTTCCAATACTTGCCAATAGAGCACTATGGCTAACGTAAAATTTCTCTCCTGGAACGTCCGGGGGCTCCGGGATAAAATCAAACGCACATCGATATTTAATATTCTTAAGTCATACAGAGCGGACCTTATAGTCCTCGTAGATACACATGCTACAGGACAACTTCAACGAGCGTTGAAGCGCCCCTGGATTGGCTGGGCGTTCCACTCCACCCACACTCCGTACTCCCGGGGTATTTCATTTCTCATAGCTAAAACTACCCCATTTGCAATATCGGTACGTACAGACCCACAGGGCAGGTATATTTTCTTACACTGCACACTAAACGGAATACAGTACTTACTAATGGCATTTTATATCCCTCCTCCATACAAATCTACCTTAATCACAGAAGGATTATTATATATGGCACAACACCCCAACATCCAAAGTATTTGGTTAGGGGACTTCAATATGGTACTTAACCCACGCAAAGACAGACTACAAACACATCCAAATCCCCACCCTCCCGATACCACTAGATTTGGGCGTACACTAGCGGAATTTTCACTAACTGACACTTGGAGATACAAATATCCCAACACCACAATATACTCCTGCTTTTCGGCGACACCCTCCACTATGTCCCGAATGGATCTTATCCTAATATCAGACACCCTAATTCCCCTACTAACTGACTCGGGCTACCACACGAGATCACTTTCAGACCACGCCCCATGTTGGGCCACGCTACAGCTAGCCCCGAATAGTGGTCCTCGTACCTGGCGCCTACACCCCTTTTGGCTAACTACACTAAAGGTCCAAGAGGACATTCACAGAGAATGGAAATACTACTTTAACACCAATAGGGACACAGCCCCTGTGGGTATGGTATGGGAAACATTTAAACTCCATGCACGCACTATTTTATCTTCCCGGATAAATAGAGCCAAAACCTCTTCCAAAGCTATTTTGTGTCAGGCCTCTGACAAATTTGGATTTGATCACTAGGGAGTTCCAAAACGATCCTTCGCAGGAAAGGGCGTCTGCACTCAAACTCCAAACTCGCCTTGTAGACCAGTTACACTTTGAAAAAGCTAAACAAAAACTTTTCTTTGTAAAGCAACGGATTTTTGAACAAGGAGAACGTGCGGGTAAATTATTAGCATACCTTGCTCGTCAGGATATGAGCCCACCAGTGGTGGTTACACTCCTTGGTCCAAACTCTGTCACATACTCAGACCCTCCAACAGTGGCAAAAGCCTTTCAAACATACTTTATGGACCTATACTCCTCGAAGGTACAAGTCACTACACAAGAGACCCTGACCTTTCTTAAAGACATCCCCTTTCCCCAATTGTCAGAATCTCAAGTTACTGAACTTGAGGCCCCCCTTAACCACTTGACGACCGCCTCACGCCGATGTACGTCGGCAAGGTGGCAAGGACAGGCAAAATCACGTACATGTACGTGATTTGCCTTCCGCGGGTGGGGGGTCCGATACGACCCCCCCCCCCCCCCGGTGCCCGAGGCGGTCGTCTTTTGTCCCACGGCGATCGGAGGTGAGGGGGAGACCATCCGTTCGTGGCCCCCCCTCGCGATCGCCGCCGGCCAATCGAATCATTCCTTTGCTGCTGTATGCTAAACAGCAGCAAAGGAAATGATGTCATCTCTCCTCGGCTTGGTAATTTCCGTTCCGGCCCGAGGAGAGAAGACAGGTATGTGAGTGCACAACACTACACACACACAGTAGAACATGCCAGGCACACAAAACACCCCGATTTTCCCCCCCAAACCCCCCCCCCGTCACAAACTGACACCAGCAGTTTTTTTTTTTTTTTTTTTTTTCTGATTACTGCATTGGTGTCAGTTTGTGACAGTTACAGTGTTAGGACAGTGAGTGTTAGCCCCCTGTAGGTCTAGGATACCCCCCTAACAAAGTTTTAACCCCTTGATCACCCCCTGTCACCAGTGTCGCCAAGCGTTCATTTTTCTGATCGCTGTTTTAGTGTCGCTGGTGACGCTAGTTAGGGACGTAAATATTGAGGTTCGCCGTCAGCGTTTTATAGCGTCGGGGACCCCCATATACTACCGAATAAATGTTTTAACCCCTTGATGGCCCCCTAGTTAACCCTTTTCACCACTGATCACCGTATAAGTGTTACGGGTGACGCTGGTTAGTGTTTTTTTTTTTTTTTTTTTTTAATTGTCAGGGCACCCGCCGTTTATTACCGAATAAAGGTTTAGCCCCCTGATCGCCCGGCGGTGATATGCGTCGCCCCAGGCAGCGTCAGATTAGCGCCAGTACCGCTAACACCCACGCACGCAGCATACGCCTCCCTTAGTGGTATAGTATCTGAACGGATCAATATCTGATCCGATCAGATCTATACTAGCGTCCCCAGCAGTTTAGGGTTCCCAAAAACGCAGTGTTAGCGGGATCAGCCCAGATACCTGCTAGCACCTGCGTTTTGCCCCTCCACCCGGCCCAGCCCACCCAAGTGCAGTATCGATCGATCACTGACACTTACAAAACACTAAATGCATAACTGCAGCGTTCGCAGAGTCAGGCCTGATCCCTGCGATCGCTAACAGTTTTTTTTTGGTAGCGTTTTGGTGAACTGGCAAGCACCAGTGACCTAGTACACCCCGGTCGTAGTCAAACCAGCACTGCAGTAACACGTGGTGACGTGGCGAGTCCCATAAGTGCAGTTCAAGCTGGTGAGGTGGCAAGCACAAGTAGTGTCCCGCTGCCACCAAAAAGACAAGCACAGGCCGTCGTGCCCATAATGCCCTTCCTGCTGCATTCGCCAATCCTAATTGGGAACCCACCACTTCTGCAGCGCCCGTACTTCCCACATTCGCATCCCCAACCAAATGCAGTCGGCTGCATGAGAGGCATTTTCTTTGTCCTCCCGAGTACCCCTACCCAACAAACCCCCCCCCCCCCCCCCCCCCCCAAAAAAAAAGATGTGTCTGCAGCTAGCGCGGATATAGGCGTGACACCCGCTATTATTGTCCCTCCTGTCCTGACAATCCTGGCCTTTGCATTGGTGAATGTTTTGAACGCTACCATACACTAGTTGAGTATTAGCGTAGGGTACAGCATTGCACAGACTAGGCACACTTTCACAGGGTCTCCCAAGATGCCATCGCATTTTGAGAGACCCGAACCTGGAACGGGTTACAGTTAAAAAAGTTAGTTACAAAAAAAGTGTAAAAAAATATATAAAATTAAAAAAAATAGTTGTCGTTTTATTGTTCTCTCTCTCTATTCTCTCTATTGTTCTGCTCTTTTTTACTGTATTCTATTCTGCAATGTTTTATTATGTTTTATCATGTTTGCTTTTCAGGTATGCACTTTTTTATACTTTACTGTGCTTTATTGTTAACCATTTTTTTTGTCTTCAGGTACGCCATTCACGACTTTGAGTGGTTATACCAGAATGATGCCTGCAGGTTTAGGTATCATCTTGGTATCATTCTTTTCAGCCAGCGGTCGGCTTTCATGTAAAAGCAATCCTAGCGGCTAATTGGCCTCTAGACTGCTTTTAACAAGCAGTGGGAGGGAATGCCCCCCCCCCCCCCCCCACCGTCTTCCGTGTTTTTCTCTGGCTCTCCTGTCTCAACAGGGAACCTGAGAATGCAGCCAGTGATTCAGCCAGCTGACCATAGAGCTGATCAGAGACCAGAGTGGCTCCAAACATCTCTATGGCCTAAGAAACCGGAAGCTACGAGCATTTTATGACTTCGATTTTGCGGGATGTAAATGGCGCCATTGGGAAATTGGGGAAGCATTTTATCACCGATCTTGGTCTTGACAGAGTACCTGTCACTACCTATTGCTATCATAGGGGATATTTACATTCCCCGAGATAACAATAAAAATGATTAAAAAAAAAAAAATGAATGGAACAGTTTAAAAATAAGATAAAAAAGCAAAAAAATAATAAAGAAAAAAAAAAAAGCACCCCTGTCGCCCCCTGCTCTCGCGAACGCAAGCGGCGGTCTGTCGTCAAACGTAAACAGCAATTGCACCATGCATGTGAGGTATCACCGCGAAGGTCAGATCGAGGGCAGTAATTTTTGCAGTAGACCTCCTCTGTAAATCTAAAGTGGTAACCTGTAAAGGCTTTTAAAGGCTTTTAAAAATGTATTTATTTTGTTGCCACTGCACGTTTATGCGCAATTGTAAAGCATGTCATGTTTGGTATCCATGTACTCGGCCTAAGATCATCTTTTTTTATTTCATCAAACATTTGGGCAATATAGTGTGTTTCAGTGCATTAAAATTTAAAAAAGTGTGTTTTTTTTCCCCAAAAAAATGCGTTTGAAAAATCGCTGCGCAAATACTGTGTGAAAAAAAAAAAATGAAACACCCACCATTTTAATCTGTAGGGCATTTGCTTTAAAAAAATATATAATGTTTGTGGGTTCAAAGTAATTTTCTTGCAAAAAAAAAAAAAAAATTTTCATGTAAACAATAAGTGTCAGAAAGGGCTTTGTCTTCAAGTGGTTAGAAGAGTGGGTGATGTGTGACATAAGCTTCTAAATGTTGTGCATAAAATGCCAGGACAGTTCAAAACCCCCCCCCCAAATGACCCCATTTTGGAAAGTAGACACCCCAAGCTATTTGCTGAGAGGCATGTCGAGTCCATGGAATATTTTATATTGCGACACAAGTTGCGGGAAAGACACTTTTTTTTTTTTTTTTTTTTTTTTTTGCACAAAATTGTCACTAAATGATATATTGCTCAAACATGCCATGGGAATATATGAAATTACACCCCAAAATACATTCTGCTGCTTCTCCTGAGTACGGGGATACCACATGTGAGACTTTTTGGGAGCCTAGCCGCGCACGGGACCCCGAAAACCAAGCACCGCCTTCAGGCTTTCTAAGGGCGTGAATTTTTGATTTCACTCTTCACTGCCTATCACAGTTTCGGAGGCCATGGAATGCCCAGGTGGCACAAAACTCCCCCAAATGACCCCATTTTGGAAAGTAGACACCCCAAGCTATTTGCTGAGCGGTATAGTGAGTATTTTGCAGACCTCACTTTTTGTCACAAAGTTTTGAAAAAAGAGAAAAAAAATGTTTTTTCTTGTCTTTCTTCATTTTCAAAAGCAAATGAGAGCTGCAAAATACTCACCATGCCTCTCAGCAAATAGCTTGGGGTGTCTACTTTCCAAAATGGGGTCATTTGGGGGGGTTTTGTGCCACCTGGGCATTCCATGGCCTCCGAAACTGTGATAGGCAGTGAAGAGTGAAATCAAAAATTTTCACCCTTAGAAATCCTGAAGGCGGTGATTGGTTTTCAGGGTCCCGTGCATGGCTAGGCTCCCAAAAAGTCCCACACATGTGGCATCCCCATACTCAGGAGAAGCAGCAGAATGTATTTTGGGGTGCAATTCCACATATGCCCATGGCCTGTGTGAGCAATATATCATTTAGTGACAACTTTGTGCAAAAAAAAATGTGTCACTTTCCCGCAACTTGTGTCAAAATATAAATTATTCCATGGACTCAATATGCCTCTCAGCAAATAGCTTGGGGTGTCTACTTTCCAAAATGGGGTCATTTGGGGGGGGGGGTTTGTGCCACCTGGGCATTCCATGGCCTCCGAAACTGTGATAGGCAGTGAAGAGTGAAATCAAAAATTTTCACCCTTAGAAATCCTGAAGGCGGTGATTGGTTTTCAGGGTCCCGTGCACGGCTAGGCTCCCAAAAAGTCCCACACATGTGGCATCCCCATACTCAGGAGAAGCAGCAGAATGTATTTTGGGGTGCAATTCCACATAGGCCCATGGCCTGTGTGAGCAATATATCATTTAGTGACAACTTTTTGTAAATATTTTTTTTTTTGTCATTATTCAATCACTTGGGACAAAAAAAATAAATATTCAATGGGTTCAACATGCCTCTCAGCAATTTCCTTGGGGTGTCTACTTTCCAAAATGGGGTCATTTGGGGGGGGGGGGTTGTACTGCCCTGCCATTTTAGCACCTCAAGAAATGACATAGGCAGTCATAAACTAAAAGCTGTGTAAATTACAGAAAATGTACCCTAGTTTGTAGACGCTATAACTTTTGCGCAAACCAATAAATATACGCTTATTGACATTTTTTTTTACCAAAGACATGTGGCCGAATACATTTTGGCCTAAATGTATGACTAAAATTGAGTTTATTGGATTTTTTTTTTTTTATAACAAAAAGTAGAAAATATCATTTTTTTTCAAAATTTTCGGTCTTTTTCCGTTTATAGCGCAAAAAATAAAAACCGCAGAGGTGATCAAATACCATTAAAAGAAAGCTCTATTTGTGGGAAGAAAAGGACGCAAATTTCGTTTGGGTACAGCATTGCATGACCGCGCAATTAGCAGTTAAAGCGACGCAGTGCCAAATTGGAAAAAGACCTCTGGTCCTTAGGCAGCATAATGGTCCGGGGCTCAAGTGGTTAACTTGGATGAAATAGCACTCGCCATAGCATCCCTAGCACCAGCGAAAGCTCCTGGAGGTGACGGTTTACCACTTGACTTTTATGCAGCCTACTCAGACATTCTTATCCCCGAATTATTACTGCTCTTTAACCACATATTCGAAACCGAGGCCCTACCTGAATCCCTTCGTCAAGCAGTAATCATAGTGATTCCCAAACCAGGCAAGGACCCCCACCACCTAGAATCCTACCGCCCAATCTCGCTCCTCCAAGCGGACATTAAAATACTAGCCAAAATTTTGTCCATGCGCCTTAACCAAAGTTTTCTCTCCTTAATAAACTCGGACCAAACGGGGTTCATGCCTGGCATGAATACAGCCATGAACTTACGACGGTTATACATGAACACTCAAGCTGATCATGAGAACGTAGGAGATAGGGTGGTGGCGTTAGACGCCGCAAAAGCTTTTGATTCGGTGGAATGGGGGTACCTGTGGGAATGTCTTAAGGGGTTCGGATTCGGGCCCAATTTTATTAAATGGGGAAAATTACTATACTACTCCCCCTCGGCTAGAGTGGTAGTTAATGGGCACACATCCGACCCCTTCCCCCTGGGACGCGGAACCAGACAGGGATGCCCGTTGTCCCCTCTACTTTATGCCCTGGCTGTGGAACCCCTGGCCATTTCACTCAGGTTAAGACCAAATGTACGAGGACTGACCAAGGGACCCCTGACAGAAAAACTGAGCTTATATGCCAACGATATGCTCCTATACTTAGAAGACACTGGCCCTTCTCTTCAAAGAGTTCTTGATATCATCGAGAAATTTGGGAAGCACTCCGGGTTAAGTATGAACTGGTCCAAATCACAGATTGTCCCCCTTGACCACTCACCTCCCTCCCATCATGCGGCCTCCCTTCCGCTACAAAGAGTGGCCTCAATTAAATATCTGGGCGTGACTATTACAAGAGATCTCCGTGAATTTATAGTCAATAATATTGAACCACTCTTCCCCCTTCTAAAATCTCTGCCAAAACTTTTGTACATATTTTGGAACTCCCCAGTACTAATCCCACTAGAGATCTTTAAAAAGATGGATCAAATCATCAACTCTTTCATATGGGGGTCTAATAGACACAAACTTGCTTGGAACACGATTAAAAACCCAACCTCGTCAGGAGGAGCGGCCATACCAGATCTACACACCTACTACATAGCTGCACAGCTTTCACATTTCTATCATATTCACAAGACTGATGAACTTGGATACCAAACATTGGTATGTGAAAGACCAAATAATGATATGCACTCCCCACTACAAGTCTTATTTAAGAATGAGAGCAGGAGACGAACAAATAAGGTACGGCACCCACTGTTACACCAGCATTGTTATATATGGGGAAAAGCGATCAAAATGTCCAGTGCTGACTTTTTCCACTCACATACACCCTTATGGCATAACCCCCTTCTGAGGGAACTACTGGTCCTACAGGGGGCCAACAGGTGGGCTGCTAAGGGCATAGTGTTCCTTTTTCAGGTTATCACTATATTTGGGGTAAGACCCTTCCAAACACTCAGCGAAGGGTTTGACCTTCCCTCTACCATGCAATTTAGCTATTTGCAACTGAAACACGCGCTTCAGGCACAATTTGCAAACGGCTTTCCCAATCCACAAATGCTCCCACTGGTGGACATCATCAAGGGTTCCTCTCCAGAAAAACTCATATCCAACTTGTACACCGCACTACGCACTAGAACTACTGCCAGAATAGTAGATATAGCAAAATTCAAATGGGAGGCAGACCTTGGCCAAATAGATGACACTGATTGGGAAAATATACTGGAAAATGTACGGAAAACCTCACCTAAATTATCCGAATGCCTGACTCAACTGTACATTATTCATAAGTCTTATCTTACGCCCGCCAGAATAGCCAAATTCTCTCCAAGTCAGAATCTAAATTACCCAAGAGGTCTAGGCACTCCATGCTCCTTTTTTCACTTGATCTGGTCATGCCCAGTAATAACTGAATACTGGATACAGATTATAAAATTCCTCCATGACCATATGGGTTCACCACTACAACTAGACCCCAGGCCGTGCTTACTGGGTCTACTCCCAGACACCATGTCTAGGCCTCTGGCTACACTCCTTAGTGAAACTGTTTAGTGCTAGAAAACGAATTGCCAAGAACTGGTTGAGAACCACTTCTCCCTCTGTCCAGGACTGGTTGAGAGAGTTAAATGCGTCCCTGCCATATAAAAAAGTACTCTACATACATAGGGGTTGTCCTAAAAAGTACCATAAGATATGGAGCTCATGGCTAACCAACAATAATACCTGTACTACATGATCACTAATGTATAGCTGCAAGATTATGGAGGCTACGGTTTTCACTATCCTAAGAATGTATTTTGGGGAAATGTCTAGATTAATATGAACAATACAATGTAAATGGCTAACCTAGTTACAATGTCCAAGTTGTGCACATACCCACATCTTCTTAGTCCGGCGCAAACAACAATGGAAAAGTAGGCTAGAATATATGTAATGCTTATAACCTATTATGCTGTTGACATGACACGCATTTCATCTGTATGATGTTTTTTTGACAACAATAAACATGTTTTCTCTTGAAAAAAAAAAGAGGTAGTTTCTACCCTTTTCAAATCAAGACTCACTCCTCTAGGGCTGTTAGTGCTTCGTGGGCAGTGTATCATCAAGCCTCCATGGCTCAAATCTGCAAGGCCGCAACTTGGTCTTCAATCCATACATTTACCAGATTCTATCAGGTGGATGTAAAAAGACCTGAGGATGTCGCCTTTGGGCGCAGTGCACTGCAGGCAGCAGTAGAAGTCCTCTGATCTCATGGTGCCCTACTTTTGTTTTCTCCCTCCCCTCAGTTGGCATTGCTCTGGGACATCCCACATAGTAATTACTATGGCTCTGTGTCCCGTGATGTATGATTAAAGAAAATTAGGATTTTTATAACCGCTTAGAAAATCCTTTTCTTTTGAAGTTCATAACGGGACACATAGTTCCCGCCCCTCTTTCTGGTATACACGGGTATTGCTTTGCTACAAAACTGAGATGCTCCCGGTATGGGAGGGGTTATATAGGGAGGCAACTTCCTGTTTAGGGTGTGCCAGTGTCCAGCACCTTAAGGTGGACTATAACCCACATAGTAATTACTATGGCGCTGTGTCCCGTGATGTACTTCAAAAGAAAAGCATTTTACAGGTTAGCTGTTATAAAAATTCTATTTTGCCCCATCTATCCTGTGGGGAGCACTGGGTGTTTGCACCGATTCAGCTTTGGAGGGTCGAGTAAGCACTATAGAAGATGATCTAGCGCCCATGCAAAGAGGTGTTAAATATAACAGCCATTTTGCAGCCCAGCATGCAGCCTGCTTGGGTGATCTAGAAAATAGAATGTGCTATAACAATGTGCATGAAAAAGACCAAAAAATTCCCCTATGGTGGGATTTTCCAGGCACTACCATAAATAATACAGTATAGGTACAAAATAGTTTTTATTACAAAAATCGAACAAAGTAGATAATTTAACAAAATATACAAATCAAATACAGAAACTATGTACAATGGGATACTTCAAAAGCAGAGTACATATGCTATTTGTATTCTTAACGATAACAATGGAGAAAAGACCAAAGGTCGGGATATAATAGGTCTCGCTGAACCGACGCGTTTCAGAGAATCCTTCATCAGGGTTCACCAAGTGAGAGTTACCATCTATGGAATTACAGAGTAAGAGAAAGTAATTAACATCACACACAAAGCAGATGACAGTCCCCCCACACCCAGTGAAGGTATGTGTGAAAGTCATACTCGCTTCCAAAGTACAAATGCTATAAGAGTATCCAAGGCATAAAATCAACTTCACAAAGGTCTCCCAGGCCGTGTGCATGTAAAGGTAGCCTAATGGCTGGTCATACAGGATGGTATTGTAGAAGACTGATGTCACAGAGGAAATCCCAATTTGTGCTAAAGAACGCCGCGCCTGAGGGTTTGGCGCGGCGTTTGTGCGCAGGCTGGGGTTCAAACGTCTCAGGACCTGAAACCAAGGACACAACTCCATAAATAACGATAATTTAAACAGTCGAAGTGTGCAGTGATAGCTGCTAGGATCGATAGTATATCAGATCCCAAAATGTGTAAGGGGTATGTACACATATGTAGGGACCAGCAATAGGGAACATACCTGTGAACTGGATACAGAGGTGAGACCTACAGTTTGTCATGTAGGGGAGAGGCTGAGAGTCCGGGCTGGCCACCATACAGCTACAGGTAGTAAAAAAGACCTGGTTTGGAGAAAAAAAAGGTGATTCTAATGTAGGTGGGTATATTCCAATAATAAGGGAAAAAAGGCCAAACAGCATCTTGAATAAACATAAAAATAAAAAAGAAAGGAAAATAACCCAAATTGCTATGAGTCACCTTCTTAGTCAGCCCAGGGACACGGCATCAGTGAAACGTCCTCCTCCGATCACAGGATCAGAGTGAATGGGCTCAGTGTTTATATCCACCAGGTTATGCTGTCAGCTGATTATAATGAAGATCAGCTGAAAGGATGTGTATTGCCCTAAGCTCTCTCTCATCCCACCCCCCAACAGCTGAATAGTTATCAGCCTGAAAGAGATGTGCACTCAGCCTAACAGAGGAAATCCCAATTTATGCTAAAGAACGCCGCGCCTGAGGGTTTGGCGCAGCGTTTGTGCACAGGCTAGGGTCCAAACGTCTCAGGACCCGAAACCAAGGACACAACCCCATAAATGACAATAATTTAAACAGTCAAAGTGTGCAGTGATAGCTGCTAGGATCAATAGTATATCAGATCCCAAAATGTGTAAGGGGTATGTACACATATGTAGGGACCAGCAACAGGGAACATACCTGTGAACTGGATCCAGAGGTGAGACCTATAGTTTGTCATAACAGCTGAATAGTTATCAGCCTGAAAGGGATGTGCACTCAGCCTGGTCCAATCAATGGGCCCCCTGAGTGTGGACCGCGCCACACCTCCCCGCAAGCGCCGGCCCCGAAGACGCACTGCGCATGCACGCCAGCCGAGCTGGAACGCAAGGCAGCGGCAAATGTCACGGCGCCGCACCTCGGAGTTGCGCGCCGCCGTCCACTCCCACCTGCACGGCAAGCCTGCACTGGAGACAGCCAAGCTGATCCAGGTCAGGGATGGAGGAGCGTCAAAACGCAACTCCCCCCCAGCGTGTCCCAGAGAGGGACACCCTTTCCGTGCCGGGTCTGCGCGCAAAGATAGCAACAGCTAAGTAAGAGTGGGCTTAAGCACCTATACCATCTATAACAAAAAAAGGAAAAAATAATCTGCAAAAAAAGAATCAATGATAATAACATGGCATGCATGCATGAGATTTATGCATGCAGAGATGCACAACCAAGATAGTATATGGATATAATACAAATGCAACCTCCAGCATGGAAGACAATTGTGAAGTCGTTACACGGAAAGAAAAAAACCATACAACGGCCACAGATCAGGCATCCAGGGTTTGGACCTACTCATTTATCAATCTTGGAGTCTGATCTGGTAAAGACCACATTAATGCCCCCATCCCCAAAAAATGTAGAGGCATTAGATGTAAGCAAGCCCCTCAAATATCAAAGGAAACTTATAGTTGGTATCCCACGTAAAAAATGTGTATATGCGGGCAACAAAAGCCATCATAAAAGTGAGAACAGATAAGGGGGAGATATGGGGGCCGGGGTCAAATATAGACCCCCTGCATCCAACAGTAAAGCAACATGGCGTGCTAACATGACAAATGCTGAGAAGTATGTCTACTTCTCCATACCCCCGGAGTCAAAGCCCTCCAAGAATGGCTTGAAGCATGTTGTATCATTGAGTCCCGGGGGCCTGGTCGCCCGCAGATGGTAAATCCATCTCAGTTCGAGCTGGAGGAGATCCTTATTCCAATCCCCCCCCCCCCCCCTGAACTGGGGTGCACTCTATTCAAAATTAAAAATTTGATTTTTGGGAACAGTCCCTGATGAACCAGGGCAGTATGTCTCCCCAGTGGTAGATCAGGGTCGCATGTCTGCATGCTCCTGATGTGGCGGTATGCCCTATGCCAGAATTCCAATTTGGTCTTCCCGACAGAAGCATCCGCAATCACACCGGAGCATGTACACAACCCCCTTGGTCTTACAGTTGGCAAAGTTTTTGGACCTGAAGGTACTGCCATCAGGTAGAGTTGGATTTTTTGGTAGTATACATATACTTACAGTACCCACAAGCCCCACACATAAACGTGCCCCTATATTTGCAGTGCTGGGCAAAATTCTCATCCCTGAATTCGCTCCTTACCAGCCTGGAGGACAAAGAAGTAGCCCTCCTGAAAGTAAAGAGCGGACTCTCGGGAAGGAGTCCATTCAAGTTTTGACTTCTGCGTGTTGATTTCAGTATTTGGTGATAATACGCAGAGGGTTATCCTGGTTCTTATGTTTTTGCGAATAAATCTGAGCCTGTCTAGTATGCGTAATGGCCCGCCTATAAGCCTTATTGAGAGAGGTATGTGAATATCCTCTCTCAAGGAGTCTTGCGCACAGATTATTTGCTTTGATTTTAAAGGTCGCTTCGTCGGTGCAATTCCTGCGCACCCTCAGGTACTGGCTGTATGGTATAGACCTTTATAAGGCTTGGTGGATGAAAACTAGAGGCATGTAGGATGGTGTTCCCAGCAGTGGCCTTCCGATAGAGGCCACTGCTGAGTCCACCATCCTGACCTCTGTAAACCATAATGTCCAGAAATGCAATCTCACTGCGCATGTGCATGCCCTGGGTATTTCTGAGTGGGTTGAAGGCAAGAACCCTGAACCCCGTGACTTTTTTATTGAGCAGTGGCTTCCTTCTATTTTTGGCAAGGATACCTTTTCACACATGTTTGCAGTTGAACAGGCACACAGAGTTCCAGCCCACCCTTTACCACCGGGTAATCGGCCGTTCTTGTTTAAACTTCTAAATTACTAGGACAGAGATGCCATTCTTTCTAAACCTAGGTCGCTTTGGTGATTAACCACTTGACGACCGGCTCACGCTGATGTACGTCGGCAGAATGGCACGGGCAGGCAAAATCATGTGATTGCCTTCCCGCGGGCGGGGGGTCCGATCGGACCCCCCCCCCCCCCCAGTGCCCGAGGCGGTCGGCTTTGGTCTGGCAGCGATCAGAGATGAGGGGGAGGCCATCCATTTGTGCCCCCCCCCCCTCGCGATCGCTCCCAGCCAATGAGAATCTTCCCCTGCCTCTGTGTAGTACACGGAGGCAGGGGATGTGATGTCATCTCTCCTCGGCTCGGCAGTTTCCGTTCCGGCGCTGAGGAGAGAAGACATCAATGTGAGAGCACAACACACACACATACAGTAGAACATGTCATGCACACATATCACCCCCCCCCCCCCCCCCCCCCGTCTCACTGACACCAAGCAGGTTTTTTTTTTGTTTTTTTTTCTGATTACTGCATGGTGTCAGTTTGTGACAGTTAGTGTGTTAGGGCAGTTAGTGTTAGCCCCCTTTAGGTCTAGGGTAACCCCCCCTATTTACATTTTTAACCCCTTGATCACCCCCCCCCCTCGCCAGTGTCGCTAAGCGATCATTTTTCTGATCGCTGTATTAGTGTCACTGGTGACGCTAGTTAGGGAGGTAAATATTTAGGTTCGCCGTCAGCGTTTTATAGCGACAGGGACCCCCATATACTACCGAATAAAGGTTTTAACCCCTTGATTGCCCCCTAGTTAACCCTTTCACCACTGATCACCGTATAACCCTTACGGGTGACGCTAGTTAGTTTGTTTATTTTTTATAGTGTCAAGGCACCCGCCGTTTATTATCGAATAAAGGTTTAGCCCCCTGATCGCCCGGCGGTGATATGCGTCGCCCCAGGCAGCGTCAGATTAGCGCCAGTACTGCTAACACTCACACACGCAGCATACGCCTCCCTTAGTGGTATAGTATCTGAAAGGATCAATATCTGATCCGATCAGGTCTATACTAGCGTCTCCAGCAGTTTAGGGTTCCCAAAAACGCAGTGTTAGCGGGATCAGCCCAGATACCTGCTAGCACCTGCGTTTTGCCCCTCCGCCCGGCCCAGCCCACCCAGGTGCAGTATCAATCGATCACTGTCACTTACAAAACACTAAACGCATAACTGCAGCATTCACAGAGTCAGGCCTGATCCCTGCGATCGCTAACAGTTTTTTTGGTAGCGTTTTGGTGAACTGGCAAGCACCAGCGGCCTAGTACACCCCGGTCGTAGTCAAACCAGCACTGCAGTAACACTTGGTGACGTGGCGAGTCCCATAAGTGCAGTTCAAGCTGGTGAGGTGGCAAGCACAAGTAGTGTCCCGCTGCCACCAAGAAGAAGACAAACAGGCCTGTCGTGCCCATATTGCCCTTCCTGCTGCATTCGCCAATCCTAATTGGGAACCCACCACTTCTGCAGCGCCCGTACTTCCCCTATTCACATCCTCAACCAAATGCAGTCGGCTGCATGAGAGGCATTTTCTTTGTCTTCCCGAGTACCCCTACCCAACGAACCCCCCCCCCCCAAAAAAGATGTCATGTCTGCAGCAAGCGCGGCTATAGGCGTGACACCCGCTATTATTGTCCCTCCTGTCCTGATAATCCTGGTCTTTGCATTGGTGAATGTTTTGAACGCTACCATTCACTAGTTGAGTATTAGCGTAGGGTACAGCATTGCACAGACTAGGCACACTTTCACAGGGTCTCCCAAGATGCCATCGTATTTTGAGAGACCCGAACCTGGAACCAGTTACAGTTATAAAAGTTGGTTACAAAAAAAAGTGTAAAAAAAAATAAATATATAAAATAAAAAAAAATAGTTGTCCTTTTATTGTTCTCTCTCTCTATGCTCTCTCTATAGTTCTGCTCTTTTTTACTGTATTCTATTCTGCAATGTTTTATTGTTATTATGTTTTATCAGGTTTGCTTTTCAGGTATGCAGTTTTTTATACTTTACCGTTTACTGTGTTTTATTGTTAACCATTTTTTTGTCTTCAGGTACGCCATTCACGACTTTGAGTGGTTATACCAGAATGATGCCTGCAGGTTTAGGTATCATCTTGGTATCATTCTTTTGAGCCAGCGGTCGGCTTTCATGTAAAAGCAATCCTAGCGGCTAATTAGCCTCTAGACTGCTTTTACAAGCAGTGGGAGGGAATGCCCCACCGTCTTCCGTGTTTTTCTCTGGCTCTCCTGTCTCAACAGGGAACCTGAGAATGCAGCCGGTGATTCAGCCAGCTGACCATAGAGCTGGTCAGAGACCAGAGTGGCTCCAAACATCTCTATGGCCTAAGAAACCGGAAGCTACGAGCATTTCATGACTTAGATTTCGCCGGATGTAAACAGCGCCATTGGGAAAGCATTTTATCACACCGATCTTGGTGTGGTCAGATGCTTTGAGGGCAGAGGAGAGATCTAGGGTCTAATAGACCCCAATTTTTTCAGAAAAGAGTACCTGTCACTAACTATTGCTATCATAGGGGATATTTACATTCCCTGAGATAACAATAAAAATGATTAAAAAAAAAAAATGAAAGGAACAGTTTAAAAATAAGATAAAAAAAGCAAAAAAATAATAAAGAAAAAAAAAAAGCACCCCTGTCGCCCCATGCTCTCGCGCTAAGGCGAACGCAAGCGGCGGTCTGTCGTCAAATGTAAACAGCAATTGCACCATGCATGTGAGGTATCACCGCGAAGGTCAGATCGAGGGCAGTAATTTTAGCAGTAGACCTCCTCTGTAAATCTAAAGTGGTAAGCTGTAAAGGCTTTTAAAAATGTATTTATTTTGTTGCCACTGCAATTTTAAAGCATGTCATGTTTGGTATCCATGTACTCGGCCTAAGATCATCTTTTTTATTTCATCAAACATTTGGGCAATATAGTGTGTTTTAGTGCATTAAAATTTAAAAAAGTGTGTTTTTTGCCCAAAAAATGCGTTTGAAAAATTGCTGCGCAAATACTGTTTGAAAGGGCATTTGCTTTAAAAAATATATAATGTTTGGGGGTTCAAAGTAATTTTCTTGCAAAAAGAAATTTTTTCATGTAAACAAAAAGTGTCAGAAAGGGCTTTGTCTTCAAGTGGTTAGAAGAGTGGGTGATGTGTGACATAATCTTCTAAATGTTGTGCATAAAATGCCAGGACAATTGTAAATGAAATTCAAATGACCCCATTTTGGAAAGTAGACACCCCAAGCTATTTGGTGAGAGTCATGTCGAGTCCATGGAATATTTTATATTGTGACACAAGTTGCGGGAAAGAGACAAATTTTATTTATTTATTTTTTGCACAAAGTTGTCACTAAATGATATATTGCTCAAACATGCCATGGGAATATGTGAAATTACACCCCAAAATACAATCTGTTGCTTCTCCTGAGTACGGGGATACCACATGTGTGAGACTTTTTGGGAGCCTAGCTGCGTACAGGACCCCGAAAACCAATCGCCGCCTTCAGGATTTCTAAGGGCGTAAATTTTTGATTTCACTCTTCACTGCCTATCAGTTTCGGAGGCCATGGAATGCCCAGGTGGCACAACCCCCCCCCCCCCCCCCCCCCAAATTACCCCATTTTGGAAAGTAGACACCCCAAGCTATTTGCTGAGAGGTATAGTGAGTATTTTGCAGACCTCACTTTTTGTCACAAAGTTTTGAAAAAAGGAAAAAAAAAAAGTTTTTTTCTTGTCTTTCTTCATTTTCAAAAACAAAGGAGAGCTGCAAAATACTCACCATGCCTCTCAGCAAATAGCTTGGGGTGTCTACTTTCCAAAATGGGGTCATTTAGGGGGGTTTTGTGCCAGCTGGGCATTCCATGGCCTCCGAAACTGTGATAGGCAGTGAAGAGTGAAATCAAAAATTTACACCCTTAGAAATCCTGAAGGGTATTAGGACAAAAATGATGAAATGGATAACAAACTTGTATAACGGCCCGACAGCAGTCGTAAAAGTAAATGGTAGACTTTCTCCAAGAATTGAGATGCAGAACGGAACACGGCAAGGCTGCCCATTGTCTCCACTACTATACGTACTGGCCTTAGAACCACTATTAGCAACACTCCGAAATAACAAAGAGGTGGAAGGAGCGAGAGTAGGAGGAAAAGAGCATAAGATCGCAGCCTATGCGGACGACATCTTGATGTACGTCTCCAACCCAAGAGTGTCACTCCCAAATATACTGAAAGAAATAAAAAAATATGGAGAATTGTCAAACTTTAAAATTAACCCAATAAAAACGGAAATATTAAATATAGGATTAGAGAAAAAGGAAGCCCGGTTTTTACAAAAGGAATTCCCATTTACCTGGGTAAAAGAACTGAACTACCTTGGAATAAAAATAACTTCCAGAGTTGAAAAGATCTACCAGGCAAACTTTATTCCACTGATCAATGAGGTCAAAGAAGAAATGAAAAAGTTAAGAATACAGCCACTTTCATGGATAGGAAGAATAAATATGTTTAAGATGATGATATTACCTAAAATAAATTACAGATTACAGATGCTACCAGTTAAAATCCCCCAGAGCTTTTTTAAAATAATTAAAACAATGTTGATAAAATACATATGGTTTAACAAAAAACCAAGAATTAAATACACGCTGATTACAAGGAAAAGGGAGCATGGAGGCCTGGCCGCTCCAGATATAAGCAGGTACTATAAAGCCATAGTATTAACACGAATGTTAGAGTGGACAAACGAGAAAAGTGAAAAAAAATGGGTTGCAATGGAAAACATAATAAGCGGAGTCACACTGCATAAGATTATTTGGATACCACCGAAATACAGAACACTGGACACAGATACACATGAAATAACAAAAAATGTTTTAAAAATTTGGGACACCACTCACCTAAAGAATGAATGGAAATACAATTCACCACTGTTAGCACTCACAGAATCAAACTTTTTCACCCCCGGGAAGGAAATATTTGGAACTCAAGGTATAGGTAATCCACAATTAAAAGATATCACCAGAAATGGCAAAATAAGAACACGAGCAGACTTAGAGGAAATGAACGGATGGAAGATGAATGAATGGAACTACAATCAATTAAGGCACTTAGTAAGCACAATTCCACACCCACTGAGAGATGTAACGAAACTAACCGCACTGGAAAAGCTATGTAGCAAGGAAATACCATTAAAAAACGGAACATCAAAAATTTACAATATACTGACAGACTTGGAAGCACAAGAAAGACCAGAATACATAAAACAATGGGAAAAAGAGCTGAACTTAAAAATAGATAACCAAAAAGTGGAAAAAATGATTGAAATGGGATATAATAAGGCCTGGGATATGAAGACTATCGAAATGAACTACAAATTAGTATCAAGATGGTATATGACCCCAGTAAGAATACATAAATTTCAACAGGACAAAACACCCTTGTGTTGGAGAAAATGTGGCCAATCAGCAACGATCATACACATATGGTGGGAATGCCCAATAATAACGGAATACTGGAAGGAAGTGTTAAAGATCATAAAGGAAATAACTGGAGAAGAAATAGAACAAAATATCTGGACTTGTCTTTTCCATATACATAACAAACCTAAGAAACAATACATGAAATCAATAGTGCCTAACCTTTTGAATGCAGCCAAGGCATTGATTCCTAAGAATTGGTTAAAATGCGGAAAACCAGAGATAAGAAATTGGCTAGAGGAAATAGAATATTACTATAAAATGGAAGGAGGAAAGAAAAGGGATAATAGTAGATGGGAAAATTGGAAAAAATACAAAGCCTCAGACATTTATTTAGATAAGATGAAAGAAAGAATAGGTGCAGAGCCTAGTGGATAAATGAATAACATAAAAGAATGGATCAGACACAGGAGGGGTACAGGGGGAAGGGGGGAGGGGAGGAGGGGGGGGGACAAAAAGGAAATTATATAATAGTGGGCTTACAGATATGGGAGGCGCTTCGTTGTTGGCTTTTAAAAATAATAAATAATACCCTTGAAGGGAATAAATAATAAAGAAGTGACGGAAACAATCCACAATGATGTGAAAAATGAGAAGAGATAAAGTTTGACACATAAAGTTGAAATAATGTCTCTCAGAAAAATTTCGCTGAAGTGGGAAAAAAAAAAAAAAAAAAAAAAAGAAATCCTGAAGGCGGTGATTGGTTTTCGAGTCCCCGTACGCGGCTAGGCTCCCAAAAAGTCCCACACATGTGGTATCCCCATACTCAGGAGAAGCAGCTAAATGTATTTTGGGGTGCAATTCCACATATGCCCATGGCCTGTGTGAGCAATATATCATTTAGTGACAACTTTGTGCAAAAAAAAATAAAAATAAAAATTTGTCACATTCCCGCAACTTGTGTCCAAAATATAAAATATTCCATGGACTCAACATGCCTCTCAGCAAATAGCTTGGGGTGTCTACTTTCCAAAATGGGGTCATTTGGGGGGGTTTTGTGCCATCTGGGCATTTTATGGCCTTCAAAACTGTGATAGGTAGTGAGGAGTGAAATCAAAAATTTACGCCCTTAGAAATCCTGAAGGTGGTGATTGGTTTTCGGAGCCCCGTACGCGGCTAGGTTCCCAAAAAGTCCCACACATGTGGTATCCCTGTACTCAGGAGAAGCAGCTGAATGTATTTTGGGGTGCAATTCCACATATGCCCATGGCCTGTGTGAGCAATATATCATTTAGTGACAACTTTTTGTAATTTTGTTTTTTTTTTGTCATTATTCAATCATTTGGGACAAAAAAAATTAATATTCAGTGGGCTCAACATGTCTCTCAGCAATTTCCTTGGAGTGTCTACTTTCCAAAATGGGGTCATTTGGGGGGGGGGTTTGTACTGCCCCGCCATTTTAGCACCTCAAGAAATTACATAGGCAGTCATAAACTAAAAGCTGTGTAAATTCCAGAAAATGTACCCTAGCTTGTAGACGCTATAACTTTTGCGCCAACCAAAAAATATATGCTTATTGACATTTTTTTTTTTACCAATGACGTGGCCGAATACATTTTGGCCTAAATGTATGACTAAAATTGAGTTTATTGGATTTTTTATAACAAAAAGTAGAAAATATCATTTTTTTTCAAAATTTTCGGTCTTTTTCCGTTTATAGCGCAAAAAATAAAAACCGCAGAGGTGATCAAATACCATCAAAAGAAAGCTCTATTTGTGGGAAGAAAAGGACGCAAATTTTGTTTGGGTACAGCATTGCATGACCGCGCAATTAGCAGTTAAAGCAACGCAGTGCCAAATTGTAAAAAGTCCTCTGGTCTTTAGGCAGCCAAATGGTCCGGGGCTGAAGTGGTTAACCACTCTAAAGTGTCCTTGTTTACAAACTTCTATGCGGAACTGGAAAAACAATTTGCAAAATTCACCAATGTTAGGAAGAGGCTTCAAGACCTGAACCTGCAACGTGTCATGCTATATCCTGCCTGTCTTCGTGTGGTTGCGCTGGCAGAAGTACCTGAATATGGATACCTTGCTGGTCTCCGGCTGTTTAATTGTCTCAAGTTTGGCCCTTTCTTTTTTCACTTTATGTTCTAAGCCAAGGCAGATCTCAGGATTTTTTTTTTTTTTTGGCACAATGTCACACCGTTTAACATATGTCACTCACAGCTCTACCTCGGAGGGTGTTCCTTACCGTAAACGTGCCTATTATACTATGTGAACTGATGGAGACCTGCACTTTTAGTTGGTGAGCTTTAGATGTACCTAAATGTCTTTCTTTATGGTTTCTGTTTTGAACGTGCTGTCCTGGAATATCGGGTGACTTAAATCTAGTGAAATGACAGGCAGTTATTAAAACTGTAAAACAATTAGACGCTGGTATTTTATGTGAGCAAAGTGCCTTCGTGCTACTCTGGATAAGTGCAAAATATTCATAAACAATTTAAAAGTGCAAGTGCATAAATAAATGCAGCAAAATCTATTAGTGTGACACAAAAACACTTTTCAAATGAAATAAATAATAAGGTGATTCTGCGCAGATATTAAAATAGTGCCAAAGTAATAAATTAAAATATTTTAGGAGAGTATTTAAATTATGTCCATATCGTATAGAACCACGTGGTATTTAGGAAAAAATATATAAAGTATATGAAGAATATAAAAAGTATATACAAATATTTAAAAATATTATCTCTCAAATGGGAAATATTCAATCAATAATCTATATGGCAATAATAATGTCCATATGTGAATTCTCAGTGCCTGGCAGGCAATAGTATCAACAATAAACAAATATATATCCAAACATATGGAATTAGATAGATGAAATAAATATAGTCTGGTCTTGATAAGTTTCACTTTAAAAGTGTATGACAGTGATAAGGGGCAATCTGTAGGAAGTCCAACCAGTATTATAGTGGGTAGAGGATAATAAAGTTCTATGAATATAGGATGAGGTAAGGATGATTGTTCCAAATGTTTCTGCTGCAGCTCCTTTATGTGTCTGGTCTCCAAGAACTCTTACCTCGAGATTAGTGATAGCATGCAATTACCGCCGTCACCACTGGGGGGATCCCTCGGTTTTCCTAAGCAGTGATCATCTCTCCTCTGGATGGCATATCGTGATGCTGTTTCCTCTCTCCTAGCTACGTTCAGTCTCTCTCTCCTGTTAGATGGGATGGCACCTCCGTGAAGAGGAGACAGGGAGAGAGAAAGGGGGGGGGGCTCCAATAGTGCAGTATGTCAAGTTTATTTTAAAAAATGTATTTTATTAAAAGGCATATAATCTTACACAAAGCAAAATTAAAAAGCACAGGGAACAAATTAGGCGTTGTTCCTCGCCTTCTCACGTCCCTTCCGGTCACGGCTCTATCCGGCCAATCCCTATGCGTTACGTTGTTTCACACAACTTCATCTGGGGACTGAAATGACAGGCAGTTATTAAAACTGTAAAACAATTAGACGCTGGTATTTTATGCCTTCAAGAGACCTTTATCTCCTGACTCTGTACCCTGTCTGTCCTCTCGAATGTTCAGTAACCAATACCTATCTACTAACTCCTCGTACTCTAGGGGAGTAAGTATTCTAATCTGTCAGGACAGCCGATGTTCCCAATCATCAACCCAGAAAGGCAATATGTTTTTTTTTTTGCTGTGTTTGTCCTGCATATTTGCGAGTGTGTACATTCAAATAATGTGAATATAAAGAAATTAAAAATTTTTAGTTCATATGGGAAATGATGGTATCATAAACCGGAGGTGTGATTCCTCTTTAAGTCTAAAGTAAATCTTCTATGGCTCTTCTAAGGCAGTGCAGAAAATAGGAAAAAGGGGGCTGCTTACCAGATTTGATGGATCCCCACCACAGAGATCATGCGAGCCTGAACTCCTCTCGGGGTCAGGAACAGCTGGTCTTTGAATAGAGACAGACTTCCCTCCACGCCTGGTAGTTGGGATTTCAGAGGCAGCAATCAGGAACACTCTTCTCTAATAGCTGCTCCAGCAAGACCGCTTGTAGCAGGAAATGGTATATTTTAAAAGAAAAAGAGGCGCTTCATTGTGCAGTAGTTTAAAATGCGTTAATCCATTAATGGACAACTGACATCAAAGCATTGGCAGGGTAAAACACTGTTGCAGTTAAAAAACACAACCGAAGCCGATCAGCTGAGGGTGTGGTGACGTCAGGTCCTCTGGCTGCACCCAACGCTACGTTTTTCCTTAACAGGCATCGACTGGGAGAGGAGGCTATGGCCATAATAGGATAGATTTAGGCTTGGGTAGCATAGCATTAATTCCGCTGTTGGTCTCATCCAACTATGAAAGAAGACACATCTCTGATCATTCACCATTTTGGGTAAATGTGATGCTACCTACTACCCTTAGACATATTGACTGGAAGTTGAATCCTTTGTGGCTGTCCCTCCTCTTCCTGGCGTCAGACCCCATATGTAGTATACTCCAATTTTTTTTTCCATTTTAACCTAGATTCAGCACAGTTGGGTATTGTGTGGGATGCGGCCAAGGCCTATTTAAGAGGTTAGTTTATCAAACTTATTTCTCATATCAAATCTGACACTAAAGTCTGGGGAACATTTGTCTGTAGGGAGGATATATATCTATATCTATATCTATATCTATATATATTCTATATCTGTGTGTGTGTGTGTATATATATATATATATATATATATATATATATATATATATATATATATATATATATATATATATATATATATATATATATATATATATATATGTGTGTAGATAGAAAGATAGATGCACAGAAATTTCGGCCGCCGAAACCTATCACCCGAAAATGGCACTTTCGGCAGAAAGCCAAAAGAATTTTTGCCGATATCGAATGGGGCGGGGCCTGGGCCCCCTATCAGGGGGGCTTCCTATATTGTAGAAGAGAGGAGAGCCACCTCCTGTTTGATTACAGCGCCGGGAACATCACCGCTTTCATTTCAATAGCTGTGTGTTCCCTGCTGCGCGCCGTCACATACAGCCCCTCCCCCTTGTCCGGGCACTTTGATAGACAGATCACCCGTCCAATGGGAAGCTATTAAAATGAAAGCTGTGATGTTCCTGGCGCTGTAATCAAACAGGTGGCTCTCCTCTCCCTTCACTGGCTGCAATGGGGGACACTGGCTGCACTACTGGGGACACTGGCTGGCTGCATCTGACGGGCACTGGTGAGGGTGCATTGATCTCTTGTATCATGTCCGCAGTCTCTGACTCTGACCATGTCCCCAGTCTCTGACCATCTCCTGTACCATGTCCCCAGTCTCTGACCATCTCCTGTACCATGTCCCCAGACTCTGACCATCTCCTGTACCATGTCCCCAGACTCTGACCATCTCCTGTACCATGTCCCCAGTCTCTGACCATCTCCTGTACCATGTCCCCAGTCTCTGACCATCTCCTGTACCATGTCCCCAGTCTCTGACCATCTCCTGTACCATGTCCCCAGTCTCTGACCATCTCCTGTACCATGTCCCCAGTCTCTGACCATCTCCTGTATAAAAATATTTTTAAAAACAGTCACTTTCGGTATCGGTGTTTCGGGATCAAGAAAGATTTCTTTTCGGTATCGGTTTTGGCACCAAAAAACCCATTCGGTGCATCCCAAATATAAATATAATCAAGTGTGTGTGTGTGTGTATGTGTATGTGTATATATATATATGTGTATGTGTGTGTGTATATATATATATATATATATATATATATATATATATATATATATATATATATATATATATATATATATATATATATATATATATAATACAGATAACCCCAATGAAGATACCAAATGGCATGGTTAGAGGCCAAATCCGTGTCCAGATTATTGACCTTGCAGTTGGCAGATAATCGTTTTTTCCTGCAGCAAAAACATTTTGAGGAGGGGGAGACTACGGGGCACTTGCTGGCTATGTTGGCGAGAGCCTTCCTCTTTTACCTCATCTATTTCTACTTCTGATGTTTTCTGGACATTTTATGTTGATTTATGTTCTTTCAAGGTACAATCCTCTGGTCTAGGTGTTGAGGAATTTCTTGATTGTGTATTGCCTCGCTTGTTGGCTTCGGATGCTAAACCTCTGAATGAGTTATTGGAGCCTATTACTCTCTCTAGGGGCGCCAGACAGGGGTGCCCTTTGTCACCCCTGCTGTTTTGCTCTGGCTCTAGAACCCCTGGTATCACAGATGCATACAGAGCACAAGATAGTTGGATTCAGACGAAGTACAGAAACTAACATTGTCTCACTGTATGCTGATGATACCCTGCTATACTTAGGGGACACCTAGGGCACTTTACAGGCTTTTATGGGAAAAAACGAAGGAGGGAAACCACCAAAGAGTAGAGTACTGGAAACCCTTGCCACATCCCAAAATATGCAAGAAAATATAGAGGTAAATGCTCCAGGGATTGTGGGGGCAAAGGAAAAGGTAAACAAGATTTTAAAGAAGTAACATGGTGTATAAAATTACAAAATTTATTAGAGATAGGTAAACAAGGGGTAAATACACCTAAAAACAATTATTGGATACAAACAAAAACCAGCAGCTACATTCTGGAGCACACAAACTATCTCCAATGAGATCAAATAAAGTGTGTGGTCACGAGACAAAACATGTTTCGGAACGTCGGTGTAAATACTAAATTACTTCCTCAGGGGTTGAATTTTGAAGCAAGCAGTTTGTTCTATTATTTGATCTCCTTGGAGATAGTTTGTGTGCTCCAGAATGTAGCTGCTGTTTTTTTGTTTTTATCCGATTGTTTTTCGGTGTATATATGTGTGTATTTACTCCTTGTTTACCTATATCTAATATATTTTGTACTTTTAAACACAATGTTACTTGTTTAAAATCTGGTTTACCTTTCCCTTTACCTGCAGAATCCCTGGGGCATTTGTCTCTACATTTTCTTTACACCCACGTGGAAGAAAAATATATTTTAAATAAATTTTTAAAAAAACATTCCTGATATATTTTTCCCAAATAAATATATTGACATATATTTGAAATACTACAATTTTGGCCATAGTCAATATAATTCAAAAATATTTCAGTATATTTGTGAATATATTATTGAATATATTTCAAACTATATTTTGGAATGCATTGTGGGATATGCTGCAAATATATTCAGAAATATATGTTAAATGTACTTCTGAATGCATTTAGCAATATATTTTTGTAGCCATAAATATATTTCAAAGTGCATTTTGGAATGCATTGTGAATATTTTCAGAAATATATGTTAACCATTTCAGCCCCGGAAGGATTTACCCCCTTCCTGACCAGAGCACTTTTTACAATTTGGCACTGCGTCGCTTTAACTGCTAATTGCGCGATCATGCAATGCTGTACCCAAACAAAATTTGCGTCCTTTTCTTCCCACAAATAGAGCTTTCTTTTGATGGTATTTGATCACCTCTGCTGTTTTTATTTTTTGCGCTATAAACGGGAAAAAAAACGAAAATTTTGAAAAAAAATATTTTCTACTTTTTGTTATAAAATCTAATAAACTCAATTTTAGTCATACATTTAGGCCAAAATGTATTCGGCCACATGTCTTTGGTAAAAAAAATGTCAAGCGTATATTTATTGGTTTGCGCAAAAGTTATAGCGTCTACAAACTAGGGTACATTTTCTGTAATTTACACAGCTTTTAGTTTGACTGCCTATGTCATTTCTTGAGGTGCTAAAATGGCAGGGCGGTATAAAACCCCCCCAAATGACCCCATTTTGGAAAGTAGACACCCCAAGGAAATTGCTGAGAGGCATGTTGAGCCCATTGAATATTCATTTTTTTTTTTTTTTGTCCCAAGTGATTGAATAATGACAAAAAAAAAAAAAATTACAAAAAGTTGTCACTAAATGATATATTGCTCACACAGGCCATGGGCATATGTGGAATTGCACCCCAAAATACGTTTTAGCTGCTTCTCCTGAGTATGGGGATACCACATGTGTGGGACTTTTTGGGAGCCTAGCTGCGTACGGGGCCCCGAAACAAATCACTGCCTTCAGGATTTCTAAGGGTGTACGTTTTTATTTCATTCTTCACTGCCTATCGCAGTTTCGAAGGCCATGGAATGCCCAGGTGGCCCACCCCCCCCCCCCCCCCGCCAAATGACCCCATTTTGGAAAGTAGACACCCGAAGCTATTTGCTGAGAGGCATGGTGAGTATTTTGCAGCTCTCATTTGTTTTTGAAAATGAAGAAAGACCAGAAGAATTTTTTATTTATTTATTTATTTTTTTTCAATTTTCAAAACTTTGTGACAAAGTGAGGTCTGCAAAATACTCACTATACCTCTCAACAAATAGCTTGGGGTGTCTACTTTCCAAAATGGGGTCATTTGGGGGGGGGGGGGGTTTGTGCCATGGCCTCCGAAACTGTGATAGGCAGTGAAGAGTGAAATCAAAATTGTACGCCCTTAGAAAGCCTGAAGGCGGTGCTTGGTTTTCGGGGTCCCGTACACGGCTAGGCTCCCAAAAAGTCTCACACGTGGTATCCTCGTACTCAGGAGAAGCAACAGAATGTATTTTGGGGTGTAATTTCACATATTCCCATGGCATGTTTGAGCAATCTATCACTTAGTGACAACTTTGTGCAAAAAAAAAAAAAAAATTGTTTCTTTCCTGCAACTTGTGTCACAGTATAAAATATTCCATGGACTCGACATGCCTCTCAGCAAATAGCTTGGGTTGTCTACTCTCCAAAATGCACATTTAGAAGCTTATGTCACACATCACCCACTCTTCTAACCACTTGAAGACAAAGCCCTTTCTGACACTTTTTGTTTACATGAAAAAACTTTTTTTTTTTTTTTTTGCAAGAAAATTACTTTGAACCCCCAAACATTATATATTTTTTTAAAGCAAATGCCCTACAGATTATGTGGGATAATGGTGGGTGTTTCATTTTTTTTTTTCACACAGTATTTGCGCAGCGATTTTTCAAACACATTTTTTGGGCAAAAAACACACTTTTTTAAATTTTAATGCACTAAAACACACTATATTGCCCAAATGTTTGATGTAATAAAAAAGATGATCTTAGGCCGAGTACATGGATACCAAACATGACATGCTTTAATATTGCGCACAAACGTGCAGTGGCAACAAAATAAAATTTTTTTTTAAAAGCCTTTACAGGTTACCACTTTAGATTTACAGAGGAGGTCTACTGCTAAAATTACTGCCCTCGATCGGACCTTCGCGGTGATACCTCACATGCATGGTGCAATTGCTGTTTACATTTGACGCCAGACCGACGCTTGCGTTCGCCTTAGCGTGAGAGCAGGGGGGGGCAGGGGTGCTTTTTTTTTTTTTTTTCTTTATTTTTTTGCTTTTTTATCTTATTTTTAAACTGTTCCTTTCATTTTTTTTTTTTTTAATCATTTTTATTGTTATCTCAGGGAATGTTAATATCCCCTATGAAAGCAATAGGTAGTGACAGGTACTCTTTTTTTGAAAAAATTGGGGTCTAGTAGACCCTAGATCTCTCCTCTGCCCTCAAAGCATCTGACCACACCAAGATCGGTGTGATAAAATACTTTCCCAATTTCCCAATGGCGCTGTTTACATCCGGCGAAATCTAAGTAATAAAATGCTCGTAGCTTCCGGTTTCTTAGGCCATAGAGATGTTTGGAGCCACTCTGGTCTCTGATCAGCTCTATGGTCAGCTGGCTGAATCACTGGCTGCATTCTCAGGTTCCATGTTGAGACAGGAGAGCCAGAGAAAAACACGGAAGACGGTGGGGGGGGGGGCATTCCCTCCCACTGCTTGTAAAAGCAGTCTAGAGGCGAATTAGCCGCTAGGATTGCTTTTGCATGAAAGCCGACCGCTGGCACAAAAGAATGATACCAAGATGATACCTAAACCTGCAGGCATCATTCTGGTATAACCACTCAAAGTCGTGAATGGCGTACCTGAAGACAAAAAAATGGTTAACAATAAAGCACAGTAAACAGTAAAAATTGCATACCTGAAAAGCAAACATGATAAAACATAATAACAATAAAACATTGCAGAATAGAATACAGTAAAAAAGAGCAGAACAATAGAGAGAGAGAACAATAAAACGACATATATTTTATATATTTTTTTTTTCTGTTTTTTTACACTGTTTTTGTAACTGTAACTTTTATAACTGTAACCGGTTCCAGGTTCGGGTCTCTCAAAATGCGATGGCGTCTTGGGAGACCCTGTGAAAGTGTGCCTAGTCTGTGCAATGTTGTACGCTACGCTAATACTCAACTAGTGTATGGTAGCGTTCAAAACATTCACCAATGCAAAGACCAGGACAGGAGGGACAATAATAGCGGGTGTCACGCCTATATCCGCGCTTGCTGCAGACACAACATCTTTTTTGGGGGGGTTCGTTGGGTAGGGGTACTCAGGAGGACATAAAGAAAATGCCTCTCATGCAGCCGACTGCATTTGGTTGGGGATGTGAATGGGGGAAATACGAGTGCTGCAGAAGTGGTGGGTTCCCAATTAGGTTTGGCGAATGCAGCAGGAAGGGCAATATGGGCACGACCGGCCTGTTTGTCTTCTTGGTGGCAGCGGGACACTACTTGTGCTTGCCACCTCACCAGCTTGAACTGCACTTATGGGACTTGCCACGTCACCAAGTGTTACTGCAGTGCTGGTTTGACTAGGACCGGGGTGTACTAGGCCGCTGGTGCTTGCCAGTTCACCAAAACGCTACCAAAAAAACTGTTAGAGATCGCAGGGATCAGGCCTGACTCTGCGAACGCTGCAGTTATGCGTTTAGTGTTTGGTAAGTGTCAGTGATCGATCGATACTGCACTAGGGTGGGCTGGGCCGGGCGGAGGGGCAAAACGCAGGTGCTAGCAGGTATCTGGGCTGATCCCGCTAACACTGCGTTTTTGGGAACCCTAAACTGCTGGGGACGCTAGTATAGATCTGATCGGATCAGATATTGATCCGTTCAGATACTATACCACTAAGGGAGGTGTACGGTGCGTGCATGGGTGTTGGCGGTACTGGCGCTAATCTGACGCTGCCTGGGGCAACGCATATCACCGCCGGGCGATCAGGGGGCTAAACCTTTATTCGGTAATAAACGGCGGGTGCCCTGACACTATAAAGAATAAACGAACTAACTAGCGTCACCCGTAACGGTTATACGGTGATCACTGGTGAAAGGGTTAACTAGGGGGCAATCAAGGGGTTAAACATTTATTCGGTAGTATATGGGGGTCCCTGTCGCTATAAAACGCTGACAGTGAACCTAAATATTTACCTCCCTAATAGCGTCACCAGCGACACTAATACAGCGATCAGAAAAATGATCGCTTAGCGACACTGGCGACGGGGGGTGATCAAGGGGTTAAAACTTTATTAGGGGGGTACCCTAGACCTAAAGGGGGCTAACCCTAACTGCCCTACCACACTAACTGTCACAAACTGACACCATGCCGTAATCAGAAAAAAAAACTGCTTGGTGTCAGTGTGATGGGGGGGGGGGGGGGGGGGATCGGGGGTAAAGGGGGGTGTTATGTGTGCCTGGCATGCTCTACTGTAATGTGTAGTGTTGTGCAGTCACATTGCAGTTTTCTCTCCTCGGCGCCGGAACGGAAAATACTGAGCCGAGGAGAGATGACGTCACATCCCCTGCCTCTGTGTACTATACAGAGGCAGGGGGAAGATTCTGATTGGCTGTGAATGATAGCGAGGGGGGCCACGAATGGATGGCCTCCCCCTCATCACTGAGCGCTCCCAGACCAAAGCCGACCGCCTCCGGGGACCAGGGGGGGGGTCCGATCACCAGGTACGTGATTTTGCCTGCCCGTGCCTTTCTGACGACGTATATCGTCGTTAGGCTGTCGGCAAGTGGTTAAATGTTCTTCTGAATGCATTTAGCATTATATTTCTGCAGCCATAAATATGTTGCAAAGTGCATTTTCGAATGCATTGTGAAATATTCTGTGAATATAATCTGGAAGTGCCAGTTCGCACTGCTGTGACTTGTAATGTGACTTGAGAGGTCAAAGACTCATTACAAGTCACACCCCATTAACGGCAATGGAACCGTTCTAATCGGTGCAACTCAGAAAAAGGTCCCTACACTACTTTAGGGCGACTTCATTATGACTTGATTTTTGTTAATGAAGTCGCAAACAAGCAAGCTGCAATGAAGTCGCCCAGCCTGTCAAAGTCACGCGACTTTGAAGCCGCATAGATGTGAACATTAGTAAATGTACTTCTGAATGCAAAATTAAAAAAAATACATTCCTATTACATTCTGAAATGCATTTATATGTTGTAATTTATATATTGTAGGCCTATAAAACCAGCAAACATTTATGATAGTTTTCAAAATTTCCAATGCATTTCAAATATAATCTAAATGTATACCCATTGAATTCCAAAATATTTTTTGGATGTGGAAAAAACACAGTACAATACACAAAACTTGCAGTGTTTTTGTAGCGCTTTTCAGGCGTTAGCGTTTTTTTTGTGGTTTTTTTTTTTTGTTTGTTTTTTTTTGTGGGTTTTTTTTGGGGAAAAAGTCCAGTTTTGCTGTGCTTTTAAGGCGCTTTGGTAGCACTGCCCAATAATTTCAACAGGCAGGGGCGTTTTAGGAGGACTATTTATAGCGCTCCAAAGCCGCCTCAAAGATGCTGCTTGCATCTTTTCTAATGTTCCACAAGCGCACTGCCCCAGTGTGAATGTACTCATTGCACCGAAAGGGAAGCAGTTTTCATGCGCTTTTTAGAGGCTATTTCTAGCACTAAGGCCTCAGTGTAAAAGGGATCTAACAGATGCAACTGAGTAAATAAAACTAACAAAATTAAGCATGTATAAAAACATCAAAATATTGTAGACTTTTCTAAAATCTGTATAAAAATCAACATCTTGCCTACAACTTGCCTTATTAATTCAGACTACTACCAGACTGAACAAGATATCTCATTTTGACACAACAGTCAAATTGGCTTACAGTCTACATGTCAAAGCTGATGTTTTCATAGGGTCTGACTGCACCCGCTTCTCTCCATCTGTCAGCCGCTTGGAGACACTGCCTTGAAAGTTACTTTTTATTAAAGTGGTTGTAAAGACACAAGGTTTTTTAACTTGATGTATTCTATGCATGAATTAAAACCCCTTCTGTGTGCAAGAGCCCCCCAATACTTATATGAGCCCCCTCTCGATCCAGCAATATCCACAAGTCTTGTCTCTCCGGGGACTTGCACTGCTGATTGGCTTTCTGTAAGTGGTGCTGTCAATCACAGCCAGTGAGCCAATTAGGAGACGGGGCCAAGGCACGGCTCAGTGTGTGATTAGATACACAGAACTGTGGTTCAGGAGCATCGGTATGGGACCTGAGAAAAGGATCTGGGCTGCTCTGTGCAAAAACCCTTACACAGAGCAGGTAAATATGACATGTTTTATATTTAAAAAAAAAAAAAAAGACAAAGTTTTAATGTTTCGGTACCAAAAGAAAACCTACCTGTTTAGGCCTAGAGTACGACGCTTGACAAGGAGATGAGCTCAACTCTTCAGATGGGACAGATGCCGATGCACACAATACACCCACACAGGATGAACTGCCACCATCATTCTTCAGTGCTATTCGCTGCGCTCTTGTGGTTTTCAAAGTATCCAATACTCCAGGCAACTCTATGGAAATGCATAAAAACTTTTTAACCACTTGACCACTGGGCACTTAAACCCCCTTCCTATCCAGACCAATTTTCAGCTTTCGGTGGTCTCACATATTGAATCACAATTACTCAGTCATACAACACTGTACCCATATGAAAATTTTTGTCCTTTTTTCACACAAATAGAGCTTTCTTTTGGTAGTATTTAATCACCGTTGGGTTTTTTATTTTTTGTGCTATAAAAGAAAAAAGACTAAACATTCTGAAAAAAAAAAAAATTAATTTCTTTATTTCTGTTGTAAAATTTAGCAAATTAGTAATTTTTCTTCATAAATTTTGTCATTTATGCTGCTACATATCTTTGGTAAAAATAAGTACAAATTGGTGTATATTATTTGGTCTTTGTGAAAGTTATAGAGCCCACAAGCTATGGTGCCAATATCTGAAAATTGATTACACCTGAAGTACTGGTATTTGCTAGAAAATTACATAGAACCCCAAAACATTATATATGCTTTTTTTTTTTTTTTTTTTTTTTTTTTTTTTTTAGCAAAGACCCTAGAGAATACAATGGCAATCGTTGCAACTTTTTATCTTGCACGGTATTTGCGCAGCAATTTTTCGAACTTTTTTTTTTTTTTGGTAAAAAAACTGTTTTGTGCTTTAAAAAAAAACAAAACAGTAAAGTTAGCCCAATTTTTTTGCATAATGTGAAGGATGAAGTTACGCCGAGTAAATAGATACCTAACATGTCACCCTTCAAAAATGCACACGCTCGTGGAATGGCGCCAAACTGCGATACTTAAAAATCCCCATAGGCGACGCTATAAAATTTTTTACTGGTTACATGTTTTGAGTTAGAGGAGATCTAGGGCCAAAATGATTGCTCTCGCTCTAACGTTTGCAATGATAACTCACCGTTTTCATATGTGGGCGGGACTTGCATATGCGTTCGCTTCTGCATGTGCGCACACGGGGACAGGGGTGCTTTAAAAAATTTTTTTTTTTTTTTTTTTTTATATTTATTTTACTTTATTTTAGTTTGACACTTCTTTTCCAAAAAAATAAATACATTTTTTAATCGCTTTTATTCCTATTACAAGGAATGTAAACATCCCTTGTAATAGGAATATGGCATGACAGGTCCTCTTTACAGTGAGATATGGGGTCAAGAAGACCCCACATCTCACCTCTAGGCTGGGAAGCCTGAAATAATAAAAAAAAAAAAGATCCTAGCTTCGATCGTAGCGGTGGGTCAGTAGAAGCACCAGCGGGGGGGGGGGGGGGGGGGAACGACTCCTCCTCTCGTCTCCTCCTCTCGTCTCCTGTAAGAACGATCAAGCAGCGGAACAGCCACTATGATCATTCTTGTGGTGCAGTGAATGAAAGAGCTGATATATGAATAATGCCTGTAGCTGCAGGCATCATTCAGATATCCCCACACAAAGGACATCATATGACCGCGAGCGGGAAGTGGTTAAAACGTTTTTTTGTTTTTTTTTTGTTTTTTTTAAACACAAAGTTGTCCATTTATACAATATTTCTAACACATAGCATGTACAGTGGGAACGGAAAGTATTCAGACCCCCTTCATTTTTTCACTCTTTGTTATATTGCAGCATTTTGCTAAATCCATTTAGGTTCATCTTTTTTCCTCCATTAATGTACACACAGCACCCCATATTGACAGAAAAACACAGAATTGTTGACATTTTTGCAGATTTATTAAAAAAGACAAACTGACACTTTGGACACCAAAGTAACATCCACATGAATGGCAGGACACAAGGTTTCCCAGCAGAACATTACCCAAAGCATCACCCTGCCTCTGCTGGCTTGCCTTCTTATACCGCATCCCGGTGCCATCTCTTCCCCAGGTAAGCAACACACACCCACCCGGCCATCCACATGATGTAAAAGAAAACGTGATTCATCAGACCAGACCTCCTTCTTCCATTGCTTCGTAGTCCAGTTCTGATGTTCATGTGACCGTTGTAGAAGCTTTTGGCTGTGGGCACTGGTCACAATGGGCTTCACAGTCCCATACACAAACTGTGATGCCCTTTTTTTTTTTTTTTTTTTTTTTTTTTTTTTTTTCTTTGCTTTCACATCAACTTCATGGACAACATGTTCACTTGCTGCCTAATATATCCTACCAATTTTCAGGTGTCATTGTAAAAAGATATTCCCTTTACCTGTCAGTGGTCATAATGTTAAGGCTGATCAGTGTGTGTGTAAAAAAGAAATAAAATATATATATATATATATATATATATATATATATATATATATATATATATATATATATATATATATATATATATATATATATATATATATATATATATATATATATATATATATATATAATATACACACACACTAATTAGAGGTCGACCGATATGGGTTTTTCTCTGGCCGATGCCGATATTTAGAAATCTCGGTGGCCGATATGTGATGCCGATTTTTTGGGGCCGATATATTAGGCCGATTCTTTTTTTTTTTTTTTTTTTTTTTCCCCTTCATCTCATAAAATCTAACAGTTAGACCCCTTTCACACTGGGGCGTTTTTCAGGCGCTTTTGGGCTAAAAAAAAGTGCCTGTAAAATGGCTCCCCTGCAGTCTCAGTGTGAAAGCTCGAGTGCTTTCACACTGAGGCGATATGCTGGCAGGATGTTAAAAAAAAGTCCTGCAAGCAACATGTTTGGAGCAGTGTATACCACCACTCCTGCCCATTAAAATGAATGCGCACCGCTGCCGAAGCGCCTGCAAAGCATTTCGGCAGCAGCGCTTCAGGGGCGCATTTAACCCCTTCCTCGGCTGCTAGCTGGGTTATAAACGCCCCGCTAGCAGCCGAATAGCGCCGCTAAAATGACGGTAAAGCGCCGCTAAAACTAGCAGCGTTTTACCGTCAACGCATGCCCGCTCCAGTGTGAAAGCAACCTTAAGTGATACAGAAATTTTTTTACATTTAAACATTTATTAAACAAAACAAACCTCCAATCAGTTCACTTGTATGTAGAATTTAGAAAAAAAAAACTATCTTAAATATTAAATATACAAAAACAGGTAATCAAAACTTTTGGACGAAAAAAAGTGGACTAACTTTACTGCTTAGTTTTTTTTTATTTATTAATGTATTTTTTCAAAAAAAATTGCGTTTGAAAGACCGCTGCGCAAATACATAAAATATTGCAACAACCGCTATTTTATTCCCTTGGGTCTCTGCTAAAAAAAATATATATAATGTTTGGGGGTTCTAAGTGATTTTCTAGCAGAAAATACAGGATTTTTACTTGTAAGCAATAAATGTCAGAAAAGATTTAGTCTTTAAATGGTTAAACTGAGAACTTCACACACTGAGCTCAGTTCATTCATAAGTGTAAACCTTGTATCCTTCAGGTTCTTTTTATCAGATTTGGCAGGCTGCCCAGAAGAGGGAGAAGTTGCTTCACAGAAGTTTTCAGGCAACTTGCACTGACTTCTATAAGGCGTAGGCCAATATATTGTAAATATATTTTAAATATATATATTTTTTTAATATATTGGAAATATATTTTTCTTCCATATGGGCAGGCTGTTATGACCCTCATCGAGGCTTTTGGGTGCCCTTTCAGGCTTTTCCATCAATTGGAACAAATCGGTCCTCATGCCTCTGGATGTCCTGCTCACTCCCCTTCCTGAATGTGCTAGGGCAGTGCAAGTAGTCTCCTCCTTTTCTCTATCTGGGTATTCAGGTCACCCCAAACGCATCACAATTTATCGAGCTAAATCGAATTCCTTAACTCCGTAAATTTCGCAAAAAATGTACCACCTGGTGTAAGCTACCGCTGTCGGTAGTCCGGAGAATTAATCTTCTAAAAATGGTATGGGTACCCCAACTGTTGTACATATTCAATAATTCCCCAGTCTGGATACCATGGCAGTGGTTTGTCTAGATAGATTCCCAACTTGGCAAACTGATAGGCTGATGCGGGCTGTCTTTTTCCACCATATCTACTCCTGCAATATAGCAAAGATCAGGGAGGTCTGGCGGTCCCTCACTCTAGGGCTTATTACCTTGCCTTTTAGTTGCATGGGCTAGGGTACCACAAACCCGTTGGGGTCCTATATGTAGACTTTTAATTCTGCAGGGGGCTGATGATTCTGCCTTTTATCTAAAGGCAGGGTTCATGCACTTGGATTCTACAGTTCTGACCATTGGTTTTGTTGAAAATTTTATGGTCTTGCATTTTAAGTGTGGCGTAACCTTAGTTAAAAGGAAGTTCTTAAATTAAAGGGGTTCCAGGAATGGGAAAGGGTGGAACTACGTTATATGTTCCAGTTATACCATGGTTCGACCCTTAAATCCTTTATGAATTTTACAAGTGGTGTTTGCCCTTCCCCGCAGTCAATTCTTTAGATATCTACAATTGAGGCATGCCCTCCAGGCACAATCGTGGCACACTCGGCTTGGTTTAACCGACCATCCTTTTATTCAGGAGTTTCTTTTGGAAAGGGAACACAAGAGAGGCAAGAGACTCAATACCCTTCTTGGAGACAAGAAGGGTATGATATCTAAAAGCTACGCCATTCTTCTTAATGCCCTACATGAGTCTTCTAAATTACCCTGCAGGCGGCGCTGGGAAACAGACAGGGGTGCCATAGATGGGGAGACGTGGGATTTATGTTTATCCTCTGCCTCATTAGTTTTGGTATCGGCCTCTCAAAGCATCCCAGTTATATTTACTCCACCGAGTCTATGGAACACTCGTTCAATTATATAAATAGGGGAAACGCAACACTCCTTTATGCCCAAAATGTGATCATGGTGACCTTTTCCATGTGCTTTAGAGATGTCTTAAACTTTTTTGTTACTCGATTGAGATCCTGGATGTGATTTTCTAAGTGTTTTATTTTTAGCATTCTGAGAACTCCCGTTGTGTGTCTGTTGGGTGCCCTGGAGGAGGAGTCCTTAACTCCACAAGCTCACCTCCCAGTTTTGCGGTTGTTGTATACCGCTTATAAGCTAATTTCTCAATATTGGATTGTTTCCGGGGTGCCTACCAGACAACAATAAGTGGAACAAGTAAACAAATTGATACGATAAAAGCTGACATACCAACATAGAAATGTTTCTTGTAAATTCTACTTCAGGTGGCAACCTTGGCTAGATGTTTCTGGCCTTGCACCCCATCAGTTGATTAGGGACAGACTTCTTCAGGGGTAAACCTCTCTTGGGGATTCAGTAAACTTATGTTCTATATAACTATTGGTGCTTCATAGCATCCCTAACCTGGTAGGTCATACCTGTTCTTGTTTAACCCTCAGGGTTCTGAAGGTTTGGTTTTGTTGAATCTTAAAAAGGTGTTTTTTTTTTCTTTTTGTTTTTTTTGTTTTCTTTTCTTTTATGCTATGTTATTATGCACATGTCAGTATTTTCAGTCCTGATGTACATATCTTTGTGTGTACTATCCCAGTCAGCAGACCATTCTTTTTCTGAGATATACTTTCTTTTGATATGTACCAATGTACTATGTTTTATCTGATGCTGCATACTTTATATGTATTTTCTGGTCTGTGAAACCTTGCTTTTTTCTAATCACAAAAAAAGTGAAGGGGGGGGGGTTTAGGGAGTCTCACTTCTAGTACTGCACGGTTATCATTGTATGCATTTGGTGTTAAGATTTTTTTTGTGGACTAATGTTTGTTCAGCTGCTTGGTGTATATAGAATTTTTAAAATTTAGTTCTCTATTTCCCAGTACTTTCTGAGATAATGGAACCTCCACTGCCTCTCCCCCTGATGCCCAGCTAATGCTTCATAAATGCTTCACTAACACACCATAAATACTCTAGGCGCCGTTAAGGTGTGGTTGTAGAGCATTAAGTTCTTTAATATTTTTGGGGAGCCTTACTGTAATCTGGTATAAGTATATTTTCTCAAATTGCCTTTCAGCACAACCTTGGAGAGAGCGCAGCTCCACCCATTTTCCAGAAAACACATGCAGCCTCTAAATCCCCCCTCTTCTACCATGGCTTCAGTTATTATTTCCTCCGCCATGGTGGAAGCGCATGCTGGAACCAGGGAGCTGCGCTCTCCAGGGTGGAGGGTGTAGGCTTACCTCTGTCTTTTTGCAGTGACCACCCCAGCACCCCCCCCCCCCCGTTATGGGCGGGGGGTGTTCTGCAGTCCCAGCATCTGTGTGCCCAGGGTACGCTGGCATGGCTCTGGTGGCTGGACGGGTGCCGCTGCTGGTCAGCGGCGTGTTCCACATGTTGGTTCCAGGCCCTGGCCGGCGGGTGACATGTCTGCCTGGAACGCAGAGACTAAGGGGCAAGTCTGTCGACCAGCGGTTCCGGCCCTCGTTGATGACACCGGGAAAAATAAAAAAACAGTTTCTCAGTACCCCGCTGTGTTCTCTGCCAAAGATGGAGGAGAGACCGACAGCCACGGCGGAAGCAGGCGCCCCAAGCACTGGTCAGGCCCAGGTAAGAGGGATACAGGGGTGCCTTTATTCTGATCCATATGGGCTTATGTTTTGTTGGATCCTCCCTGCAGGGAGCCTGTGCTGCATGGTTAGGTTACATCACTCGGACTGGGTGGTTGCTGTTGGGATTGCACTGTTTCCTGTCTGGTGCTGGTCTAGCTATGCACTAGGGGTTAGTAAATTATGTTAGGGGCCCTAGGTGAGTTTATTTTTTTCTCATTGCAGGAAAAAGCGTTAGGAAAGTTCAAACATTCAGATCGACCAAGTCAGAGGAATGGTCCTTCCTGCAAGAACCCCCTGAGAGATTCATGGCAGAAGGTAATGTGCAGGTCCTGTATTAAGGACTTGGTTGAATAGGAAACGTCCCAGCAATACAAGGACTTGTTCTTTACTGTACGGGAACTTACAAGCTCACTGAGTTCAGTCAAGTCCATGCTGGTACAGAGCCCAGCAGTCCAGGTTGAGCCCTAGCATCCACCATCCAGCCAGAGGGCATCCTCCTCCAGAGCAGAGCAGTGGAGGTTATGGACTCAGGTGATGAGGGGGCAAGTACTCTTCCCTCCCTCAGGGATTCAGACGAGGAGGAGGAAGACTATAGCCTAGCCTCTTTGGAGGAAGTGGACGACCTTCTGAGAGCGATCTACACTACCCTCGAAATCCAGACGGAGAAGGTGCAACTGCTGGTTCACGACAAAATGTACCAAGGACTGGATGACACTAAACACAGTATTCCCAGTCCATGGAATCCTCTCAGACAGTAAAGAAGGAATGAAAGGAGAAGATTTCCCTTCGAAGATGAGGAGTCAGAGGTATGCAATAAGAAACCACAGGTAGATGCTGCGTTCTTGCAGGTTTCCTGACGCACAGACCTAGCATTCAAGGACATGGGGGTGCTGAAGGATGCGATTGATAAAAGAGTGGACTCCCTCCTGAATAAAGCGTGGGATTCCATATCATCTAGCCTCAAACCCTCTATGGCTTTCACGGTTGTCGCAAGGAACCTTTAATGCTGGGTAGAGAAGATGAAAAGCCACGTAGAGGCAGGCACATAACGGAAAGATCTCTTGGAGGTCTTTTCCTTGATACTGAAGGCAGTAAAATACTTGACTGCATCTGCGGAATCGGTTAACATGTCAGCAAGGTCGTCGGCGCTGGGGAATTCAGCCAGACGTGCTGTCTGGCTAATAACTTGGTCTGTGACACAGCTTCCAAGATTAAGCTGCGCGGCTTACCTTTCTCGGGTGACCTTCTTTTTGGTGCAGACTAGGGCTGGGGAAAAAATAGACTTGAATCGAGTTGAGAGGTCAAATCAATTCAAATTTTCAGCAAATCGATTTTTTTAGATTTTTTTTTTTTTTTCACCAGGACTGGTGCTGACACCGCGCCTTTCCTGAGGAGCTGCGGGCAGGAGTTTTTAGGTAAGGCCGCGGCTTCGGCCTAGTCCGCGAGGCCGAACGCCGCTGACTAGGCCGAAGCCGCGGCCTCGCCTAAAAACTCCTGCCCGCAGCTCCTCGGGACCGGCGCGGTGTCCATCAAAAAAAAAAAAAACTCTCTTCGAATCGTGAATCGCGTTTTTTTTTTTTTTTTTTGTTTTTGTTTTTTTTTTGGAGAAAATCGCCCAGCTCTAGTCCAGACCTTGAAACAGTCTTGGACAGGACAGCCAACAAGAAAAAGGCTTTCCCTTCCAAGAAAAGACAACTGATCAAAAAAAAAATTTGTGCTGTTCAACAGCCCCACAAAAATAGGGATCAAGACTACAAGAGCCGCTGGGTCTCCCAAAGGGGTAAGGGAAGAGGAGGAGTTCTCTTCAGATCTCCCCCAGACCAGCCCCCTTAAAACAAATGAGCCTTACCCCAGTAGGGCGAAGATTGTCTCCCTTTCACCTAGTGGAACAAAACCACTACAAGCTTGTTTGTGAAAAACGACATCTCCCAGGGGTAGTCTGGAGTTTTCAGAGCCACCCCCAAACAGATTCCATGTTACAGCCCTGCCAAGGGATCAGAAAAAAAGCTTCTGCGATGATGAGCCTGCTGCAGGATCTGATTTAACAAGAAGTGATTATCTAGGTCCCAAAAAGTAAGGAAGGCTGATGCCGCGTACACACGGTCGGACTTTCCGGCATACTTGGTCCGGCGGACCAGAGTGTGCCGGACAATCCGCCCGTGTGTGGGCGCCGGCGGACTTTTCCGGCGGACTTCTTCCGAAAAGCCCGCCGGACCTAGATTTGAAGCAAGTTTTAAATCTTTCCGTCGGACTCAGTTTCGGGCGGAAAGTCCGCTCGTGTGTGTGCTGGTCCGACGGAAAGGCCGCTCGTGTGTAGGCTGGTCCGATGGACCAGATACGACGCGAGGGCAGGGTATTGCATCTCGCGCTCGCTGCAATAGGAAAAACAAATTTTCCTATTGCGGCGAGCGCGGGGCATACCAGGCCCTTAGGTCTGGTATGGATTATAAAGGGAATCCCCTACGCCGAAAAAGCGGCGTGGGGTCCCCCCTAAAATCCATACCAGACCCCGATCCGAGCACGCAGCCTGGCGGGTCAGGAAAGGGGGTGGGGACGAGCGAGCGCCCCCCCTCCTGAACCGTACCAGGCCGCATGCCCTCAACATGGGGGGGGTGGGTGCTTTGGGGGAGGGGGGCGCCCTGCGGGCCCCCCCCCACCTCAAAGCACCTTGTCCCCATGTTGATGAGGACAAGGGCCTCTTCCCGACAACCCTGGCCGTTGGTTGTCGGGGTCTGCGGGCGGGGGGCTTATCGGAATCTGGGAGCCCCCTTTAATAAGGGGGCCCCCAGATCCCGGCCCCCCACCCTATGTGAATGAGTATGGGGTACATGGTCCCCCTACCCCTTCACCTAGGGAAAAATTGTAAGTAATAAAACACACTACACAGGTTTTTAAAATATTTTATTAAACAGCTCCGGGGGTGGGGATCTTCCTCCGGCTTCGGGGGTCTTCTTCCGGCTTCGGGGGTCCCTCCGCTTCATCTTCTCCCGACGTCCGGTTGGTTCTTCTCCGCGTGTTCCAGTTCTTCTGGAACCACGCCCCCTAAAAGGGACTGTGACATCAAAAGGGGGCGGGGTCTCCGCCTATATAAGTCACAACGCAGCCCTCAGAGACCAGTCCAGCCGGAGAGAGCGTCGTGTCAACATCTGGGGGAAGAGAAGAGAAGAGAAGAGAAGAAGCCCAGCAGCTCAGAAGTCCGGACCTCTGCTGGCAAGAGAGCTACCTGAACACAGCAGAGGAGCCGGCCGAAGAACTGGAACACGCGGAGAAGAACCAACCGGACGCCGGGAGAAGATGAAGCGGAGGGACCCCCGAAGCCGGAAGAAGACCCCCGAAGCCGGAGGAAGATCCCCACCCCCGGAGCTGTTTAATAAAATATTTTAAAAACCTGTGTAGTGTGTTTTATTACTTACAATTTTTCCCTAGGTGAAGGGGTAGGGGGACCATGTACCCCATACTCATTCACATAGGGTGGGGGGCCGGGATCTGGGGGCCCCCTTATTAAAGGGGGCTCCCAGATTCCGATAAGCCCCCCGCCCGCAGACCCCGACAACCAACGGCCAGGGTTGTCGGGAAGAGGCCCTTGTCCTCATCAACATGGGGACAAGGTGCTTTGAGGTGGGGGGGGCCCGCAGGGCGCCCCCCTCCCCCAAAGCACCCACCCCCCCATGTTGAGGGCATGCGGCCTGGTACGGTTCAGGAGGGGGGGGCGCTTGCTCGTCCCCACCCCCTTTCCTGACCGGCCAGGCTGCGTGCTCGGATCGGGGTCTGGTATGGATTTTAGGGGGGACCCCACGCCGTTTTTTCGGCGTAGGGGCTTCCCTTTATAATCCATACCAGACCTAAGGGCCTGGTATGCCCCGCAACGGGGCTCGCAAGGTGTCAATCTCGCCGATAAAAGCGGCAAGATTGACATCCTTTGCTAGTCCCGTCGCACCTGAGTCACGTTCAAAATGAACGGACTTGGCCGTGTGTGGGCAAGTCCGTTCATTCTGAAAGTCCGTCGGAAAGACGGGCGGACTTAGCCCGCCGGAAAGTCCCGGCGTGTGTGGGCAAGTCCGTCCGTTTTAAAGTCCGGCGCACCTGGCGGACAAAGTCCGTCGGAAAGTGTGCCGGACCAAGTATGCCGGAAAGTCCGACCGTGTGTACGCGGCATGAGGCTTCTATTCCCATACCTTCCTGGTGAAGAAGCCTTCGGGGAAGGATCGATTTGATTCTGAACTTGAGGATCCTGAACAGATCAATCCGCTACAAACATTTCAGGAGGGATACGATCTATAAATCACAAAATTACTGACTCCAGACTGTTTCATGGCATCTTTAGATCTAAGGGACGCCTATTTACATGTCCCGATAACTCAAGCTTCTCAATGCTTTCTACGTCTGGCCCTCAACTTGGGGACCTCAGTCTGGCATCTCCAATTCAGAGCTCTGCCGCTCAGACTTTCGTCCTCTCCCAGAATCTTTACAAAGATAATGGCGGAAGCTCTGGAACCTCTGAAGCTGAGAGGGATTTCAATTATCCTATATCTGGACGACCTGTTAACAAGTCTTGACAAATCTCCAGGTTTCTCAGGCTCACCTCAAGGACTTGGGGTGGTTCTTGAATCCTAGAAAAATCAAATCTAGAGCCCATGCAGGAGATGAAGTTCCTGGGCTATACCATAAACTCGGTGCTTCAAAAAGTTTTTCTGCCACAGGAGAAGAGGGAGAAGATCCAATCTGTCAGTCAGATCAGCCATGGCAGTCTTAGGCCTTCTCACTGCATTGATTCCAGCTATTCAGTGGGCCAGAAACCATTCCAGACCCCTCCAGATGAATATTTTACAAAGATGGTCACACCAGGAGCCTCTAGAAAAACATATCAAACTTGCCTCACAAGTAAAGCAGGCGCTCTGGTGGTGAAGGAATTAAACCAACCTGTCAAAAGGTCTTTCACCTAGACAAACGTCTAACACTCGAGTTCTGGGGGCTCTCAGGGGGCCTAGTCCAAAGTGGAAGCCCGAAAGTCCTCAAATTGGCGGGAACTGAAGGTGATTTTTCTCGGTCTCCTAGCTTTTCAACAAGTGGTAAGGGGACAACACGATCAGGTTCTCTCGGACCATACAACTGCAGTGGCTTATGTGTTGAAACAAGGAGGAACCAGGAACAGAGGGCTCCTAGAGCTGGCCAGTCAGCTACTTACCTGGGCAGAACAGAATGTGGCTTCATTGTCAGCAGTCCATCTGAAGGGATCCCAGAATCTGCTAGCAGACCTACTAAGCAGGAGGCTGGTGGAAGCAGAGTGGAGTCTGAACCAAGTTTTCTTGATGAGCTTGGGGACAACCTCAAATAGATCTGTTTGCCAGCCAACAAAAGTACAGAAGTTCCTCTCTCTCGACCGAGAAGACCAGGCAGAAGGCATAGATGCTCTCGCCCATCCGTGGCATTACCAGCTGTGCTACGCCTTTCCCCTTATACCACTGGTTCTAAGGAAATTCAGGGAGGAAAATACCAATCTGATCCTGGTCACTCCCTTCTGGCCAAAAAGGCCCTGGTTCGCGACACTACTAAACCTGGCCACAGAACCTCCATGGAAGCTGCCGCCCAGAAAGGACCTGCTAACGCGGGGGTCGGTGAACCATCTAGAAGCAGACCGACTACATCGAACGGCTTGGTTTCTGAGGAAGACCTCCTGAAAGCCAAGGGACTGTCTGATAAATTAGTGAAGGCCCTACTTTCCAGTAGAAAAGAGATCACTCGGGCCATATACCTGAAAGTTTGGAAAATGAAATTCCTGGTGCACTTCTAAGGGCCTCCAGGTCGAAAGTTTAGTGTCAGTCTTAGAATTTCTCCATGATGAAATTGAGAAGGGGCTGGTAGCCAGCACCCTGAAAACGCAGGTGGTGGCTCTATCAGTTTTTTTTTTTTTTTTTTTTTTTTTTTGAGGATTCTATCCAGAGAAGTCTTAATTTCAAGATTTTTTTAGGGCACTTGCACGAAATAGGCCAGTAGCCCTCAAAGTTTTTCCCAGTTGGGATTTGTCTGTCGTTTTTACAGGGTCTCACGGGAGGTCCGTTTGAACCCTTACAGGAAGCATTCTTACAGAACTTCATTCTTTAAAACAATTTTTCTGGTAGACATAACGTAGGCAAGCTTCAGGACCTGGCAGTCGCAGAACCTTTTCTGAAGGTCTTTTCAGACAGAGTGATCCTTCAAACAGACGCAGTGTTCCTATCCAAGGTTTCTTTGACATTTCACCGCTCGCAGGAAATGGTCCTGCCTACTTTCTCTTCAGCTCCTGCCAATCCAGGAGAAGAAGCTTTTCACACACTGGACGTGAGGAGACGCTTGTTACATTAACAGTCACTAAAGAATTCAGAAGGTCAAATGTTCTTTGTGATATACTCAGGCTCACGTAAAGGGGAGAAAGCTTCCAAAAGCACGCTGGGCAGATGGTTTAGATTGGCAGTCACGGAGGCCTACAAGGCCAAGGACGAAATACCCACCTCAGGTATTGCTGCTCATTTTACAAGCTCAATGGCAGTTTCCTGGGCCGGTGCTACGCCTGAACAAATTTGCTAGGCTGCCACTCGGTCCAACTACTCGACAATTCTCCGACATTATAGGTTGGACTTACTGTCCGCCGAAGATCAAGCGTTCGGCAGGAATGTACTGCAGGCAGTAGTCCCACCCTAGGGTAAGTTTCTTGGTTATCCTCTCCAAGGTTGTCCTGAAAGGTGATTTGAGAAACAACCAGTACAGTTGGCCCCATTTTTTTTCTTTTTGTATAATGTGAAAGATTTTACGCTGTGAGAATCGTGATCTTTATTCTTGGCAAAAAAATTGTGATTCTCATTTTGGCCAGAATTGTGCAGCGATAGTCTATACCAGTGGTTCTCAACCTGGGGGTCAAATTATGATTTGCCAGGGGTCACCAAATCCTGGACTGTTCCTGAAGCCAGCACTGCTGTCCCAGCCTTTTCGCGGCCACCCAGCAGGGCTGTCCCTGGAGCCCTCAGCCGCCCATTCAGTTCAAGGCATGGCTAGGGGCCAGAGACTAGAGGTCAGCTGACTGGTGAGGAATGTGAAGTGGGAGGGGCTGGAGGAGACCCCATCTCCTGGTTTTGGCATAGGTGTCACTGCTACGAGACCCCACAAAGTTGGAGACAGTGAGTAACGCTACCTGTGATTATAGTTGCCAATAAAAGTCCCCACTACAGTTCTTAGATCAGCAGATGACCTTGATCAAGGCTGAAGTTGGCTGATCGGAACTCCCCGCCAGCACTGCCACTCATCCCATTCCCCCCCACCAAGGACTAAGAGAAGGGATAAAAATAGAGAATACAAGGAAGGGAGAGGGAAAGAGGGGGAGGAACAAAAAAAGGGGGAGAAAGAATGAGAACAAGAAAGATGGCTAGAGAGAGGGATGGGGGGAAAAAACGAAATTAGGATAGAGTGTGATAAAAGGGAAAGAAAGGAGAAAAAAAGAGAGTGGTACATCCTAAAATGTACCATAAGGGGTTTTAATACTGTAGGAGTGGAAGAGTGACTCGGGGAGTGCTAAATTGCCGTTGGTTAGGGGCACAAAATACTTGTCTTGCCTTGGGTGCTGAAAACCCACGCTACGAAAATAATTTTACTGTTAGGGGCCCCCACAACTTGGGAAATTTTATCAAGGGGTCAGGACACTAGTAAGGTTGAGAACCACTGGTCTATACTATACTATACTATATAGTCAGTAAGATTGTGGGCCACTATCCCACCTAATTTTATCAGCTGGTTTAATGACAATATCCTTATTGTGAGGGCCATTTGCAAAACCGTAGGTGCCTGGACCAAGGATATGATTGGAATACCGTAGTCCTTTCAGATCTTTTTGGTCTTCCAGCAACTGGGGCTCCTGCCCACTGCCCTCCACTTTTGCATTCACAGGCTGTTGGATACTTGCCACCTCATCTTTGATGTGCCTTCTGTCTGTTCACATGCAGAGAACCCTTGGACTAAACCGCTGGTTTGCTGAACAGCTCACGAAACACCTACTGCTCATTCCTCTTGAGGATAAATGCCTCAAAAAGCTTTCCTTGGAAACGTCACCTTTCTAAGAAAAAGGCAAAAACCCCAACCTGAGAAATCCTCTTCCTTTTTAGGAGCTAAACTTCTTCTCTCAGACCTCAAAATCCAAGGCAAGGTCCCTGGGACCCAATTCAACTGTAAGCCTTGGGACTTTAAGTCTTTAACTCTCTAACCCATTAGTTTACCCTCCTCGCAATGAAAGGTAGTTCCCCTTCCCCCTCCACTTATACAAGTAGGCGTGCAAGTGAGTTTTTCCTTTTACCTTCCAGGTTATCCACTGCTCACATATTCACAAAAGTGATAGCCCTAGTGCTTGTTCTGCCTCAGTTGCACCTCTTACTGAGTTAACAGTTGGCACATTTTTTCAGTCCGTGTCAAAAGGATTGTTCAGATTTTTGAAGTGGTTGTAAACCTCAGACATGAAATCTCAGTAAAGCGTATCCTTCTTCTTTTATAGTGTGCACTTCTATAGGAATCATTTCTGACAAGTTTTCTTGGCATTATGAGAAAAATGGTGATGGAGAGAGTTCCAGCTTATTGACGGCCTCCGCTGTGTTCCTGTGTTGTGTGTGACGGGGGTCTTCCCTCCAATCAGCTCTTAGACCTCTCCTCTCTGAGCTCTGCAGTGTGTAGCTTCAGCTCTCTGCCCCCTTTTTTCTGAACTCTGACACCCTCAGCACTTTGAACAGATGTAGAGCAGAAAAGACTGCAGATAGACATTTGTGCATCACAAAGTCCAGTCACTTCACTGGGTATAGGTAAGGCTTTACAACCACCTTAAGTTGGATACAGAATCTGTAGAAGTAGGCGCTGGAACTGACTCATCGCCAAAGTGTCTAGGTTGTCTTCTAGATACTGCTGAGACCAGGGTTTTCCTTCAGCTTGACAAGCCGTTGACCCTCTGTTACCATGTTCAGTTCCTCCAGTACAGGAAATGTCTAATGCTCTGCTTTTGCATGAGTGTTTTGAGTCTTCAGTCTGCCTTCAAAGCAGTCCTGTATGGGTCATTTCACAGCAGACAGTTGCAAATCAACACTGGCTGCATGGGCCTGGAGCGGGGCCCTGAACGTCCTTCTGCTGCAGAGAACATGTTTGCTGTTTCAATTAATATACTAGAGCTGTGGAAGTATCCCTTTTTAACACTAGACCCCTTCTACTGTCTAACTTGACTCAAATTTGTTGGGATTATGCTACAATAGTGGTGTATATCAGTCCTCAAGAAGACACCGGATATCTCACTGTTCAAAGGGAAGCTGATCTGAATTGTGCTTTGCTGGAATTTCTCATTTCTAGCCTGTCAGCCATACATATTCTAGATATAGACAACTGGCAAACACATTTAATTCATCGAGGTCGGGACCTCTGTCAAAGGTGGGGAACCCCAGTTATGGATTCCCTCTCATCCAGGTTCCACAACAATCTTAGCAAGCTTGTCTTCACATACAAAGAACCTGTGGCAGTGGATGCTCTGCTGAATTTGTGGGATCATTTAAACCCCATTTACAATTTTCCGCTCTAAAGTTTCCCCTCGCCTGCTCTGTAAGTTGAAGAGGAAGGGTATCACAATACCCTTTTTGCCTTGGAGTATGTGGTACTATCTGATTATTATGATTATTTTTAGGCTTCTAGAGGTTATGAAAGTATCCTCTCGCTAGGTGTAATGTTTAACATGGAAAGCATATTTTGCATGGTGCAAGGCAAGGAGATTTCATCCCAGGAAGTACTTTGTGAGACTTGTTGACCAAAATCCAATCTGGCCTGGGCTATCATCTATCCTTGAGCATTTCCACTGGCTAGATCTCAACCCTAACGATTCTCCCCATGTCCACATTCCTGGCTTATTAAAGCCTCTGCCTTTTGAGTTGCCTGCATAATTGGTTAGGTCAACAGGATAAAAGTGAGAGCAGATCCATAATAGGTGGTGATGTTTCGTTGGAACACAAAATGGAGGAGTTTTTTTTGTTTTTGTTTTTTTGTTTTCTTTAACTTGTGGAAGATTTCATTATTTCTGAGAATTCTAAAGGACTTATTCCATGCACACTTTGTTTTTTATTTTTAATGCAATATTTGTATGTCTTTGCCTATTTATGGCGTGTATGGAATTGATTATTAAAGAAGTTTGATAATGTGTATGATAAATGGCACTCGTGGTTTATAAAAGTATTGGTATTGGTAACAGTATTGGTAACACTATGCATATTATATTTATTAAAATCTAGTAAACACATACCTGGTGCTGAATGCCCAAGAGACATTGATCTTTTGACATTTGATTTTTTTTTTTTTTTTTTTTTTTGCATGCACGTGTGGAATTTATTATCACAAGAAGGTTGACAATGTGTATGATAAATAGCACTTGTGGTTTAGGCTGATTTCACACTAAAGCATTTTTTGTTGCTTCATGTACACTGGACGTTATAAAAACTTGTGTAGCGTTACCTGTATAATGAATTGCAGCATTTTCTTTCTCGAACATCACGGGACACAGAGCCTCAGTAATTACTGATGGGTTATATAGGTATCACTGGTGATTGGACACTGGCACACCCTATCAGGAAGTTCAACCCCCTATATAATCCCTCCCCCTTGCAGGGATACCTCAGTTTTTACGCCAGTGTCTTAGGTGATGGACGTGTAAAGATGTCCTGTGCTGAGCTCCAAAGGGTATATCCTATACTGGGGCAAGCCAGGTGAACCGGATCCATTCAAAGTGTCTTTTCATGGCCGAATTGAATGGTACCCGGGCCTCGTGTCTGAAGAAACAAGGTTTTACCCGTAACGCTTCTCTTTTTAAAGAGCTGGACCCCGCAGATCAGAAAATGGCTTTAAACTTCCTAATTTCTGGCAGGGTGCTTTACGGTCCCAGAACTGTAGGATCCCCCTATCCATAGGGGGCCCCAGTCTCTGACGGTTTTTTCAAACGGAGCCCACCATGAGAGGTGAAGATTGGGTCTGAGTAAACTGAACCCTGCAGCTGAATAAGGTAAGAGGAGGTTCCACAGAATTTTCTAATTCTAGTAGGTTTCTCCTTTAAGGTAAATGCATGCTATGCCTATTGTGACCACCGGGGGGCTGCCAAGACCACAAACCTTCACATGCTGACTGTCTCAGTGAGTCATCGCTGCACATGTTTTTTCTCAGCGTCTCAGGCCGGCTGCAAAGGTAAGATGGAAGGGGGGATTTCTCATGTTTGAATGTTCCCCCCCCAGGCTAGAGAGGGGCCACAGGGGTCTAGAAAGTGGTTATACCACTCGGGCTCTGCAGCCTCAGGCCACCATCTCTGACTATAGCCGTTCAGGCAGATCTTTACTACCAGCCTCTCTTCCCCCTCCCCCAGCCTTCCTCCAGAAGCATGACAGGAGAGTCGGCCAGCGCGGGAAGCGCTCGTTTTTTTTCAAAACTCGCGGGGGGGGGGGCAGGACGTCAGCACAGGTGCTTAGACTCCCACTCAGGCCAGCTGCAGGCTATTAAAGGGACTCTGTACAGGTGCACACAGCCTTTTGAGAGACACAGAGCTGACGGTCGCATGTAAGGTGGGACACAGGCATTCTCCTAGGCAGCATTTACTGAAGTAACACCAGACTGAGCATTGGGTAGCAAGGCTTTTAGCCAGACTACATCGCTCAGCAGGCAGTGTTCATTTGTATACCTCACACCTTGTTGCTTTGCACTATGGGTAGAAGAGGTTCAAGCACCCCAGGAACCAGAGACACTAGGGGATCTCGTTCAGGTTCTGAGGGCCCCCTGTCAGCAGCATCCCCCCCCCCCCTGATGGGCCAGGAACGGCTAGCCAGGGAGAGCCGTTGGGGTCAGGGGCTACACCTGCTTCTGGCACTTCAGCCCCTGTATATATTACACAAGAGGTTTTTTCCTCAACCATTAATGGTCTAGAGGAAAGATTAATGGCCGTGATTAAGTCTTCACTCAGTGGAAGAAAACGCACTAGGCCTTCCTCTGTTCCCCAAGACCCTCAGGAAGAGGAGCTCTGGGATAAAGGAGACGAATAACCTTCCAGAAGATCGGGATGGGACGGATGATTCCTCTTCGGATTAATCAGGTGGAGAGGGACCCTCTGCGACTTCCCAAGAGGAAAAAGTCTTAGTGCAGATCCTCACTGGATTGGTCCGCTCCACATTTAAGTTGCCCGTACCTGAAACTGCTAAAGAATCCTCTTCTGCTTTGGGGTCACTGAAACCTTTCCAAGCAGCACATGCTTTTCCTGTTCATACTTTACTTGAAAAGCTTATTTGTTCTGAGTGGGATCACCCAGACAAACGTTTTTTTCCGCCGAGAAAGTTTTCAACACTTTATCCGATGGAAGACAAGTTTATTAAAATGTGGGGAATACCGGCTATTGATGCCGCCATTTCCTCCGTAAATAATAGCCTGACTTGTCCTGTAGACAATGCTCAGGGATCCTGTAGATAAAAGGATGGAATCCCTATTGAAGGATGTTTTCTCCTTAGCAGGATCAGTGGCCCAACCTGCAGTAGCAGCGATTGGAGTCTGTCAATACTTAAGAGACCATGTTAAGCAGGTCATCAAAGTATTACCTGAACAGCAGGCCCAGGGGTTTGCTAACCTTCCAGTGGCCTTATGCTTTGTGGTTGACGCCATTAGAGATTCTATCGTGCAAACCTCCCGTCTTTCACTGGGGTTGGTGCATATACGTAGAATCCTATGGTTGAAAAATTGGTCAGCCGAAGCACCATGTAAGAAGCTACTGGCTGGGTTTCCATTTCGTGGTGCAAGGTTGTTTGGAGAGGACTTGGATAACTATATCAAGAGAATCTCTTGTGGGAAAAGCACTCTCTTACCTCTCAAGAAGAAGAGTAAGCGTCCCTCTTTCAAACTGACTCTTTCCCCAGCGCCGGGGGCTTCAGCCTCCAGGCAGTCTCGACGGCCGCCTCCATCGGGGTCCAGAGACAAGAGTCAACCCCAGGGACAAAAGAAGTCCTGGGGGAAGAAGCCTACTAGGCAAAACACTAAGACCTCTGCATGAGGGGGCGCCCCCCGTTCACTCGAGTGGGGGAAGACTGCGACAGTTCTCAGAGCTCTGGCAGGAGGATTTCCAGGACAGATGGGTAATCTCCACGGTAACCTTAGGGTACAAGCTGGAGTTTCAGGAATTCCCCTCTCCTCGGTTCCTCAGATCAAGTGTCCCCAGAGACCCAGAGAAGAAGCAGTCGCTCCTAGCGTTAGAGCGACTTTTGTCGCAGGAGGTCATTATGATAGTTCCCGCAAAGGACCAGGGATTGGGCTTCTATTCCAACCTTTTTACGGTCCAAAAGCCAAATCGGGATGTCAGGCCATTCTGGATTTAAGGGATCTTAACCGATTCCTAAGGATTCAATCCTTCCGCATGGAATCAATTCGAACAGTAATTCCAACCCTGCAGGGAGGAGAATTTCTGGCATCAATAGACATCAGAGATGCATATCTGCATGTGCCCATTTTTCCTGCTCGTCAGAAGTTTCTGCGCTTCGAGGTAGGAGGGTGCCATTTCCAATTTGTGGATCTGCCTTTCGGGATAGCCACTGCACCTCGAGTGTTCACAAAGATCTTGGCTCCTCCTCTGGCCAGATTAAGGGCTCAGGGTATAGCTGTCATAGCATACCTAGATGACCTGCTCTTGATAGACCGGTCGGTAGTCTCTTTGAATGGAAACTTGAGGACCACAGTCGGGTATCTAGAACACCTGGGTTGGATCCTCAACTTAGAAAAGTCTTTCCTAAAACCAGTAAGAAGACTGGAGTATTTAGGTCTGATTATAGATACAAGCCAGGAGAAAATATTTCTACCCCAGGCAAAGATCGCTGCTTTAAGAGAGCTGATTCTGGCAGTAAGGACCAAGAAGGGTCCCTCTGTCCGCCTTTGTATGAGGCTACTAGGGAAGATGGTGTCTTCATTCAAAGCAGTTCCCTATGCTCAGTTTCACTCAAGAATGCTGCAACACAGTATTCTGTCGACCTGGAACAAGAAAGTTCAGGCATTAGACTTTCCGATGCACCTGTCCTATGCAGTGCGTCAGAGCCTCAATTGGTGGCTCATAGCCGAAAACCTGCAGAAGGGGAAATCCTTTCTACCGGTTACCTGGACGGTGGTAACAACAGATGCCAGTCTGTCAGGTTGGGGAGCAGTTCTGGAACAGGCTGCGGTCCAAGGGGTATGATCCAAGACAGAGAGGACCTTACCCGTCAACATTCTGGAGATCCGGGCGATACATCTAGCTCAAAGCCTGGACTATCAGGCTACAGGGTTGCCGGTCAGGATCCAGTCCGACAATGCCACAGCAGTGGCTTATGTCAATCATCAGGGAGGCACCCGGAGCGGAGCTGCTCAAAAGGAGGTGAACCAGATCTTAGTCTGGGCAGAGATGCATGTGCCATGCATATCGGCAGTTTTCATCCCGGGAATAGAGAATTGGCAGGCGGACTATCTAAGTCGCCAGCAGTTACTTCCAGGGGAATGGTCTCTGCATCCCGACGTCTTTTGGGCCATATGCCAAAGATGGGGGGTTCCAGATGTAGATCTCTTTGCATCCCGATTCAACAAAAAGATAGACAGATTCGTGGCAAGGACAAAAGATCTTCTTGCATGCGGGACGGATGCGTTGGTGATTCCGTGGCATCAGTTCTCACTGATTTACGCATTCCCGCCTATTCTGCTATTACCACGACTCCTTCGCAGGATCAGGCAGGAAAGGAAGTTGGTACTTCTGGTGGCCCCTGCTTGGCCCAGAAGGACTTGGTATGCAGAAATAGTAAGGATGATGGTAGGTTCCCCGTGGACCCTACCGGTACGCGCAGACCTGTTATCTCAAGGTCCAGTGTTCCATCCTGCCTTACAAACGCTAAATTTGACGGTTTGACTATTGAGACCCACGTTCTGAAGAGTTGTGGGCTCTCAGGTCCTGTCATATCTACCTTGATCAATGCAAGGAAGCCAGCTTCCAGGATGATTTATCATAGAGTCTGGAAAGCTTATGCATCCTGGTGTGAATCCAGAGGTTGGCATCCCAGGAAATATGTCATAGGTAGAATCCTTGACTTTCTACAATTAGGATTAGAGATGAACCTGGCCTTGAGTACCATCAAGGGCCAGGTCTCTGCTTTATCAGTATTTTTTCAGCGGCCACTTGCTTGGCATTCTTTAGTCCGAAGCTTTATGCAGGGGGTGATGCGTCTTAATCCTCTGGTTAGGGCGCCCCTAAACCCCTGGGACTTGAACTTGGTCCTGGCTGTGTTACAGAAACAGCCTTTTGAACCAATAAGTCAGATTCCTTTGGTCTTGTTGACAAGGAAGTTAATTTTTCTGGTGGCCATCTCTTCTCTTCTGCTAGAAGAGTATCAGAATTAGCAGCTCTTTCCTGTAAGGAGCCTTACTTGATTATACACAAGGATAGAGTGGTACTACGCCCTCATCCTAGTTTTTTACCGAAGGTGGTTTCTGAATTTCATTTAAACCAAGACATTGTTCTACCTTCCTTTTTTCCAGATCCCTGTTCTCCGGAAGAGAGATCTCTACATTCGTTGGATGTAGTAAGAGCAGTTAAGGCCTATCTCGGGGCAACTGCTCAGATCCGCAAGACGGATGTTTTGTTTGTGCTGCCAGAGGGTCCCAATAGAGGACAGGCAGCGTCAAAAGCTACCATTTCTAAATGGATTCGACAATTGATCATTCAAGCTTACGGTTTGAAACAGAAGATTCCTCCGTTTCAGATCAAGGCACATTCCACAAGGGCTATTGGTGCTTCTTGGGCAGTGCATCACTGGGCCTCTATGGCTCAAATCTGCAAGGCCGCAACCTGGTCTTCAGTTCATACATTCACCAGATTCTATCAGGTGGATGTGAGAAGGCATGGGGATATCGCCTTTGGTCGTAGCGTGCTGCAGGCAGCGGTACAGGGTCGTCAGGTCTGATTGCACCCTACTTGGTCGTGGTTCCCCCCCCCCAGGTAGCATTGCTCTGGGACATCCCATCAGTAATTACTGAGGCTCTGTGTCCCGTGATGTTCGAGACAGAAAATAGGATTTTTTAAAATAGCTTACCTGTAAAATCCTTTTCTTTCGAAGGACATCATGGGACACAGAGGTCCCGCCCCTCTTCTAATACACTATATTGCTTGGCTACAAAACTGAGGTATCCCTGCAAGGGGGAGGGATTATAAAGGGGGTTAAACTTCCTGATAGGGTGTGCCAGTGTCCAATCACCAGTGATACCTATATAACCCATCAGTAATTACTGTGGCTCTGTGTCCCGTGATGTCCTTCGAAAGAAAAGGATTTTACAGGTAAGCTGTTTTAAAAAATCCTATTTTTTTGCAGTATCATTTTTCTGCGTTTTTTTAGTTTCGCTTTTTTTTTTTTTAGCTTTTTTGCTTTAAAAAAAAAAAAAAAAAAAACTTCCACAAAGGCTTGTGGCTCGAAAATCCTGAGAAATGCAGAAAAGCCACATTTTTCAGCTTTTATCAGAGTTGGAGTGTTTTTCCTGCCAAAAAAGCTGATAGCCTATGTGTGCAAGGACACATATGGTTTACATGCTGGGGAGTTTACTAGCTGGAGGAAAATATGCCTGAAGCCAAAAACAGCAGTTGTAAAAAGGTTCAGTGTGCACGAGGCCTTACTGTGCTAAAAATGTAACTAACAAAAACACAATCCTATGAGACTCTTCGTGACACTGCGTTGCGGGTGCAGTGCATTTTTGAAAAGTCGATGCATACTGCATCTTTGGTGCAGTTTTCAATATCGCCCAAAAATGCAGGCCCCTATTGAAATGAATAGAAAGCATGTCAAAGCATCTGTGTTGTGTTTTTGATGTGTGTTTTTGAATCGCGTCTAAGTTTCACAAGTGCATGCTGGGTACATTTTCAAAGCATTTTTCAAGGGAGCAGTGCGAAAGCAGCCTTATAAAAGTATTTGTCAGCATTGAGTGTACCACATTAGCATAGCATATTGATTAACCCAGATATCTGAAGTATATCATTTTGTGTCCCTAATGGACTCCAACACATTTTTGTTATGTCTGGACTCTGGGTTAGGGATATCTTTAACCACATATTTTATATGTATTTTCAGAGCTTTTCTGGGCACAAAGGATCTTTTTCCATATGAAAAGTACAAGGATAAATATGGCAAGCCAAACAAGAGGAAAGGGTTCAATGAAGGACTTTGGGAAATTCAGACCAATCCACAGGCCAGTTACAAATTTCCTCCTCCAGTAAGAACGGTCTCACAAGACTGTCTTTCTGTTGTGTTAACTTTTTTAATACAATATGCAGGTAGACAATCTAAAACTTTCCTCTCCCCATTTTTTTTAGTCAATAAACTCATCTGACAGTGATGCATCACATGAGAAAGAGAATGAAGAGCATAACATTGCTGCCCTTCCTGTTGCAGCTGAAACATCAAGTGAAGATGAGCGTAGTGAAAAAGATATTAAGTCTGCAAATGTATGTATTTACTTTTTATCAAGTTACTATATAAATGCATACGTATGTAACTGTTTTGCTGTTCTGCCATCCTGCTGATGTGCTTTTGTTTACTTGTTGAATGTGTTTTTATAGTGTGCTTGCTAACTAAAAGGGAAAAAAAATGCATTCAGATGGTTACACCTTGGGCCAAACAAACTATTTAACCACTTGACCACTGGGCACTTAAACCCCCTTCCTAACCAGACCAATTTTCAGCTTTTGGTGCTCTCACATTTTGAATGACAAATACTCAGTCATGCAACACTGTATCTATATGAAATTTTTGTCCTTTTTTTCACACAAATAGAGCTTTCTTTTGGTGGTATTTAATCACTGCTGGGTTCTTTATTTTTTGCGCTATAAAAGAAAAAAGACCGAAAAATCTGTAAAAAAAAAAAATGAATTTTTCTTCGTTTCTGTTATAAAATTTTGCAAATTAGTAATTTTTCTTCATATATTTTGGCCAAAATTTATACCGCTACATATCTTTAGTAAAAATAACCCAAATCGGTGGATATTATTTGGTCTTTGCGAAAGTTAGAGTCCAAAAGCTATGGTGCCAATATCTGAAAATCAATCTCACCTGAAGTACTGACGGCCTATCTAATTTCTTGAGACCCTAACATGCCAGAAAAGTACAAATACCCCCCAAATGACCCCTTTTTGGAAAGAAGACATTCCAAGGTATTTAGAAAGATGCATGGAGAGTTTTTTGAAGTTGTCATTTTTTCCCACAATTCTTTGCAAAATCAAGTTTTTTTTTTTCACAAAATTGTCATATTAGCAGGTTATTTCTCACACACCGCATATGCATACCACAAATTACACTCCAAAACACATTCTGCTATTACTCCCGAGTGTGGCGATACCAGATGTGTGAGACTTTTACACAGCATGGCCACATACAGAGGCCCAACATGCACGGAGCACCTTCAGGTGTTCTGGAGCACCCAGGCCAATTCTGACATTTCTCTCCTACATGTAAAAATCATCATTTATTTGCTAGAAAATTACACAGAACCCCAAAACATTATATATGGTTTTTTTTTAGCAAAGACCCTAGAGAATACAATGGCTGTCGTTGCAACTTTTTATCTCGCACGGTATTGGCGCAGCAATTTTTTGAACGCTTTTTTTTAAAAAAAAAACAGTTTTGTGCTTTTAAAAAAAACAAAACAGCAAAGTTAGCCCAATGTTTTTGCATCATATGAAAGATGAAGTTACGCCGAGTAAATAGATACCCAACATGTCACCTTTCAAAATTGCACGCGCTTGTGGAATGGCACCAAACTTCGCTACTCAAAAATCCCCATAGGCGATGCTTTAAAAATTTTTACTGGTTACATGTTTTGAGTTACAGAGGAGGTCTAGAGCCAAAATTATTGCTCTCGCTCTACCGATCGCACTGATACCTCACGTGTGGTTTGAACACAGTTTTCATATGTGGGCAGAACTTACGTATGCGTTCACTTCTGCATGCGAGCACACAGGGACAGGGGCGCTTTAAATTTTTTTTTTTTTTTTAATTCATTTTACTTTATTTTAGTTTGTTGCTTTTTTCAAAAAAAAATTTTTTTGACCTCTTTTATTCCTATTGCAAGGAATGTAAACATCCCTTGTAATAGGAATATGGCATGACAGGTCCTCTTTACAGTGAGATATGGGGTCAATAAGGCCTCACATCTCACCTCTAGGCTGGGAAGCCTGAAATAAAAAAAAAAAAAAGATCCTGGCTTCGATCGTAGCGGTGAGTCGGTAGAAGCACCGGAGGGTGGCGGGAGGGGGGGGCATCCCCTTTCGCCTCCTGTAAGAACGATCAAGCAGTGGAACAGCCGCTATGATTGTTCTTATGGTGTAGGGAATTGCTGGCTAAAAAAGCTGATATCTGAATGATGCCTGTAGCTGCACCCATCATTCAGATATCCCCGCACAAAGTCAAGAACATCGTATGACAGCCGGTGGGCAGGAAGTGGTTAAAACGCTTTTTTTAACACACAGTTGTCCATTTATACATTATTTCTAACACATAACATGTACATACCAAAAATGACACCCCAAAATAGATTCTCCTCCTCCTCCTGAGTACGGCGATACCACATGTGTGAGACTTCCACAGACTTGCCACATACAGGGGCCGAGTACAGCCGAGTATGGCGGGGTATTGCAGAGTATGGCGGGGTATTGCGGGGTGTTGCACATTATTCTGGGGCATTGCAGAGTAGTGCAGGCATTGCAGAGCGTTAGGAATGGCTGAGCATGGATGGATGGCTGGATGTCACTGGTTAGCGCTGTGGGCACTACACAACCAGCCCACAGCGCTGCAGCCATCCATCCATCCCCCTCCCTGCTCACAATGTACCGATTGGTACACAGGAGGGGAGGAGAGGAACTGGCGTCATGAGATGACGCCGGTTTGTTTACATGTGATCACTCCGTCATTTGACGGAGCGATCACATGGTATACGGCCTCGATCAGCGGCCATTTACCGGGATCCGTGATGCGCCGGGTCCTCTGGACCCGGCGGTCACGGATATGTTCAGGTGCGCGCCCCAGGGGGCGAGCAAGAGGGGAACTCTGGGAAGACGTCATATGACGTGATCCCAGAGTTAAGCAACCGCCCTGCAGCCGTCATTCGGCTATGGGCCGGTTGCTAAGTGGTTAAAGTGCATTTAAACATGGATTTTACTGTCACCCTCCTTGCTATGCAAGATGAAAGGTGTGTTAAAGCAGGGGTCCACCCGCCCCTTTAAAAATTAAGTCAGCAGCTACACACATGCTGTAGCTGCTGACTTTGAACATTAGGACACTTGCCTGTCCTGGAGTCCAGCGATTGTCGGCACCGCAGCTGATGTTTCAATCCGCTGTCGGGTTCTACCTATCAGTAAGGGAACCTGGAAGGTGTAGTCTTTCGGCAATGCCACCCGTTCAGATTGGGGCGACTTCATGTCGCAACATTTTTTGAAAAGCTGCCTGCACTAATTTTAAAACTTTTAATACAACTTTGGTTCAGAGACTGCAAAGTCGATTTAAAGTCACACTGGAAAATCGTGCGACTTTGGAGACGCGCTAATGTGAATGGAGCCTAAAGCTATGCATCCAAAATGTCTTTGGCTGTTGCTTAGCGTTCCACTAGTTATACCACTAAAACAGAATTAATTTGTTTACTTTTGCTACTATGTGACCAGGAGCATGCATGCAGTTTACCTTCAACTTTCAAGCATTCCTTAAAGTAATCCTAAACTGAAGTTTTATTAATTAATTCACACAAATCATATATATCATGGCACTGTACTTTGTTTTTATTTTAAAAACCTTTAACCACTTCAACCCCGGAAGGATTTACCTCCTTCCTGACCAGAGCACTTTTTACAATTTGGCACTGCGTCGCTTTAACTGCTAATTGCGTGGTCATGCAATGCTGTACACAAACGAAATTTGCGTCCTTTTCTTCCCACAAATAGAGCTTTCTTTTGATGGTATTTGATCACCTCCTGCGGTTTTTATTTTTTGCGCTATAAACGAAAAAAGACCGAAAATTTTGACTGCCTATGTAATTTCTTGAGGTGCTAAAATGGCAGGGCAGTACAACCCCCCCAATGACCCTATTTTGGAAAGTAGACACCCCAAGGAAATTGCTGAGAGGCATGTTGTGAGCCCATTGAATATTCATTTTTTTTGTGATTGAATAATGACAAAAAAAAAACTTTACAAAAAGTTGTCACTAAATGATATATTGCTCAAACATGCCATGGGCATATGTGGAATTACATAATACAAAACAGTGCTGCGCAAATAAAAGTCCTTAGATCAACATGTGTAAATGTGGTGACAGGATTAGAAGACAGGAACCACCAGTGACAATATGCAGGCTGAGACAAATAACTGGATGGTGACTAGTATCCCTCCACCGGACAAGGATGGCCCCTCACCTCAGATATTCGACCTGAAACAGGTCATACCGCATATAATAACCTGGATGGATCACTCTGTATGGATGGTGGTGTCTCCTTCATTTCCCAGCACTCAGAATAACAACGGGAGATGCATATGAAATGAGAAGGCAAACAGCATAGTGCTCTCCGTAGCTACTTTATTTAAAATGATTAAAACAAATTAACACTCACAGATACCGGCACTCCGATCCGAGTGCCGGCTGAAAGGCTTGTGATCGTCTCTGTCGAATGACCGCGGGTGACGTCATGCGCTCCTGACTCCCGTACGCGTTACGTCCTGTGGGCGGGACTTCATCGGCGTGGGGCGGGATACGCAATGACGGCCCGCATTGTTTATAATCTGTGCCATGGTGACGGCGGCACCAATCAGAAGCGCGGGCGTACTGATCAGGGAATCTGGCACCTCCCCACCGCTGCATCTGAACTCATGGTTCCTATTACACTTCCCTAAGAACGGAAAACGAAAAATTCGACGCCGCCAACCAGATAATAAAAAAATATATAAAAATAATTACTTGCAACACCCGGATAGCAAATCTCATTGTGCAAAGTCAATTATCTTAATCTTAAAATTTAAAAATATAGCAGTATTTAATCTTAAACACGCATACATTCATGCTACAAAATCGCATGTAAAAAAGTCGCATATGAAAAATCGCATATATGAAACATATAAAAAAAGGAGACGTCAGACCACGGGCATCGGCTAAATACGATCACATGTACAGAATAAAGTTAAAAAAGAGAAAATATAAAATAAAAATTATCTATTAGAAATGAAACAGTTCAAATCAAAATCAACATTCATTCCAGAGGGGGAGAGAACTTTTGTCTCATAGATCCAGAATGATTCCCTACGGCTTAGCTGCCTAATATAATGGCCACCCCTCCATTGTCGGGGAACCTTTTCTATCCCCCAAAATTTAAGGCATCTGGGGTCTCGCTGATGGCAAAGGCGAAAATGCCTGGACACACTATGGGTTTTTACCCCCCGCTTGATGTTACTAATGTGTTCTCCAATTCTTACGTGAAGTGCTCTTGAGGTCCGGCCCACGTACTGGAGGCCACAATCGTACTCCAGCATGTAGATCACCCCCACTGATGAGCACGTAATCAGACCTTCAATTTCATAGCTTTTTTGCGTTGCATTTGAAACAAACTCCTTCCGTCTTTTTATATTTCTGCTGGCCTTCCTGCATGTGGCACATTTACCACATGCGTAAAAGCCAGATAGAAACCCAAACAGTCCATTGGTCACAGTCTTAGGTGGGTCAATGACCCCTGGTGCTACCCGATCACGTAATGAAGGAGCCTTACGGTAAATAAACCGAGGGTAATTGGGAAGAACCGGTCCAAGAGTCCTATCTCCTTTGAGAATGGGCTAATGTCTGGCTATGATATGTTCTATTTTTTTTATACTGAATGTTGTAATCAAGTATAATACGATAGCTTGAGACATTAACGTCAACTTCCGAGGGTTTGGCCTTGTCAGCAACAACAGTGTTCCTATCGATTGCCAATACCTTGGCTATTTCTGCATTTACCAGAGCTTGGGTATACCCTTTTTCTTTAAACCTATTTGCGAGCACCTGTGACTGTTAAAAAGTCATCATCTGAAGTGCAATTACGGCGCAAGCGGATGAATTGGCCTCTTGGTATGTTACAGAGCCAAGATTTATGGTGACAACTAGTCAGAGGGATGTATGCATTCCTATCAGTTTTTTTGAAATGATTCCTGGTATGGAAACCTCCCTCACCCTTGAATATTTCGAGGTCTAGGAATATGATCTGTTGTTGACTAATCGTCCAAGTTAACTCAATGTTTTTGTTATTGGCATTCAACCCATCCATAAAGGTTTGCAGGCTAGGCATATCACCCTCCCAAACCATAATTAAGTCGTCAGTATATCGTCTGTAGCACGATAATTGCGGTGGGGGGTCTTGAAAAATAGTGTCCTCCTCCCAGTGGGCCATAAATAGGTTGGCCACACTGGGAGCAAACCTAGCCCCCATGGCTACTCCTCTTGTCTGTAGGAAAAAGTCCCCATTGAACCAAAAATAATTGTTTAACAAACAGAACTCCAAACTTTCCAACAAAAAGGAGGCATGATCACTCGAGAGGTTGGAGGTAGTCAGAGCCCATTTAACTGAATCAAGGGCCTGCTTATGATCGATAATAGTATAAAGAGAACCCACGTCTGCAGTTATTAAAATGCTAGACGGGGTACATGGGAGGGTAGATAAGATTTGAAGGATTTGTTTCGTATAACGTAAGAACGCTTTAGTTTTTAAAACGAGTGGCTGGAGAAAAAAGTCCAGATATTGGCCTAATCTTGAAGTTACGGAGTCAATTCCATTTACGATCGGACGGCCAGGTGGATGTTCTGCATTTTTATGAAGTTTGGGTAAGATATAAATGATAGGGGTCCTGAAGTAGAATGGATCTAAGTAAGCAGCCTCTTTGGAATTTAAAATTCCCTGGTTTTTACCTTTTTCAATTAGGCAATGTAAGTTGTTCTTGAAGGGCAACATAGGGTCACTCCTCAGGAGTTCATATGTATTCCGATCTTTCAACAATTTCTCCATTTCTGCTTGGTAATATGTTTTGCTAAGCACAACCAGCCCACCACCCTTATCCGCTGGCCGGATTACTATGTCTTTCCTTTGTTCTAAGGAAGCGATACCTCTCTTAATAGCCTGTGAATCTCTAGCCCTCTTGATCTTGAGTTGATCAAGGTCTTGACACACCATATTTTTAAATACATCCAAGTGCCTGTTATCACTGCAAATAGGATTAAAAATAGAGCGATTCTGAAGATTGGAATGTCTAGAGTTAGTAGCTAATGGAGGGGTGGTGTGTGGTTGGTCTTTGGTTCTGAGAGTTCCCCTGATCGACAGGCTCTCTCACCCACAGGGGGGTCCTTGGAGGTCCCCTCCAAGGGGTCCTCTCCTGCCCTAAAAAATGGTCTTGATTATATTGTGATTCACCCTGAGAATTTTGTAAAGGGGCATAGTAATTGGAGGTATAGACAGGTATACCTTTTGTGGAATTACCTCTCCCCTGGGACTTGCCTTTTCCCTTCATGGGCACTGTCTGCCACAAATGGTTCTCAGTTTGTGGGGGTCGGTGGTCATAGCCGTTAGCATATGGACCTGGATAAGGATAGTGGTTCCTTCTGCCCCGGCCCCGTTTGTTAGTTCTAGGGGGACCCTGCCCTCTCCCTCTGGGTGTATGTTTCAAATTAGGTATACTTTGGGAATACTGAGAGGGGGGTATTTCATAATTAAAATAACCCTGAGGAGGCATATTATTTCTGGTGGTGGGATCATGGCTGCTATACCCATGGGATTATTAACTGGTATTGTGTCTTGGGTTTGCCACTTAAAGATCTGTTTCCCCTCAAAATCATTAATATCCCGCAGAAATTTTTTCCTCTTTTTATCTCTTGTTTCCCTATCCCATTTGATAAGTTTAGATTTCAATTTGCCAGACAATTGAATAAAATCACTGGAGTCTTTATGACTCTCAATACGATCAGGGATTTCTTTGATCTGGTTCTCCAAATGTTTCTTTTTTCTCTGTTTGCGAGCAAGCAGAAACCGGAGGAGATCAAAGCTTTTCTCAACAAAAAAGTTACACCATTCTATGTTGGACTCGTTATCTACTAACCCATCGTTAGGTGGTAATTCCCACCTTAAACGCCTGGGGACAATATTGGCAGACAAATACTGTTCAAAAGACACGATATCCCACCAGGTTTTAATCTTTTTTTCGAATAAATGACCAAGTTTCTTAAAGGCATACCCTAAGTCATCATGTTGAGAATTAACCACATCTCTTGAAAAAAACATCAGTAAGAATAATTTCTCTGTTTTCAACATATGTAAAAACCTCCATAGTCTGCAGCTGAATTAGTCTTGAATTAAGTGAAAAGTAAAAAAAAAAAAGTGTAGTTAAATTCAGCGCTGACTAATAAGTGGACACAAGAAGGTAAATGCAAGCGGACACTAAGGTCAATTCAAAAAATACCTCGAAGACATAAATAATACAAAACAGTGCTGCGCAAATAAAAGTCCTTAGATCAACATGTGTAAAAAGATTAAATACTGCTTTATTTCTAAATTTTAAGATTAAGATAATTGACTTTGCACAATGAGATTTGCTATCCGGGTGTTGCAAGTAATTATTTTTATATATTTTTTTATTATCTGGTTGGCGGCGTCAAATTTTTCGTTTCCCGTTCTTAGGGAAGTGTAATAGGAACCATGAGTTCAGATGCAGCGGTGGGGAGGTGCCAGATTCCCTGATCAGTGCGCCCGCGCTTCTGATTGGTGCCGCCGTCACCATGGCACAGATTATAAACAATGCGGGCCGTCATTGCGTATCCCGCCCCACGCCGATGAAGTCCCGCCCACAGGACGTAACGCGTACGGGGGTCAGGAGCGCATGACGTCACCCGCGGTCATTCGACAGAGACGATCACAAGCCTTTCAGCCGGCACTCGGATCGGAGTGCCGGTATCTGTGAGTGTTAATTTGTTTAAATCATTTTAAATAAAGTAGCTACGGAGAGCACTATGCTGTTTGCCTTCTCATTTCATATGCATCTCCCGTTGTTATGCTGAGTGCTGGGAAATGAAGGAGACACCACCATCCATACAGAGTGATCCATCCAGGTTATTATATGCGGTGTGACCTGTTTCAGGTCGAATATCTGAGGTGAGGGGCCATCCTTGTCCGGTGGAGGGATACTAGTCACCATCCAGTTATTTGTCTCAGCCTGCATATTGTCACTGGTGGTTCCTGTCTTCTAATCCTGTCACCACATTTACACATGTTGATCTAAGGACTTTTATTTGCGCAGCACTGTTTTGTATTATTTATGTCTTTGAGGTATTTTTTGAATTGACCTTAGTGTCTGCTTGCATTTACCTTCTTGTGTCCACTTATTAGTCAGCGCTGAATTTAACTAAACTTTTTTTTTTTACTTTTCATATGTGGAATTACACCCCAAAATACATTCTGCTGCTTCTCCTGAGTACAGGGATACCACATGTGTGGGACTTTTTGGGTGCCAAGATGGCACAAACCCCCCCCCCCCCCAATTACCCCATTTTGGAAAGTAGACGCCCCTAACTGTGTGATGAATGCAGCAATGTACAGAGACATCCTTGATGAAAACCTGCTCCAAAGCGCTCTGCAAAGGTTCATCTTCCAACAGGATAACGACCCTAATCACACAGCCAAGATAACAAAGGAGTAGCTACGGGACCTCTCTTTGAATGTTCTTGAGTGGCCCAGCCAGAGCCCAGACTTGAACCTAATTGAACATCTCTGGAGAGATCTGAAAATGGCTGTGCACCAATGCTCCCCATCCAACCTGATGGAGCTTGAGAGGTCCTGCAAAAAAGAATGGGAGCAGCTGACAAAAAATAGGTGTGCCAATGTTGTAGCATCATACACAAAAAGACGTGAGGCTGGAATTGGTGCCAAAGGCGCTTCAATAAAGTATTGTGCAAAGGCTGTGAATACTTGTGTACATGGGATTGTTTTTGTTTTTTATTTGTAATAAATTTGCAACATTTTCAAACAAACTTCTTAAACATTGTCATTATGGGGTATTGTTTGTAGAATTTTGAGGAAAAAAATGAATTTAATCCATTTTGAAATAAGGCTGTAACATAACAAAATGTGGAAAAAGTAATGCACTATAAATAATACCTAACCTTAAATATTAAATACATTATTCTAAATAATGAATACCCGAATACAAAAAAAATTAAGAAGTGTTTTTTTTTTGTTTTGTTTTTGTGTTGGGGTGTTTAGTTTAGTTTATGTTTTTTTAAGGTTAGGTGTTAATTATTTACTATTACTTAGTATTATTTGATTTATTTTTATTTGTGTATTTTTTATTTTTATTCATTTATTAATTTAGTAGTATTATTAACATCTTAACCCATCCAGTTCAGTGTGTGTGTGTGTGTGTGTGTGTAAAAATCATTTTCCCATATCCCCTTATATTTTTGCTAAGATGCACGTCCAAGAGTCTTTTAAAACTATCCATACTGCCGACACCAACGTTTGTGAAAGAGAGTACCACATCCTTACCGCCCTGACAGTGAAGAACCCCCTACTAGGCTTAAGGTTAAACCATTTCTCTTCCAGTCTCATCGTGTGGCCCCCTGTCATCTTGCACTCCCTGGGACTAAAAAGCTTCATACTTATGCTGGGGTCACTGTTGAGATATTTGTATATCACTAACAAATCCCCACTCAAGCGTCTCTCTGCTCCAGGCAGAACAAATTTAGCGCTTGTAGTTGTTCCTCATAATCGAGGTCCTCCAGTCCCAATATTAATTTAGTTGCCCTTCTTTGGTCTTGCTCCAGCACATCCTTTCTGAGGATTATTGAACAGAAGTGGACGGAATACTCACTCCAGATGTGACCGAACCAGAGTTTTATTAAGTGGCAGAATGATTGTTTTATCTCCTGGAGTAAATTCCTTTTTTTAATGCATGCTAATATTCTGCTGGTTTTGGTAGCCGCTGCTTGACAATGCATGCTATTGCTCAGTCTATCTTTTACTAGGACCCCTAGATCCTTCTCCATCCTGGAAGCCCCTAGGAGTTCTCCCCCAAAAGAGTAACTTGTGTTTATATTTTTTACTCCCCAAGTGCATTACCTTACATTTAACAATGTTAAACTTAATGTGCCATGCAGTAGCCCACTCCAATTAATTTTTTCAGGTCCTCTTGTAAAGTTTCTAGTAAAGTATCCTGCTGTGTTATTGCCCTGCATATTTTTGTGTCGTCAGCAAACACTGAGATTGAGCTTGGGGGAGCTCACGTTGAACACGGACGCTGGCACTAGATCGCCACTGGCCATCCTTGTGCTCCTTTGTGGAGTTTTGGCTGACTACCCCTTGGTATCCTTCTACCTTTGTTTTCTTCCAGCTGTGGGGACTGGGGTGTGATGTAGTCCCATACACAGTGGTGAGACATCTCTGAGAAATTATGTGACAGGTTTTTCATTGATGCACTTGTACACTCACGTCTGTGCCTTTTTTGTCCGCATGAGCTCCCAATACAGACATCTGTTTTTCTTGGATAATGATATGGCTATATCTCTGGATGATTGATTTATCAACTACAAAACATACATCCTTCCCTACGTGTGATCTGGCATTTTTTTCTGGACTGTTTTGGCAGTAAACTCTGGGGGGGGCCCTGGACACCTCTGCAACTGCGCTCTTTCTGGAACTCTCTTTTGAGGTTGAACATATCATGTGCATATTTATACACTGATCAAATATATCCTTGTCCTTTTCCTGATGAAGCCACTTTGGCGAAACATGTTGAAATTTCTGGACGTGGTTATGTTTAGCTTTATGTGATTACAGGTCTTTCATCTGTCAATATTTGGTAATGGATGTTTACCTTTGACTGTAAACTGTACTCCCTTTTCTTTTCGTTTTTAAACTGTTTTTCTAATGAATATTTGTATAATTTTATTCAATTGTGTTTTCATTTATATGATGTACCTTTTTAAAGTCCCACATTCTACATATCTTTGTTCTATTATCTTTTAGGGATGCTGGTACAATTATTACTCTCCTGGGTCTTTGAAAACTGACCTCTACCCTATTTTTTGACATGTTAACAATACTACTACTAATAATAATAAATAAATGTAAAATAAATGCACAAATTATATAAAGATAATCATGAATAAATAATTCCGTAAATGGATACCAAGTAATGGTAAATTAATAATTAACCCCAACTCCTAATCCTAACCCAACATTTAACTCTGAACGCTTGCCCTAACAGAAAAAAATTATTGAATAATAATGATTAGAAAAAAAAAAAGGAAAAGCTAAAACACCTAGCAACAGATGATAGTTTTCTCTATGGGCTAATAAAAAAAATGCCAAATTTCAAAAATGTGCATAAAAACGCCCAGACGCTACGCTCAGGTGTGAATGCAGCCTTATAGATTAGCTTTAATGCTAACCAGGGGGGTGTGTGTTTGTTTTCAATAGATCTGTATTTAATGCTCTAACTTTATGTGGTGTGTGTGTGTGTGTGTGTGTGTGTTTTGTTCCTCTATTACAGTTAATATATATTTATATGGTTGGTACATTATTGAAGTTAAATAGATTGTTTGGGCACAATTCTTGGCAAACATGTTACCTCTTTTTGTGTACTGTCTAACAGCTTCCCAAACCTACATCCAGTGATATGGAGCCGGAAAGTGCCTCTTCATCTGAGGAAGAAAACTCTGACAGTGATAAGGTAACAGTGTTTTAAGAGACTGTGTGTGTGTGTGATGATTGATATTAAGGGTAAATAAAATAAACAAACCTGTTATATTTACCTGCTTTGTGTAATGGCTTTGCACAGAGCAGCCTTGATCCTCCTCTTTTCTGGTAGTCTGCTGCCGCTCCTGGCTCCTCTTCTTCACGTTCCCCTATGGGGGCACTCGTGCATGCTTGCTCCCAAGCCCTGCTCTGTGTGTCTCTGAAGGTTTTCCACCTTTAATGTGTAATGGTAAAAAAGCTTCAGCCTTTAGAAGCACTTTAACAAAGTAAACAGTTCAGTTCTATATGTTGCATAACTGTGAGTAGATCTTTTAAGAATAACATGTACTGTGTGACCTAAATGTCTGAAGTTCCTCATGTATCTACATCATAGTATAGCTAGTAGTAGTTAGTAAAATTCATTTGGACTTGTTATGAAGTATTTAAGGTGTTTTGTAGCTTACTCAACCACTTCGGTTCAAATGAGGGTCGGCATACCCCAGCATTTATATTGGCACAGACACCTTATTACAGTCACTGTGGAATGTGTCAGGGCAGATGCTGATTGTCCAAGAAGAGGAAAAATTGTGTAACCACCCTTTTCTAATTAAATTAATTCTATCCTTGGTCTCTTGAAGTCTGCTTAGGTGTTGAACCTTTCATTTACATGGCTGAAGATGTGAATTGCTGTTGTATCTCTCTGAAGTAGATGCTAACACCTGTGAAAGACAGGTGGTGTTGAAGTCCCTCCACTGCTTTTTGGGGATCATTGTGTAAGAAAATAGGTTATTACACAAATAAATAATACTAATATCAAAATTATTATTATTTATAATTTTTTTTTCCATTCGTTTTTATGTTCTAGGGGTCTAATCTTAGCCTATTCTACCACCTCCTCTCTGCATCTCTATTCATCACACCAGTGGTCCCAACATTCGACAAATCCAGCTGCTGGATCATGTCATCTCAGTCTATTATCCAAACCTTTCACACTAATCATACTGACTCCCTCACCCCATTATCTATATTCTCATACAAACCCATCCAGGCCTATCCATATCACATCCAACATCCATGCATGGGGAACACAGGCCCCCAAAATTGTCCCCGGGATTCATTCAAACACTGCCTTACCAATATCAAACAATACCCAATCCAGATATTGCCTCCTATTCCACACGCCAGGCCCCCAGAGAGGCCAAATCCTAGGGCGAATAACCCGTTTACCAAGCTGCCAGTACAATTTACCACTGCTTTTAGCACCTCCACGCGGCATATACCTCTCAAGATGGGGCCAGTCACCGGAGTATAGGGCATACGCTTATCATTCCTGTTGTAATAGTAAGAAACCCCAAGTTATTGATTCCCTATGTCCCAATTAGGTCTTGCCATTCATCTTGCATGAGCCACTAATCTACAGTGCCTTGCAAAAGTATTGACCCCCCTTGGCATTTTTCGTGTTTTGTTGCCTCACAACCTGGAATTAACATGTATTGTTTGAGGATTTGCTTCAGTTAATTTACAGAACATGTACACAACTTTGAAGATGTATTTTTTTTTTTTTTTTTTTTAATTTATGATGCAAACAACAAATAGGACAAAATAACAACAGAAAAAGTCGATGTGCATAACTATTCACCCTCTGAAGTCAATACTTATTACAGCTCCAAGTCATTTTTCGGTAAGTCTCTGAGCTTGCCACATCTTACCACTGGGATTTTTACCCATTCCTCCTTGCAAAACTGTCCCAGCTTCTTCAAGTTATATGGTTTGCGCTTGTGAACAGCAATCTTTAAGTCTGCCCACAGATTTTTTATTGGATTGAGGTCTGGGCTTTGACTAGGCCATTCCAACACATTTCCATGTTTCCCCTTAAACCACTCAAGTGTTGCTTTAGCAGTGTGTCAGGGTCATTGTCCTGCTGGAAGGTGAACCTCCATCTTGGCCTCAAATCACACACAGAGTGGAACAGGTTTTGCTCAAGAATATCCCTGTTTTTAGCACCATCCATCTTTCCCTCAACTCTGACCAGTTTCCCAGTCCCGACTGCTGAAAAAACATCCCCACAGCATGATGCTGCCACCACCATGTTTCACTGTGGGGATGGTGTTCTTTGGGTGATGTGATGTGTTGGGTTTGCGCCAGACATAGCGTTTTCTTTGGTGGCCAGAAAGTTCAATTTTAGTCTCATCAGACCAGAGCACCTTCCTCCATACCTTTTGGGAGTCTCCCACATGCTTTTTCGCAAACTCAAAACATGCCATTTTGTTTTTTGCTGAAAGTAATAGCTTTCTTCTGGCCACTCTGCCATAAAGCCCAACTCTATGGAGCGTAAGGCTTATTGTCATGCTATGTACAGATACTTCAGTCTCTGCTGTGGAGCTCTGCAGCTCCTCCAGGTTTACCTTAGGTCGCTGTGCTGCCTCTGATTAATGCCCTCCTTGCCCGGTCTGTGAGTTTTGGTGTGTGGCCATCTCTTGGCAGGTTTGCTGTTGTGCCATGTTCTTTCCATTTGGTTATGATAGATTTGATGGTGCTCCTAGGGATCATCAAAGATTTGGATATTTTTTTTTTATAACCTAACCCTGACTTGTACTTCTCAAGAACATTGCCCCTTACTTGTTTGGAGAGTTCCTTGGTCTTCATGGCAGTGTTTGGTTAGTGGTGCCTCTTGCTTAGGTGTTGCAGCCTCTGGGGCCTTTCACAAAGGTGTGTGTATATGTAATGACAGATCATGTGACACTTGGTTTGCACACAGGTGGACATCATTTCACTAATGTGACTTCTAAGTGTAATTGGTTGCACCAGAGCTTTTTATGGGCTTCATAACAAAGGGGATACATACGCATATGCCAATTATAGTTTTTTATTTCCGAAAAATAGTTTATGTATATATTTTTTCTTTTACTTCAACAACTTGGACTATTGTGTTCTGATTCATCACATAAAATTCAGATGAAAAAAACATTGAACTAAAGGCTGTAATGTAACAAAATAGGTAAAAAGCCAAGGGGGTGAATACTTTTGCAAGGCACTGTACATATGCGGCTTCCCTTTGGATATTTGTCCCCTTGGGTCCGAGTATATCCTGCTAGAATATAGGTCAGACATTATCTGGCATTACCTATGGGTATTTTAGAGGGCTTCTGAGTAGAGCTGAAACAACTAATCGATTAATCGACAACTAATGGATTATGAAATTAATCGATTACTATTTTCATAATCGATTAATCGGCCAGTAACATAATGGGGTTAAGAAAAACTAAAATGAGCCCTTTATAGTACAAAAAGAGCAAATAGTCGCTACTGTAAATGTTACTTCCACAGTTCTACAGTAAAAAAATGAACCCCTTACAGTAGTGATTATCTGCTTTTTTTTGTACTATAAAGAGCTAATTTTAGTTTTTTTTTTTAACCCCATTAGGTTACTAAACGTCTTAGACCTGGTTGCACTGCAGTTCATTTACATGATTTCCTATGGGACGCGTTCACATCTATGCTTTTTTTTAGCTGCTGCGTATTTGGGAAGGGTCAGGGACTTTTTTCCTTGTCAAAATAGTTTTATTGAGTACGGATATTATGTACAGATAACATTTGAATAATAACATACATTCAGTATAAGGAAGCTCATTTACAATTAAGGAATAGTTAATTCATTAATAATATCGTAAAACAAGACAATATATTCTAACACAAGGCAATATATTTTAAAAGGAAATAAAGAAATAGAGAAAAAGAACTTTGGAAGGGACTTTTTTAACTCAAAACGGTGCTTTTTTGGTTCAATATACTTCAATGGAGAAGCTGCAGAAAAGCATGTAATGCGTTTTTGCAGAAATTTGTGTTTTTTAATCTGCCCAACAACAAGTTGGCCAAAAAAAATGCAAAAACGCAAATCGCAGCAAAATCACGCGTTCAAAAATCAGAATGCACGGCAAAAAGCACTGCAGAAATAGACCAAAAAGAAACTGCATAGGTGTGTGCCAAGCCTTATGCTGGCCACATGGATCAATTTTCAGACGAGAATATTCATACGAAAAATCTTTGTACATTCGCTGAATGAAAGAATGTTTGAAATTTTCACTTGTTTTTAAAATGAAGGAAAACCACATACACCGTCGGAAAATTCCTTTGACCAAGAAGTTTTCTATTAATTCCAAATTGTCACCATGGTTGAAAATGAACATCGATTTGACCCCACTAACGATTAGAAAATCGAACTAACGTTCTTAAAATGCCATTTTTTTTTTTTTTTGAAGGAAGACATTGTTTGTTTTTTAAATAAAAAATTGATCTCTGAGTCTGATGACGTTTACCAGATTCACCCTTTTAATAGTATATATCCTCCAATAGCATATACAGTACATCTCCTTTAATAGTATATCTCTTCTGTCTGTTATTCTCAGAGTGGATTAGATATTTTGCTCCCTAACCATATAGTTATTTACATTTACCACTGCATAGAGATATTTAACAATAAATTGCCTTTTTTTTAAACTTTACATATTAACTAAATTATACACCACACTTTTTTTTTTTTTAAGCTTATTAACCGATTAATTGATTAATCGAAACAATAATCGGCCAACTAATCGATTATGAAAATAATCGTTAGTTGCAGCCCTACTTCTGAGGTGTCTCATAAAGCCAATGCCAATCGGTGATGGCCTCATGGCTTCTGGCGTCTCCCCATCGCGTCTCCGTAGGTGCATGGACCCATTGACACACTTCCAGTCCCATGCCACCAGCTGGAAGAAATCAGTGGGAGATGTCTGCCGACATGGGATATCGCAAATGCGCCCCCTTGGGATTGGCGGGTAGCAAAGCCCTGTGCACATGGAACAAGGGCTGTTCGCGGACGCAAAGAGCTCAGTGCCTGTAAAGGACATGCCGTTCCAAATAAGTGATAAGAAAATGTGCCACACCTCAAACTGGTACCTATATAAATTAACACTCAGTGATAAGTGAAAAAAAGCAGCTGCCCCTTTTTGCCTCAATAATCGCTAGCAACAAATAATAAAGAAAGTGGTGCTACTCACAAATAAAGAAATATAAATATATATAAAGTGAATTCAAAAATTAAAGATGATGATGAAAAATGTATGTTTGGTCCATAAAAGAAAATGTATATCCTCCCAAGTGTCCCAATCTCCGTGTTTGTGGCCAACCAATAGCACTGGTTTTGTTACAGAGTGAGGGCAAGAATACACACTCTCCAAATCCTATTGGCCCACACAGGACCAAATCGCTTATTAGGAATCCAAAGGTGCCATATTCCAAGGTGTCCTCCCTTGATGAGGATTAGTTCAATTCCACCTACATTAGTAAAGTTGCTCCGCTCCACAATCACCATAAGAAATGGAGAGATGGGGACTTGTATAGTGTAACATTTTTATTAAAGAATGGCGAGCAATAACATTATTGAACTTGCATGGTATGGTGCTTTAGGCTTGGTTCACATCTTGGTGTTCCGAATCGCGGGCGTAATCGCTGTGATTCTGCCCGCGGTTCGAAATAGCGGCAAATCGTGGGACGCCCATGCAACCCCGTCACTTCTAATGGCACCCGGATTGCGGCGCGATTCGTCGGGGGCAATCACGTTAAAATTGCACGAACAGAATCGCGGAACGCCTGTCGCCCAAAAGAAGTACAAGAACTGCTTTTGGGTGATGGGTGTCCTGCAATTGTGTTTGCAATTGTCGCCCGACGAATCGCATCAAAATCGCACCGTGATCGGGGTGCCATTGGAAGTGGCGGGGATCGCATGGGCATCCCGCGATTTTCCGTTATTTTGACTTGCGGGCAGAATTGCAGCGATTCGGAACTCCAAGATGTGAATGGAGCACAAACATTAAAGAGCCTGTTCTGGTGTGCATTCCAATGGCCAGGTATGACGCGGGTGTCCCCACCAGATGTGATGTCAATTGTGGCGACTGCGCAGCCTATTGACCATTTCACATAAATTGCATCAGAGCTCGCGGTTGCCATTTTCCTGAAGCTTTAAATACCCTATGATTGAATTTGATTGGCCATCCCCCAAAAAATATATGTTTGATAGCTTATATAAAGGTTGTGTATGTTGGAGTTACATTACAACAAAATCGCATCTTAAATATACATAATTTATCACATGCATTTATATAAACCAGTACAAAATATGTTTAAATACTTGTAAAGGATATGAGAATTGTCCGCCTAACTACACATCACTCCGCGCCAGGACCAAATCAACAACGATGTAAATTGTAGTATATTAAATGAATAAATAAAGCAGCTACTTAAATGATTAAAATATATTAATTATATATATCTATATCTATCTATATCAATAAAAAACATAAAACTAAAAATAACAATGCAATGCATTGTCATTTTTAGTTTTATGGTTTTTATTGATATATATATATATATATATATATATATATATATATTTATTATGTTTAAATACTGTATTAAGTTTTTAAAATGATCCTGTATACTAACTCTGTCCCTATTCCTTTGTGCGCTGATGTGCTCAAGGCCACCTAGTGGTCAAATGCACCAAAAAACTGGGCACAGGTTTAACAAATCGCTTTTTTCCCTCAAAGTATCTCTATTTAACCACAGCTCCGAAAGGTTTTACCCCCTTCCTGACCAGATTCATTTTTGCGATACGGCACCGCTTTGTGACTGACAATTGCGTGGTCGTGCACGCTCTACCCAAATAAAATTTATGTCCTTTTTTTTTTCCCCCCACAAATAGAGCTTTCTTTCGGTGGTATTTGATCACCGCTGCGTCCTTCTTTTTTTTTTTTTTTTTTTTGAAATAGAACTATTTTTTACTTTCTGCTGGAAAACCTATCCAATAAAAAGATGTAAAAAAAAAAAATGATTCCCGGCATTGGACTAGTGTGTCTATCACAAGAGCCGGTCTAGGAGGCGGGACATTGTTACAGCGCTGCCCAGCGATTCAATCCACCTCCGTGACACAGCGTGAGATCACACTACCAGGCACTGGTGAGGCTGCATCTGAGACTCGCAAGAAGAGGAGGGAGGACTCCGACAAGGGAGCACCAGGATGACATGTGTGTGGCACCCAGCAGGGCGGACCCCGCCCCCTTTACGGCTTCATTATTGGTACTTTTTTCTTTCGGCCGCCTGCCGAAAACACAATTTTCAGACGATATGTTTCGGCGGGCCTACTAAAAACTTTTATAATTTTACTTGTAGAAAGGTTTGATCTCTCCTTTCTTATCCTAAATTTTAGCGTATGCCTAGGCCATATTGTTCCTGCCATTTAATTTTTCTGGTTTATTTGCCATCTCATAATTTTTTGTCACTCCATTAAATGCCGTTTAGTGTCTTGTTTCATCAAAGCTTTTAAGGCCTCCTGATTTTCTACTAATCTTACCATAATTTGACATTTGATTTTTTATTTTGTTCATAATTTGACATTTGATTTTTTATTTTGTTCAAGACCTTGGATTTCCTGTAGGAGTTGTACCTGAGCTCGCCATAGTTTCTTCCTCCTTGACGCCTTCTGCTACTAACCTCCCTCTCATAGATGCCTTGTGGGTTTCCCAAAGCACAACCGGGGAAAAAATTTCTATATTCTCCTTAAAAAAAGATTCAGGTCAGACTCAAGGTCTCTGACCATTCAAGTAAAAAGGATTTATCATACTTCCAGATCATCGGTCTGCCTGGGATGTCCTTTACATTAAGGGCAACTAGTACCTGAGCCTGGTCTGTAAGAATTATTGATTTTTATTTAATTATTACTTTTAACAGACCTTCTAGAAACTGATGGTCTAAAAAGATATGGTCTTTTTATTGAATATGTAGGGCAGTATACGTTTACTAGTACGCAATTAATATTATAAAGGGATCCTTTAATAAATATCGTCCTTTTAGGTCTGACTCTCTAGCCTTCAATGCAAATGGTGTATTCCTATCAAACTCTATTGCTGTTTCCCTTGATCTCTTATTAGGGAAGTAGCCATAGTACCATGTTGGAAAGGATTTTGAACTAAAGCGAGTTTTTGATGACCATTTTAGATGAGTTTCTTGTAGCATCACTATATTAGCAGCATGTCCTTTCCTCTTACATTATAGGTAATTGTTTTCAAGGGGGCCATACACCAAAATGTAGTCAATAAAAACAGGTAAATCTTCCAGGAATACACCATTTTAGTAACTAACCTAAATGCACATAAAACACAAAAATGCAACCCCATAAACCCCCCACACCCAAAAAACACCCAAAAACTCAGTCCCCTCCTGGGGAAGCATTGCAAATCAATGTTGTACTCGACCCCGCAATCGCCCATATGGGTCGGGTCCCCACTGGGGGAGGGGACACACTCCATATGCTCATGCGGGCCTTACAGCCCTCATCCACCATAAATAGGTGATGAATCTGGAAATCCTTGTGGGCATAGCCACTCCAACTAGGTTCAATATCGTAATTTTCTCACCCAATTCCCATCATTGCTGGTTTAACCCTTATATAGCTGTCTTGTGATTTCTGTCAGTTCCTTTGTAAAGCTTTCATACTGCACTGAGCTGTCCTATGAGGCTGCAGGGCTCCTTACACTCTGTCTGGACAGTGCTAATTGTCCCTGTGCTGATCACATGCACTCTCCCAAGAAAAAAAACAACTCTCTAGCAATACACACCAAACTGAGCATGTGCAGCCTGAGCCCAAAGGCTCTGTTATATCTGAAGTTGTCCAGGGGGACAGTGCAGGGAGGTGAGGATCTGAGCATACAGGATCAAGGAGCCATTTGTTACACAGCGCAGAGGATTAACGAGCATGCTTTACTGCAGTGTTTCTCAACTCCAGCCCCCAAGGCGCCCCAACAGGTCATGTTTTCAAGATTTCCCTCAGATGAAACAGCTGTGGTAATTACTAAGGCAGTGAAACTGATCAAATCACCTGTACAAAATAATGGAAAGCCTGTAAACATGACCTGTTGGGATGCCTTGAGGACTGGAGTTGAGAAACCCTGCTTTACTGCATATGCACACTGATTTTACTGTTGTGTGTTTAACACTTTAACCACTTGCCTACCAGGCCAATTCTGACATTTCTCTCCTACATGTAAAAATCATAATTATTTTGTTAGAAAATTACACAAAACCCCCAAAGATTATATATGTTTTTTTTTTGTTTTTTTTTTGCAGAGACCCTACAGAATAAAATGGTGGTTGTTGCAACAATTTATCTCGCTCAGTATTTGCGCAGCAATTTTTATTGCAAAAGTTTTCATGCATTAAAAAAAAAAACTAAGCCCAATTTTTTTTTAATGTTATGCCGAGTAAATGCCCAAGTCACGCTTCAAATTTGCACACGCTCATGGAATGGCGCCAAAGTTCGGTACTTAAAAATCTCCATAGGCGATGCTTTAAACATTTTTACAGTTTACATGTTTTGAGTTAGAGGAGGTCTTGGGCTAGAATTATTGCTCTCCCTCGAATGTTCGCGATGATACCTCACATGTATGGTTTAAACGCCGTTTACTTATGCGGGCGTGACTTACGTATGCGTTTGCTTCTGCGAGCGAGCACAGAGGGATGGGGTGCTTTAATTTTTTTTTTTATTAATTTGAATTATTACTTTCTAGTTTGATGCTTTTTCTTTTTTTTCTTTTTATCACTTTTATTCCTATTACAAGGAATGTATACATCCCTTGTAATAGGAATAGTGCATGACAGGTAGAGGTCGACCGATATGGGTTTTTCTCTGGCCGATGCCGATATTTAGAAATCGCAGTGGCCGATGGCCGATATGTGATGCCGATTTTTTTTTTTTTGGCCGATATATTAGGCCTATTTTTTCCCTCTTTCGTCTTTCAGGACAGCACACTTGAGACCTCGGCTCCTCCCCTCTTAGGAAACACCGCCTCCACCAGACTTTTAAGTCGCCCCTTCCCTTTAGCCCGTCAGTTTCGGTGTTTCCTCCAGAAGGGAGACATCGCCAGGAACCTGGGCCATATCGGCTGGTACAATCGTTGGAAAGGAGAGACAGAGGTCTCTCATTCACAGCAGTTCGGATGGGGAGTCTGGTTACCTGCTGTGGCATTGCGCTCCCTGTCCTCCGTTGGGGAATGGAAAGGCCTGGTAGTTCGTTTGTCCGCTGCTTGGGGAAGGCGATACGAAGGTGCCTAGATTCCCCTCCCTCTGAGAGTCAGCATGGAGCAACGCTGAGTCGGATGACGGGCGATGGGTAAGGGCACTTCCGTTCGGACCGCGGCTTCCGGTTCCGGCCGCGGGACGGATAAACGAACGGCGCGGCGGCTGGTGCGGGCTCTATTAAAGCTGAAGTGTCAGACAGAGGAGCATTCTGAGGCAGGCCACTCCCCTGGCCAGAGGGATGTCAGAGACGGATGGTTCCCGTTCTGTGCCGGGTGACGCCAGCACCAGCCACACTAAGGTAAGTGGAAACCTGGGGTGGTGTTCCCTTACCTTATTCCCACTTAGCTCCATGGGATAAAACCCCCCTCTTGGTGGTCAGAGGGGAGGAGAGGCAGGTCTGGGACCCTGGTGGTGGTTGGTCCTGGGGGGTGCACTCCTGGTGTTGGTCACTTGGTTTGTTTGTTTTTAAAGACTGTTGCTGATGCCGGCGCTTGTTTTGTCATTTCAGGACAAACCTGCGGAAAAGACCAAGCCCTTGCATGTGTCCAAAAGAAAGTGCCCATCATGTAGAAGTACTTTAGGAGAGTCCTGGGGGAAGGTTTTGTGCAGTAAATGCATTAAAGGCTTAGTTAAGGAACACTCTATGGAACAGAGCTCTGACCTGGCAGCTTCTGTTAAGGAGCTTTCCAGCACTTTTCTATCTTTCAAGGCATTGTTTGAAAATTTTCAGTCTATACAGCCCCCAGCAGGTCCTCTGCCAGCACAGCAAGATGTCGCACCTGGTCCTTCAAGTCCCTCAGTCAGTGAGGAGTTACCGGGGGTTTCCAGAGAGGCTTTAGAGGATGAATCAGATGGTGCATCCTCACATTCCTCAGGCGAATCAGATGGAGAGAAGGTGGATGACGAATCCTCCAGAACCTCATAATATAAGCTCTCCTTGGAGGAGGTGGAGGAGCTCTTGGGAGCAATCCACACCACCCTAGGTATCCAGGAGGAGAAAAAATCTGTCTCTACATGACCGAATGTATGTGGGTCTTAAAGAGCAGAAGAAAATGGGTCTTCCCGGTGCATGAGGTCCTAGTAGATGCCATTAAAAAGGAATGGCGGGACCCAGAAAAGAAACCTTTCTTTTCTAGAGCATTTAAGCGCAAATTCCCTTTTTTAGGGGATGAAACTGCTGTATGGAACAAGTCACCTAGACTGGATGCAGCCTTCTCTCAGGTATCCAGAAAAACAGACTTGGCGTTTGAAGATATGGGGGTGCTAACGGATCCCATTGCCAAACGGATGGATTCTCTACTCAGAAAGTTCTGGGATTCCTCTCTAGGCAACCTTAAGCCTGCCATGGCCGTCACAGTGGTGGCACGTAACATGGAGCACTGGCTAACACATATAAAGGCTCATATAGAAGCTGGGACTGCTAAGGAGATGATTCTTTCCTCCTTCCCAATGCTCTTGAAGGGGATTGCATACATTGCTGACGCCTCAGCAGAATCAGTCCGCATGTCTGCTAGATCCTCTGCCTTGGCCAACTCAGCCAGGCGAGCCCTTTGGTTAAAAACCTGGCAGGGGGACAATGCTTCAAAAATAAAGCTTTGCGGAGTCCCTTTCACAGGGGACTTGCTGTTCGGTCCAGATCTGGAGGCGGTTCTTGATCGAACGGCCGATAAAAAGAAGGCCTTCCCCTTGAAGAAAAAGTTGGGAGAACAGCCTAAAAAGAAGACTCGCTCACAGAGGAAGTCTAATTTTCCAAGAGCAGAGTCTCAGAAAAAAGTCTGGACCAACAAGGACGGGGCACGGGGGAGCGATTTTTTTCGCCCTCCTGAACAGCCCTGAAAGCCCCAATGACAGGTTTACCACGGTGGAAGACTGGGGGCCTTCCTCCCACAGTGGGAATCAGTTACCTCCAATCACTTTATTTTAGGGATCATAAGGAGATCGGCAGTTCACCTGAAGGGGGAATTTAAACCAGAGAGCAGACTTCCTCAGCCGGAGGAAGTTGAGGGGAAGCGATTGGGTCCTCAATCAAGTCATCTACAAGATGATTATGGAGAAATGGGGGATCCCATGTGTGGACCTTTTCGCTTCAGGGGAAGACACGTAGGCCCCCCTCTTTTTCTCCTTGAACCGATGGGACGGGGTGATAGGGGTGGACGCTCTGTCTCAGAGATGGCATTTTGCCAAATGCTATGCCTTCCCCCCTCCGGTTCTGTTGCCTGCGGTCTTTAGAAAACTCCAGTTAGAGGACACAACCCTGATCTTGATGGCTCTGTACTGGCCCAGGAAGCCATGGTTCTCGGTCCTAAGGAAACTGGCGGTGGAACCACCCTGGATTCTATCGGTCAGGGAGGATCTACTCTATCAAGGCCCAGTCTGCTGCCCTCAGGTGGAGAGGTGGAATCTGGCTGCCTGGCTACTGTAGAGGATTTGCTGAGAAGTAAGGGGTTTTCCGAAGGACTGATAACTCTTCTGAATTCTAGGAAAGAGGAGACGCGCAGAATCTATTTGAGAGTCTGGAAGAATTCAGTTCTTGGTGCGCAGAGAGCTCCTTTAGTGTTCGCAGTCCAGTAGCAGTGCTAGAGTTCCTACAGAGTGGGGCAGATAAGGGGTTGGCACTTAGTACCCTTAAAAGTCAGGTGTCGGCTTTAAGTGTATTCCTTGAACAACAGCTAGCAGTGAATCCCTGGATATCCAGGTTTTTCAGAGCTTTAAGAAGGCAGAGACCAGTCAGCTCTCGCCCCTTTCCGGTATGGGATCTATCCTTAGTACTACAGGCCTTTACAGAAGGTCCTTTTGAACCTATTGAGTCTTGTACGGTGAAGTTTTTAACCCTCAAGACGGTTTTCTTAGTAGCCATCACTACTGCAAGGAGGGTCAGTGAGCTACAAGCCCTCTCTAGGAGGGCACCTTTCTTTCAAATTTTTCCGGATAGGATTATTTTTAAAACCGATCCGGCCTTTTTTCCAAAGGTGGTTTCGGAATTTCAAAGAAGCCAGGAAATTTGTTTACCCACCTTTTGCTCAAATCCTGTGAAGGAACAGGAACAGGTCTTCCACAAGTTAGATGTCAGAAGATGTGCATTAAGGTACCTGGAGGTTACAGAGCAGTTTAAGAAATCCGACTCCTTTTTTATTTCCTTTTCAGGGGCAAGGATGGGTTCCAAAGCCTTTAGACACACTATAGCCAGATGGCTAAGATTGGCTATCAGCCAAGCCTATATAGCAAAGGGGGTTGAAGTTCCGGTAGGTATTAGGGCTCATTCCACTAGGGCTATGGCAACGTCACAAGCAGAGTGGGCTGGTGCTACACCCGATCAGATCTGCAGAGCAGCAACGTGGTCAAGTTTTAAGACTTTCGTTAAGCACTACAGACTGGACTTAATATCTGCCCAGGACCAGGCTTTTGGGCGAAAGGTTCTGCAGACATCGGGGACCATATGGCTGGCGGGAAATCTCTATAATCATCATCTGGCGCCGATTGGTTCCTTCTCCGACTCGCTGATCGAAGGGGCGATGATGTCTGTAACTGCTGTAACTTAAAGTCTGCAATGTCCTATGATGGGCGGGTGGGAAGCGGTAAAGCTTCATAGTTTATTCCAAGATTGGTATTTCAAATTGCCCCAATCTTTTCCCAGTTATCTAGATTAGGATACGGTAAACCAAGTTTACTGCAAAATTCCTTTAGATCCTCTGGAAAACGCAGGTCTGCTGAAATACCTTGATTTTTAGCAGTCAGACAAGCTGGAAAACCCCATCTCGAAGAGATATATTTTTTGCTTGCAATTGGATCGTTAATGGCTTTATTGCCCTTCTACGGGCTAGTGTCTCAGTTGATGGATCAGAAAAAAATGAGCAACTTTCTTCCATCAAAGCCTAAAGCCGCAGATTCTCTCATGCTTTTATCGTCGTAGTAATGGAATCTTGGGATGGCATCCCTAGGACTGTTTGTTGTAGATTAATTTGATCTCTGTATGCTATTTCAAAGCGTAGAGGGGAGGATGGATCCCTTTTTCAATACTTAAACACTCCCTGCGCTGTATATTGGATGTTTCTTATTTCTGACCATTTTGACTCTGCTCTGGCTCACATTTACATTCTGGCGTTTTTATGCTCATCAAGATGTACTTCGATCTCTTATTTGTTGTAGTACGTGCTGTATATCTATTCTGCCAACCATTCTCTCTTAATCATTTGTTCTAGACAATTCATCACATCTGCCATATCTTGTTTTGTGGGGACCGTTTGTAAGTTTTCAGTTTCTTTCTCCATCAACTGCTGCTGTTGGCTTATTGAGGAGCTTGAGTTCACTTTTTCTTTTGCTCCACTGGGGGTGAAACTGATTCCTCCTCACTGCCTGCTGCCCCTTCTGTCCTTTCCTGGACTAAGTAAGGCTTGATGGAGTTGTAATTTGTTCCTTTCGCTTGGTTTGTTTTAGCACCTTTCCTCCCCATTTCTCCACCAGCAGGCAGTGGAGCAGAGCTTATCCAGATGTTTTATTCCTAGGCCACCACTCACATTTTATAGTTTAACCCAGGCACATCTCTTAAAGCAGGAGTCTCAAACTGGCGGCCCTCCAGCTGTTGAGAAACTACAAGGCAAAGGCATGATGGGACTTGTAGTTCCGCAGCTGCTGGAGGGCCACCTGTTTGAGACCCCTGTCTTAAAGAATCCTTATTATTGACAAAAATAGTGAAAATAGGCTTCAAGTACCCGAGTGTTTAAGCTTAAGTAAGCTTATTTATTTTGCTAAAGCTGATTGTTCAAGCTAAAGACACAGGCTTAGCAGGGCAAAGACAATGAATAGATGACATAGGAGATTAATTTCAACAGTCAACTTGAAATTGCACAGTTTAACAGCAATAAACACCAGCCCCAAAGGGGCAAGCTTGGCAGACTGGAATAAGAGCAGGCAGAGAGAGTAAGGCCCCTTTCACACTTGTACGACCTGAAAGTCGCACGACTTTGATGCAACTTGAAGCAGTGCCTGTGTAATCTTGAGGTCTATGGACCTCAAGTTGCATCAAAGTCAGACCAAAGTAGTGCAGAGACTACTTTGAAGTCACATAGATATGAATGGTACTCATTGGGAATCATGAGCTACAACTTGCCATGTGACTTTGCAGTCCCAAGTCTCAGGATAAATCGCACAAGTGTGAAAGGGGCCTTGGTCCTTAAGCAATTGAGTTTGGAGCAGCTGCAGCAGTTGAATAAGGAGGGTAGACAGTCAGAGGACTAGGGAAAGATGGTGCACAATTGTACCGGATTTAACAGACAAATTGTGGGAGGTACTTATGTAGACAGTTATTTCTGCTAAAGACCAGATGATCCAGCTTACTATATTTGCACCAAATGTTTGCGTCTGTTTAAAATGGAGGCAAGAAACTCCTATGTGTCCTAAGTGTTTGCTAGATGAGGGCTGTTTCTTCCATATGGTGTGGGAGTGTAATAAAGTTTGCCCACGTACCTTTGACCTTCCAAATATATGGAGTCCTATGGTAGGATGTTTGGGAATAATTGAGGATGCGTTTATGGATAAAAATGTAAAAACTCTTCTGCGATTATTTTTATTTTATGTTTGTAAACTGATTGTGATGAATTAGTGTAAGGTGTTCTGTCCTTATCCATCAGCCTGGAAATTTTTGGTCAATTCTAATGTTGCCTTATTGACATATGAAGGGGATGTCCTAAAAAAAAATTACCAGAATTTGGGTTAGATGGGCTGCATCCATGGGTATGGTGGCAGATTGCCCTTAATAGAAGAGAAAGGATAAAGTGTTTAAGATCTTTTTATTATTACCAGTTTACTGTATAGATCGCATTGGTGTAGCATTATGGCACATTTGAGTCTACCACAATTGTATGATCTAATGTGAAAAGTAATAGCTCACTCCGAAAGGTTTTGACGTTTTGTACTATCTTTTGGTTGGAAGAGTGTAGGTTTATTACTTGTTTCTTAATAAAGAAATACAAAATGCTGTATGTACGTATGCAGATATTTGAATGGAATACTTGTCTTGCATTGAAGAGTATATACTTGGTTATATGTGTGTGTGTGTGTGTATGTATATGTGTATCTAGATATCTATCTATCTAGCTATCTTTTCTCAGAAAACTATTTGCACAGAGGATTATGCTAGGCAAGACAGAGTGCATAGGATACAGCTGATGACAAACATACAGCAAACAGTTTTAAGATTTGCATATCTTGTCAGTGACCGCAACCAATCAAGTTTCAATAATAATAGAAGCAAACATACATTCACTATATCGTTTGCTGTGGCAGGTAAATCCCTATATAGCTATAGCAATCAGCTGGCAGTGACTCCGGCAGGCAGGTTTCAAATCCTTCCACCATCACTGTGACTATCTCGACCGCAACATGTTGCTGAAGCCCCAGCTGGCTGGTATCAACCTTGAACGCCCCTCGGACCCCACCAGAGCCAATTGCCTCACTGACGCTTCAGAGGTTTCGACTCCATCGTCCTCCTTGGGAGCCTCCGTTAGCGGCAGATGCCTCGGGTGCCACTGTGGTATTGCTCTGTTAAGGGCTTCAAGGCTTCAGCTGATGCAGTCTGTCACTTAGGTTCTGGAAAGGACCTGGCCGGTTTCTCGCAGCCATGCTTCCCTGGGATTAGGTGGTGTGATTTTCACAGTATCCTGCTGCTATGCTTCCTCTGGAGATCTATGGAGCATGCAGCAGCATGCCTGGCGCCGTTGATGTAACCATGCCCCCACCCCCTTCCCCATAGTGCCATAGTGGTGCTCTATTTGTACTGTAATTTCTGTTGTCACAATAGGTGGGATTGTATGTTCTCTTCAGAGAGCTTTTTTTCACAACATAGTTTTATTGTATGAAAGGGAGATAACAGTTGTACAATGATATGCTTGTAACCTATGCAAAATAATGAAATGAATACAAAGTTTACATAAATTATAACTGAAATAATCAATGCAACGTTGGTCTGTCAACTCGGTAAGAACTGCTTCCGTAGCATTAGCCGAATATGGTCAATCACCATTAATACATCTAATGCCGCGAACACACGGTCGGACTTTCTATCCTACTTGGTCCGGCACACTTTCTGACGACGGATTTTGTCCGCCAGGTGCGCCGGACTTTAAAACGGACGGACTTGCCCACACACGCCCGGACTTTGCGGCGGGCTAAGTCCGCCCGTCTTTCCGACGGAATTTCGCCGGAGTTACGGCGGACTTTCAGAATGATCGGACTTGCCCACACACGGACAAGTCCGTTCATTTTGAACGTGACTCAGGTGCGACGGGACTAGAAAAGGATGTCAATCTTGCCGCTTTTATCGGCGAGATTGACACCTTGCAAGCCCCGTCGCGGGTCATACCAGGCCCTTAGGTCTGGTATGGATTATAAGGGGAACCCCCTACGCCGGAAAACCGGCGTGGGGTCCCCCCCCAAAATCCATACCAGACCCCGATCCGAGCACGCAGCCTGGCCGGCCAGGAAAGGGGGTGTGGACGAGCGAGCGTCCCCCCCCCCTCCTGAACCGTACCAGGCCGCATGCCCTCAACATGGGGGTGGGGGCGCCCTGCGGGTACCCCTACCCATTCACCCAGGGAAAAAATTGTAAATAAAACACTACACAGGTTTTACACAGCTCGGGGGGGGGGGGGGGGGGATCTTCCTCCGGCTTCGGGGGTCTTCTTCCTGCTTCGGGGGTCCCTCCGGTTCATCTTCTCCCGGCGTCTGGTTGGTTCTTCTCTGCTCTCTTCTCCCGGTGTTCCAGTTCTTCGGCCGGCTCCTCCGCTGTCTTCAGGTAGCTCTCTTGCCAGCAGAGGTCCGGACTTCTGGGCTTCTTGTCTTCTCTTCTCTTCTCCAGATGTTGACACGACGCTCTCTCCGGCTGGACTGCTCTCTGAGGGCTGCGTTGTGACTTATATAGGCGGAGACCCCGCCCCCTTTTGATGCCACAGTCCCTGGGCATGCTGGGACTGTGACGTTTTAGGGGGCGTGGTCACTGGGTGATGACGGCCAGGGTTGTCGGGAAGAGGCCCTTGTCCTCATCAACATGGGGACAAGGTGCTTTGGGGTGGGGGGGTCCCGCAGGGCGCCCCCCCTCCCCCAAAGCACCCACCCCCCATGTTGAGGGCATGCGGCCTGGTACAGTTCAGAAGGGGGGGGGCGCTCGCTCGTCCCCACCCGCTTTCCTGGCCGGCCAGGCTGCGTGCTCGGATCGGGGTCTGATATGGATTTTAGGGGGGACCCCACGCCGGTTTTTCGGCATAGGGGGGGGGGTTCCCCTTATAGTCCATACCAGACCTAAGGGCCTGGTATGACCCGCGCTCGCCGCAATAGGAAAATTTGTTTTTCCTATTGCAGCGAGCGCGAAATGCTATACCCTGCCCTTGTGTCGTATCTGGTCCGTTGGACCAGCATACACATGAGCGGACTTTCCGCCAGAAGCTGAGTCAGACGGAAAGATTTAAAACTTGTTTCAAATCTAGGTCTGGTGGGCTTTTGGGAAAAAGTCCGCCGGAAAAGTCCGCCGGAGCCCACACACGGGCGGATTGTCCGGCAGACTCTGGTCCGCCGGACCAAGTATGCCGGAAAGTCCGACCGTGTGTACGCGGCATTAGATTGTACTATGTGTGGCTGTTATCCATTCTTAGTCATTATACAATCAATGTTTGTATAAGCAAGTCAAGTTTAAAGAATAGTATAGGGAAAAAAAAGATATTGAAGGGTGAGTGAGGTATAGACAGATATACAGATTGTCAGAGCTAAAATAACAATTTAGCTTTTTGTTAGGGAATCAAATTCTTCTGAATATTTGAAAAGACCCAGACATTCCATGTTTTATTACATGTATCTGTTTCCTGTGCTATTGCCCTGATTTCTTCCATAGTGTAAAATTTATCCACATTGTGAAGCCATTCCTTAATTTTAGGAGTATTTTGTATCTTTCCAATATCTTGGAATTTGGGATTTTGTGGTGGTAAGTAAAAATCTGGACAATGAATGCTTATATTTTTTCATTGTGCAATTAGAAATGTGTAGTAAGCAGCAAGCTGCTGTCAGTTGAATTGAGGTTTCTGTAATGTGTTTTATGAGATCAGAATTTTTTTTGCCAAAATGGTTATAGTCAGGGCTCGACAAACCCCGGGCGCCAGGTCGCATTTGCGACTAGAATTAGCGGCCTGGGGCGGCACAGCTGGGGTATCCTGTGTCCGTTCGACACCCCCCCCCCCTCCCGCCGCGATCGCGCTGGGCCGCGCCGGTAATTGAGGCCCCGGCTTTGCGGCCTACTGCAGTCCTATGATTCCTGGTTCCTTCTGCAATCGGGCGCCCTCTGGTGGTGGCCGTTGGTATGACAAGACATCCACCAATGCTAATGGAGCTTTCCCTACCTGTTTTCACTGCCTGCTCATCTCCTTCCCTTTTACTTTGAACCCCCAAACATTATATATATTTTTTATTCTAACGCCCTAGAGAATAAAATGGCGGTCATTGCAATACTTTCTGTAACACCGTATTTGCGCAGCGGACTTACAAGCGCACTTTTTTGGGAAAAAATACTTTTTTTAATTAAAAAATAAAACAGTAAAGTTAGCCCAATTTTTTTTATATTGTGAAAGATAATGTAAATTGATTCCCAACATGTCAGGCTTCAAAATTTCATCCGCTCGTGGAATGGCGACAAACTTTTACCCTTTAAAATCTCCATAGGCGTCGTTTAAAAAATTCTACAGGTTGCATGTTTTGAGTTACAGAGGAGGTCTAGGACTAGGATTATGGCTCTCGCTTTAACGATCGTGGCGATACCTCACGTGTGGTTTGAACACTGCTTTCATATGCGGGCGCTACTCACATATGCGTTCGCTTCTGCAAGCGAGCTCGGCGGGACGGGGCGCATTTAAAAAAATTATTATTTTTTCTTATATATTTTACTTTTTATTTTTTATTTTTACACTGTTTTTAAAAAAAAATAAAAATCGTGTCACTTTTATTTCTATTACAAGGGATGGGGCACATTTAAATTTTTTTTTTTTCTTATTTATTTTAACTTTTATTTTTTCACTGTTCTTTTAAAAAAAAAAAAAAAAAGTCACTTTTATTCCTATTACAAGGAATGTAAAAATCCCTTGTAATAGAAAAAAAGCACGACCGGTCCTCTTAAATATGAGATCTGGGGTCAAAAAGACCTCAGATCTCATATTTACACTAAAATGCATTAAAAAAAAAAAATTGTCATTTGAAAAAAAAAAATATATAAAATGTCCCTTTAAGAGCTATGGGTGGAAGTGAAGATTTGACGTCGCTTCCGCCCTGCAATGACTTGGAGATGGACGGGGGGGCCATCTTCCTCTCACTTGTCTCCATGTCAGGCCAGGGACAGATCCGGATCGCCTCCGCCGTTACCGACGGCCACGGTAATCGGTGAAGGGCACCGGAGAGCGGCGGTAGGGGGGGCCCTCTCCTGCCGCCGATAAAAGTGATCTCGCTGCTAATCTGCTGCAGAGACCACTTTTATCTGAAAGAACCGCCGGCTCTTGAAGACGATACCAGGGTTATGGTAGCTAGCTGCTACCATAACAACGGTATTTTTCTTCAAAGACAGGACGTATATAGTCGTCCTGCGGGATGGAAGTGGTTAATTAAAATGAATTTATTATTTGTCATCTCCCTGCTTGGCCCCTTTCACTCGGGCTGTCTGATCAGGTTCGCCTGTCAGTTTTTCAGGCGGACCTGATTGGACCCTTAGCGAGAATATGGTGGTCTTGTGTCCCTGCATGGCAGGAAATAAAAGCAGTCACATTAGTTCTAGTCGTCTGTGTAAATTTAAGATTGGTTAATTTTTATATTGAAAATAAAGCTTTGTCGGTCGTTTAAAAAAAAAAAAAAAAACCTGGCTCCTAACTTTTTTAGCTGGCTCCTAGATTCCAAGCAAATTTGTCAAGCCCTGGTTATAGTAGAGCGCAATCCCACCATATGTGCTTCAAAGTTCCTTTCGCCTGGCTCCAGCGCCAGCAGAGATCTGAAGTTGTAGAGAGCCATCTTTGTAATTTAACTGGTGTGGTATACCAATGCGTCAGAAGCTTAAAAGATGTTTCCTGATGGTGTGTGCGAATAGAGCATTTGTATGCAAACACACAAGCATGCAACCATTGATTACCATTAAATGTAGTGTTTAATGCATGCCCCAAAGCATTTTATGTTTCTTTAGCTTCTGAGAACTGGAGGCTTACAACCAAGCGTAAGTTGGTGAAATGGTTATTTCTGTCTTTCGTGGCCTTCAGGCATAAAGTTTCTAATGGTGTCAAGGTTCTCATGAGGTGCTTACACCTCTTTGCATTAGAAATATAACCTGAATCTGGCAATAGTCCGTTTGTCATCACTCCTTGTCCCCAGTTCTGTCTTAAGCCTCACTAATGATTTGTTTGCCCCCTTTTATACAGTGTGGGGGAAAGAAAGGTTTAAATTTGTCAGAGTATAATTGTGACATGGCATAACATTCATTCCTGGTAAAAAGTCTGGATTGGAACCCGAATGGTGTTAAGGGGCCAGTGGATGTAGTTGGGTCTGTGTCCTTGATGACTCTTTTTGTAAAGCTTTAAAGGAGTTGGGTTTTTACTCTAATGCATTATATGCATTAAGATAAAAAAGCAATGTGTAGCAGCCTCCCCCAGCACCCCCAATTACTTACCTGAGCCCCATTCTCTCTTCAGCGATGTCCACGAATCCCTTTGGCCATCCGGGACACTCCTCCTGATTAGCTGAGACACATTAGCGGTGCCATTAGCTCCAACAGCAATCAGTCAGCCAACCAATCGGAGAAAGGGGACGGGGCCAGGTCGGGCTCTGTGTCTGAATGGACACACACACAGCTCTGACTCAGCTTGGGTGCCCCCATAGAAAACTGCTTACTGAGGGGGCACTCAATAGGAGTGAGAGGCCAGGAGTAGCAGAGAGGGACCTGAGAAGGAGGATACAGGCGGCTCTGTGCAAAACCAACTGCACAGAGGAGGTGTGATGTGTGTGTGTGTGTGTGTAACCCTTCCATGCCTAAGCCTATTTCTGACAAGTTAAAATCCATATTTTTTGCTTGAAAATTACTTAAATATTTTATGTCACACGATATTTACGCACCAGTCTTTCAAACGCAATTTTTTGGGGAAAAAGGACACTTTCATGAATTTAAACAAAAACTAAACAGTAAAGTTGGTCCAATGTTTTTGTATATTGTGAAAGAGGATGTTACGCTGAGTAAATAGATAACTAACATGTCATGCTTTGAAATTGCGACAAACTATGGTACCTAAGAATCTCCATAGGCAACGCTTTAAAAATAACATTTACCAGGTTTACAGAGGAGGTCTTTTGCTATAATTATTGCTCTCACTCTGACGATTGCGGCAATACCTCACATGTGTGATTTGAACACTGTTTACATATGCAGGCGCGACTTAAGCATACGTTTTTTTTCTTTTGCTGCGTGGGGAAAAAAAATTCTGATCACTTTTTCTTATTGCTGTCACAAGGAATGTAAACATCCCTTGTGACAGTAATATGTGGTGACAGGTTCTCTTTAAAAGACCCCCAATCCCTCGTTTGCATTCCCTCCTTTGCACTTAAAAGTATTCAGATCGCCTAAAGGACAGTGATTCTGAATACTGTCTTTTTTTTTTTTTTTTTTTTTTTTTTTTTAAATCAACGCCATTGGCAGCAGAGTAAACCAGAAGTGGCGTGATTTCCTGTCCGTGTTTTTACATAAGAGATTAGATCAAAGCAGTTTCCAGCTTCGTTCCAGTCTCAGCCTAGCCAATGGAACTGCCGGATCGTGGATCGGGTCTTCCGTGGGACGGGAGGCCGGGGAAGAGGATAACCGGATAACAGCCGAGCAGCTTTTAGCAGCATTGGTTATCACTAAAAAGCCGATCGCCAGCTCTAAAAAAAAAAAAAAAAAAAAAAAAAAAGAAAAACGGTACTGGGTTGATGACTGCAGCCGCAGGCATCACCCCGGTATACCCCTTCAAGCCAAGGCCGCATATGTGCGTACGGTCGGTGCTAAGGGGAATAACATATTTGTTTAAAAAAAAAAAAAAGAGACTTTATAATTACTTTAAGCATTGCCTCCACCAGTTGGTGTTTCAGTTGACTAGGGCAGGATTCCCATGGTATCCAAGCAGAATATGCAACTCGTATAGGCCCTATATTGTTTTCCAGAGTCACCCAGTCCTTATTATCCACATGACCATCCCAGTCAATAATTTGAGTGAGGTGAGAAGCAAAATAATAATTTTTTTACATTTGGAAAGCCCATAGAGTCCCATAGACACAGCAAACATGCAGTATAGCAAACCCATAGACACAGCAAACCCATAGACACGGCAAACACATGGAAGAAGGTCAGATGAGACCAAAAAAAAAAAAATCTGACTATCTGTTTTTTTTTTTTTCTCCCAGTGGCTACTGGGGGTGTTTCATCAGATTTGACAACCCGTCAGATTTTGTAACGGAAGTGACGTTGTGCCTGGGGTGAAGCCAGGAAGTGGCACCCACAGAAATATGTGAGTGGGAGATTTTATTTTTCTTCAATCGGTAGGGGAAAGGAGATTGGCCTTAAGTACCATTTAAGGGTCAGCGTTTGTCCCTATTCATTTTTTTCCAGAGGCTGTTGGTTCTCACGCCTTGATTCGTGCTGCGTGTAATGTAGATAGCCCCCCCACCAGGCCACTTTTCTGTCCTTGGGACTTGAATTTGCTCTTGACTGTCCTTACAGAGGCCACTTTTTGAACCAATTGGAAGACTCCGTTAGTCCTTTATCTAGGAAGATGGCTTCTTTGGTTGCTATCACTTCACCGAGTGTCAGAGCTGGTGGCTTTCATGCAAGGAGCCATTCTTGGTCTCCCATCATGATATGGTGATGCTGGGTCCTCATCCATCCTTTTTTGCCTGGAGTGGTTTCTAGTTTTCACTTGAATCAGGACCGTGTCTTACCTTTATTTTTCTCCTAACCCACAGTCGGCCCACAGAAAGATTGCTACAGGTAGTTCAGGCAATCAGGATCTGCTTGAGTGGTCAGCACAGGTCAGGAATCCTGGTTTGTTCTGCCAGAAGAGCCCAAGAAGGGCAGGCAGCATCCAGGTCAAAATATTTAGCAGTGGATCTGCCAGTTTATCATTGATGCCTATGGTTTAAATTGCAAAATCCAATTTATTTATTTTTTTATGGGGAGAGATTCTCTGCCAGGTGTGTGGGAGTATCTTGGGCCATCTGCCATCAGGTTTCAGTGGCCCAGGGGTTCAAGACCACTATTTGGTCTTTGGTTTATGCATCAACAGGGTTTTTACCAGGTGGATGTCAAACATGGAGGCTACTGCCTTTGGCCTCAGCGTATTACAATCAGCAGAGCAGGTCCTTCTCTGGTGGCAGTTTCTGCGATGGTGTCTCCCTCCCCTCAAGGGTATTGCTTTGGGACGTCCCAAGTAGTTGTTATTCCAATAACCGGCTCTGTGTCCTGTGATGTACAATGAAGATTTTTTTTTTCTACAGCTTACCTGTAAAATCCTTTTCTTGGAGTACATCACAGGACATAGAGCCCCCCCCCCCCCCCTCTTTTGGTTATGTATTGCTTGATACAAAACTGAAGTACTTCCTGTGTAGACTGGGTTATATAGGGGAGGACTTCCTGTTTGATCAGCATCCATTCACCTATAGATGGGGTAGTAGTTATAATAATAACCGGCTCTGTGTCCTGTGATGTACTCCAAGAAAATAATTTTATAGGCAAGCTGTAGACAACAAATCCAATTATTTACTCACCAACTAAACAAAAAAGAAAGAAAAGGAAAGGAGGATGTCGGTCAAAGAAGACTTCCAGATTCAGATGAGCTCCATCTGCAGACCCCACAACCAACAAGTTAGGGTTATGTGCAACATGGGGACCAGGTGCTTTGCTGGGGTGGTTTATCTTCTCGAAAGGTGCCCCCCCCCCCCCCAACATGGTTGGGATATGTGGCCTGGTAAACTTTAGGAGGTGGGCTGTACGTTTGCTGCACTCCCCTATTCTAGCCTGACAGACTGCATGCTTGATTATAGTCTGGTACGAATGTTAGGAAAGCCCACACTTCTATATATTTTCTGGGGGCTAACCCTTTATATTCAGATCAGACTTTAATCTAGGATGAGTGTCTGGTATGAATATTAAGGGGGGACCCCACACTGGTTTTGCAGTAGATATTGGGCTAATTCCACAGCTATGTATTTGGAATTGTGGGCAGAATACTGCCCGTGTTTCCAAATTGCGAGGCAAAATGTGTAACGTGTGTATGGCTGCCATTCATTCTAAATGGCACCTCAAACATAATATGATTTTGCTGCTATTGTCTCACGACAAAAACAAAATGTGCGCAAAAAAAAATTGAACGAAGCTCATTGCCAAAAGTGGTGCAAGAGCATTTTTAGCGTGACAAATGCGTATAGGGCAGCTCAACTCAAGTGAATGGGCTGCCATATCTACAACATACAGAAATGTGTGTGAATCACACCTAAAATATTGTGAATGGTAACACGCGTTCTTGCTATACACAATGTGTGAATGGGACCTTATATGCAAGCGATTACTACCATGCTATAATCATTGCAGCCTTAACCTACAGTTACACGGTGTTTATAGAAAATCCATGCGAGCAAGGAAAGAAGGTGATGTCACATCAAGTGTAAGAACCGATCAGTACGCACACTCACTGTTATAAATTGCTTGCTCAAGTGTTATTGGTCCCTCCTTTTTTCTTTTTCTTTTTTCTTGAGTTTTACTTATATTGAATCTCTATTCAGGATTTTGCCATAGAAGAAAAAAGAAAGCCCCGGACAGTTTTGAGGGCAGCAACCTCAAGGCAAAAAAACAAGGTTAGAAAATGATTTTGTGTGTGAGAATATAGTAAATATTTTTTTGCATGCACCTATTTTATTTTTTTCCCTCTTTCGTGTATGGCAGGTTATGAATAATTCTGAATCTGATTCAAAATCTGTCTCTCATGATGAAGAGACTGATCCTAAGCAACAAACTTCCTCATCTTCTTCCTCAGAAAAGACTGCTAAGAAAGCACAAAAAACCTCCAGATCATGTAGGAGCACTATATTTCCATTACATTTTTTTTATCCTATAAAGGAAAGTACAGTGTGTACTGAGACTTTTTAAAATGTTTTCTTATAGTGCGAAAATCTGGTCCAAATCCTCAAGAACTGTTATCCAAAGCAAACCAGTCAACAACGTCAACCAGTGACAGGTAAGCGTGACATTTTCAATTTAGAGATCAACTCCGCTAAAAATTGGTTTCTCTATTTTTTGTAAATCTTATCTCTTAAAGTCCTGCAGGGAGTCTTCTCTCCTCAAAATGATGTGAAGGTAAATTCCCTTTCAATACACTGTGGGCCTTAAATATATTCAAATAGAGCACCGCTGAAGTTGAAATTGAGCCACTTTTTTGCTCTTGTGTATCTGAAATACTTTCCCAAGGATGATATCAAACAAATGCACTCTTATCTAAAAGCAATGTTCCATATGTATTTCCATATTTCTAAAAAGATATGCTTTCCCAAGTCATCCTCCAGGATGGTCACATTAAATAGACCCAGCCTCTTACAGGAAACACAAGAACTCAGATATTTAAAAAAGCTGCTCCTCAGTTCTTGTGTTTTCTGCGACCTGCACAGAGGAGGAAACTCACCCCCAGTTTATTTTAATTGTTTATATATTGTATATAAATGTATTTTTGGTGCAGGTGTCCCTGAATACCTCTGCCCTCCCACCTGTTTGTCAGACTAGGTTGTCTGGGAGGGAAGAGAAAAACTTAGGAAAGCGTGCATGGACTCCAAGACTTGTCTCCTTTTCTCTGGCCACTAATTTTTCCCCATTCATCTTTCAGGACAGCACCATAGAGAGACACCGGCTCCTCCCCTCTTAGGAAACACCGCCTTCCAATTCAATATTTAAATCCCATCTTCCCCACGGCCCCTCAGTTCAGGTGTTTCCTCCGGTGGGGAGACACTGCTTGGGAACCAAGGCGGATCAGTCAGGGAGACTGAAGCCAAACAATCTGTCTGTGGAAGAGGGGGAGTCGGGTCTCTCTAGCTCTTCCCTCTATTATTTTTTATTCAGTCAGGTAAAGGCTGGGGAAGCCATACTTACCTGTTTTTTAACTGAATTAGCGCGCCTCAGCCTCTCTTGGAGAAAGAGACAGCTGAGGGGGTCTGTATTTCTTCTGCCTAGGGGGGCGCTGTGGGAAGTGCCTGAGTCTCTCCTGCTTGCTCAAGCAGCCAGCGTCTGAAGCTCTATGGCCGGGTCGGATGACGGGTGACGTCAGTTCCGGCGAGGGCGGGCACTTCCGACGATTCCGCGTCTTCCGGTTCCGGACGCGGAGATAGAAAACGGACCGAGCGTTCGGCTGGTGCGACCCTCTTGCCTTGCTGTAGAGTCAGCTATCGGGGGAAACGATCAACCACCATCCTCAGCGGACATGTCGGAGACAGAGGTCTCTAGAACTGCTCCAGGAGACAGTAGCACCAGCCATGCTAAGGTAAGTGGAACCCTGGGGTGGTGTTCCCTTACCTAAATCCCGATAGCTTCACGGGTGTTCTCCCCTCACTGGTGGTCGGGGGGAAGGGGAGTGTGTCTGGGACCCTGGTGGTGGTTGGTCCTGGGGGGGGCACTCCTGGTGGACCTCTGTAGAAGCACTGGTGGGATTGGGCATTTATGGCGACTCTCTCTCTCTTTCTTTTTCAGAAAGCCACAGAGAAAAGCAAGTCGCCTCATGGTTCAAAGAAAAAATGCCCCTCTTGTAGAACTAGTATGGGGGAATCCTGGTCCAAGGCACTTTGCAAGGAGTGCATTGATGGATTGGTCAGGGAACAGGCAGCAGAACAGGGTACAGATCTTGCTGCATCCGTCAAGGAGCTTTCTAGCACCTTTCAGTCCTTTAAAGCACTCTTTTCCAGCTTCCAGTTGCCGCAAGCCCAAAGCAGTCCTTTACCAGTGCAGCAGAGTGTTACACCTAGCCCAGTGGATACTCCCTCTGTTAGTGGAGAGAGACCAGGGGGCTCCAGAGTGGATATTGAGGAGGAGCCAGATAGCACCGCTTCAGATTCTCAAAGGGAATCGGATGTGGAGGAAGTGGATGGGGAATCCACAAAAACCTCTCGCTATAAGCTTTCCCTGGATGAAGTGGAGGAGCTCTTGGGAGCTATTCACACCACTTTGGGTATTCAGGAAGAAAAGAAAGTGTTATCGCTCCATGACCAAATGTACAAAGGTCTTGGGGAACAAAAAAGGAAGGATTTCCCAGTCCATGATGTATTGGTTGAGGCCATAAAGAATGAATGGAAAGATCCTGAGAGAAAACCTTTCTTTTCAAGGGCTTTAAAGCGAAGGTTTCCTTTTTCAGAAGGGGAGTCTCTAGTCTGGAATAAGACCCCTAGGCTGGATGCTGCTTTTTCTCAGGTTTCCAGGCAAACAGATCTGGCCTTCGAGGACATGGGGGTTCTTGTAGACCCCATGGACAGAAGGATGGACTCTCTCTTAAAGTCCTGGGATTCATCACAGGGAAACCTTAAGCCTGCCATGGCGGTCACAGTAGTGGCCCGCAATATGGAATATTGGCTTACGCAGATAAAAGCGCATATTGAGGCAGGAACGCCAAAAGAGACTATTTTGGCTTCCTTCCCCATGCTACTTAAGGGTGTAGCGTATATTGCGGACGCTTCCGCCGAATCAGTGCGCATGTCCGCAAGGTCTTCAGCCCTCACTAATTCGGCTCGAAGGGCTCTATGGCTTAAGACGTGGCAAGGAGACAGCGCGTCTAAAGTTAAACTCTGTGGAATTCCCCTCACAGGAGATCTCTTGTTTGGCCCAGGTTTAGAGACCGTTTTAGACCGGACGGCCGATAAGAAAAAGGCCTTTCCCATTAAAAAGAAATTTGGGGAGCAGGCTAAAAGAAAGTTTCGCCCTCAAAGAAAATTTGAAGCCCCAAAAGGAGAGCGGCAGAAAAAAGCTTGGGGGCAGAAGGGCAAGGGGCGGGGAGGGGCGATTTTTCGCCCTCCTGAACAGCCCAAGAAGACCCAATGACGGGGTAACCACGGTGGGAGGAAGATTGGGGGCCTTCCTCCCACAATGGGAGATGATCACCTCCAACCAGTTTGTGTTAGGGATCATAAGAAGAGGTTACCAGCTAGAGTTCTCAGAACCCCCTCAGCACAGACTTCTGGTCACCGAGCTACCAAAGTGTGCAGAGAAAGCGTCAGCTCTTCTATCCTCCCTACAGGAGTTAGAGGAACAAGAGGTGATAGTGAGGGTGCCTGTAGAGGAGACAGGCAGAGGCTTTTACTCGCACATTTTTGTGGTCCGCAAGCCGTCGGGAAAATTCAGACTTATCATGAATCTGAAGCCTCTGAATGTCTCAATCACCTACAGAAAATTCCGGATGGATTCTATCTATTCGGTGAAAGCACTTCTTCCCCCAAATTGCTTCATGGCGTCAATAGACCTAAAGGACGCTTATCTGCACATTCCAGTCGCAGAAAGTTACCAGAGGTTTCTCAGACTGGCGGTGAAAACTGGGGAAGGAACGTTTCATCTACAGTTCAAAGCACTCCCCTTTGGACTATCCTCTTCCCCCCGCATCTTCACCAAAGTGATGGTGGAGGTCCTGGCTTTCTTGCGGCTCAGAGGCATCTCTGTAGTCGCGTACCTGGACGACCTGCTCCTGTTTGCTCCTTCCCCGGAGCAGTTGTACCAGGATCTTCAGGTAGCAAGAGACAGCCTAGAAAACCTGGGATGGCTCTTGAACCTGGAAAAATCCAGTTTGGTTCCGGCCCAAAAGGTCACCTTCCTGGGCTATGTACTGGATTCAACAAAACAAAAAGTGTTCCTTCCAGCAGAAAAAATCCAGAAGGTGGACAGAGCAATATTACTGCTCCAGGGCAGCAGTCAGATCTCAGTAAGGAAAGCAATGTCAGCGCTGGGCTTACTGACTTCCACGCTTCCGGCAGTTCAGTGGGCAGGGCTGCACTTTCGCCCCCTACAGCTGTTTATTCTAAATGTCTGGGACCACAGTCCAGCATCTCTGGACTCTCTTATATCTGTGCCAAGCCAGGTCAAAAGGTCCCTCTGGTGGTGGAGGAAAGGATCCAATCTCTCACAGGGTCTGGAGTGGGTTCTTCCAGTGTCCAGAACGGTTACGACCGATGCAAGCGGCACAGGGTGGGGAGCACACCTAGATGCCAAGATGATACAAGGCACCTGGAAAAAAGAAGATGCAAAGAAGTCCTCGAACTGGAGGGAACTGAGAGCAATAGAGTTGGCTCTCAGAGCTTTTCAGAAAGAACTCCTGGGACAGCGGACAACTCATCAGCGGTGGCCTACATCAACAGGCAAGGGGGAACCAGGAGCAAATCCTTGTGGGGTCTGGCAGAATCCATCCTCAGGTGGGCCGAAGGGAGCATTCTCTCTCTTTCTGCAATACATCTGAAGGGGGAGCAGAACCAAGTGGCAGACTTTCTGAGCAGAAAAATGCTGAAGGAAGGCGACTGGGTCTTGAATCAGGACATCTTCGAGATGATTACTCGGAAGTGGGGGGTTCCCTCTGTGGATCTCTTCGCCTCAAAGGCAAATACAAAAGCTCGTCTGTTCTTTTCCCTAAACAGATGGGATGGAGCAGCCGGGGTGGATGCACTAGCTCAGAGCTGGCGTTTCTCAAGGTGTTATGCCTTCCCCCCTCCCGTAATGATTCCAGCAGTTCTGAGAAAATTTCGGTCAGAAGACACAACCCTCATTCTGATCGCACCACACTGGCCAAGGAGGCCGTGGTTCTCTCTCTTGAAGAGTCTGACAGTGGAACCTCCCTGGATTCTACCTATCCAGGAGGATCTTCTCTCTCAAGGCCCAATCTGTTGCCCTCAGGTGGAGCGATGGAACCTCGCAGCGTGGCTACTGAGGAAGAATTGCTGAAGGGCAAAGGTTTCTCGGATCGGCTAGTAACAACTCTCCTAAATTGCAGGAAAAGAGAGACGCAAGCCATTTACCTAAAGGTGTGGAAACGCTTCAACAGTTGGTGCACAGAAAGCTCCTTCGATGTACGAAGTTCTGTAGCAGTATTAGAGTTTCTGCAGGCAGGAGCAGACAAAGGATTAGCCCTTAGCACCTTGAAAGGACAGGTATCGGCACTAAGCGTTTTCCTGGAAAAGCCACTAGCTATAGATCCTTGGGTAGCTAGGTTTTTTAGAGCTTTAGGCAGACAGAGGCCTGTTAAAAGTTCCCCATTCCCAGTGTGGGATCTTTCCTTAGTTTTACAGTCTCTTACAGGGGATCCTTTTGAGCCATTGGAATCTTGTACCTTGAAGTTGATCACCCTCAAAACAGTGTTTTTGGTGGCGATCACCACAGCAAGGAGAGTAAGTGAACTTGAAGCCCTTTCTATTAGGGCGCCTTTTTTTCAGGTTTTTCCGGACCGTTTGATTTTTAAAACGGATCCGGCCTTTTTGCCAAAAGTGGCCTCGAGTTTTCATAGGGGCCAAGAAATTATTTTACCTACCTTCTGTTCGAATCCTGTGAGGGAACAGGAGCATATTTTTCACAAACTGGACGTTAGAAGGTGCGTCCTTCAGTACTTAGTACGAAACAGTTTAGGAAATCCGATTCTTTTTTTGTATTATTTTCAGGGGCTAGGAAAGGGTTCAAAGCCTCTAAATGATCAATAGCCAGATGGTTAAGGTTGGCCATTAGCCAGGCATATGTAGTCGGGGGTTTGGAGCCCCCGGAGGGGATTAAAGCACATTCCACCAGGTCAGTGGCAACTTCTCAAGCAGAATGGGCTGGTGCTTCTCCGGAGCAGATCTGTAGAGCAGCAACGTGGTCCAGTTTTTCCACGTTTGTGAAGCATTACAGATTGGACCTGCTTTCAGCCAAAGACCAAGCCTTTGGGCGTAAGGTGCTGCAGGCAGTAGTCCCTCCCTAAGGTAAGGTGCTCGCTTATCCTCTCTATGGTGCTGTCCTGAAAGATGAATGGGGAAAAACGGAGTTACTTACCGGTAACATCCTTTTCCAGGAATCTTTCAGGACAGCACTAGTACCCACCCAGGTTATTGATTTATCTATGAGAACTCATCGCATGAGAACGTCAGGTAAGATAAAGATTTGTATGACGTATTCTTGTGTCTCCCCAGCTGGCCGGAGGAATCTCGTGAAGAACTGAGGGGCCGTGGGGAAGATGAGATTTAAATATTGAATTGGAAGGCGGTGTTTCCTAAGAGGGGAGGAGCCGGTGTCTCTCTATGGTGCTGTCCTGAAAGATTCCTGGAAAAGGATGTTACCGGTAAGTAACTCCGTTTTTTGAGTTTAGGAGCCGTTTTCCCCACCCTTCTGCACCCTAGGTGGAGTGTATGGAAGGTGAGGAGCCTGCGGGACACTTAGGGCGAAGCCGGTCCCATCTTCCTTGTGCCACTCCCGGTCTTCTCCTTTGCAACACCCTGGCGTGTTTGCTGGACGCCCCCCCGTAGATTCTGCAGCCAAGATGGTCACCACGCCGGAAGTGATGTTACTAAAATGGCGTCAGGACCGGAAGTTGCACAGCAGCCACCTTTTTGTTTTGGGTTTGCCTGCGGATATGACACCTAATAAGGGCTTTTCTGCCGGAAGGGCTGGCGGCGGCCATGTTGGTTTGGGGCAGCCACACTTGTGGACAGGCCGGGAGGCGGGAGGCTTTGGGGGACCCCTAGAGTTTTAGTGGGGTCTTCTTTTTACCAGCTTGATTTATTGGGTTGGAGGACAGGTTAGGTGGTTGCATTTGCTATCCCCCGAATTCCCTTGGATAGTGATAAACTGCTGTGCCACAAATGTCTAAAAAAAAAAAAAAAATATATAGTCCATGAAGAAACTCTGCCTCTCGTTAAGGCTTTTCTAGATTTCAAATGGAAAATAACTTCTACTTTGCAATCTCTACAAACAGCTATTAAGGATATCAAAGGAGAGTGGCTCTCTACTTGAGCACAAAACTTTAATGCCGCGTACACACGAGCGGACTTCTCGTCAGACTGAACTCCAAAGGATTTTTCAGCGGAGTTCTGATGAAACGGACTTGCCTACACACAATCCCACCAAAGGCCGATCGTTTTGAACGTGATGACGTAGGACTGGACTAGAAAAAAAATTTCAATAGCTAGTAGCCAATAGCTGCCCTTGCGTCGTTTTCGGTCCCTCGGACTAGCATACAGACGAACTTTTTTTTTCGATAGGAATCGAGTCCGTCGGTAAGATTTGAAACATGTTCTATTTCTAAGGTCCATCAGATTTTTCGACAGAAAAGGTCCGGTGAAGTCCACACACGATCAGAATGTCCGACGAATTTGTTCCGTCGGACCTTTTCTGCCGAAAAGTCCGCTCGTGTGTACGCGGCATTGGGGTACCCATCACTGTGAGAGACCGCGAAAACCTTCACTTGCCCCTCTGGCACCCATACTTCAGACTCTGATATGGAGAAGGAAGGTGGACTACTATTCCAGGATAGTTCTGAATCGGAAGATGAATCAAGTCTGTGCGAGGCTCAAAAGACGTTAAGTCACCTTTCCAGCAGATGAGACTGAAGAATATAAATAAACGTGCCTGCGCTGAAAAAACATATATATCCCAATAGTTGGGAGGTGCATATATAGTGTAAAACTATACTACAAAATTTCATTAAAAAAAAAAAAATACTAGTAATATATAAATTGTAGAATAAATACAATCCTTATATAAAAGTATCCCATAAAGTGCAACATGCAAGAAGACAATATATATGTGGTTATAAATATAAGATCAAAGTACAAAAACAAGTGTCCACATTTCCCCCAGAGGAAGGCACGTGATCCCTGTGCCGAATACGCGTCGGGGAGGGGTAGGACGGAGCTGTCAGCAACAGAGGTAGATGAGGAACGACACACCGCACGCCATACAAACGCTTGTTTTATACAAACACTCTCTGGAAAGATTGGTGCACTCACGCACCTATATATTGTGAGTACCCTTCTGAAGGGAAGTTTTAATATATTTTAAATAAATCCCTTCTATATCACACTATGGAGCTTTTTCTTTCTTGTATGTGACGTCTGATGACATCTGAGAGTGGTGGAGTTTATACAAGCATACCCTGGATGAGCCCAAGGGGTGGCTCCAATGCGTGTTTAGACACCGTTTAACTACCGTTTCACACGCTCAGAGGTGAGCGCAAGCACAAGTGGGGGGGTCACAGGAGAGCACTGAAGCATGCTGGATTGTGAACACCATTAAGGAGGAGCATGAGGAACACTGTTTTTTGTGGACACTACTTACTTGCACTTTATGTGTTGATATCAATGAATTGAACTTTTTAAATGTGGACACTTGTTTTTGTACTTTGATCTTATATTTATAACCACATATATATATATTGTCTTCTTGCATGTTGCACTTTATGGGATACTTTTATATAAGGATTGTATTCATTCTATAATTTATATATTACTAGTATTTTTTTTTTTTTTAATGAAATTTTGTAGTATAGTTTTACACTATATATGCACCTCCCAACTATTGGGATATATATGTTTTTTCAGCGCAGGCACGTTTATTTATACTTTTTGGTTTATGCACGCAATGAAACGTGGTTAGTGTTTGCAGCTTATCTATATTTGTTTCACCTCACAAAGGCATCAGTCCATCTTTGGCTCACAAGACACCCACATAATTAGATGAGACTGAAGAGTTGCTTAAAGCTATTTATGTGACAGAAGAGATTCAAAAGACATTACCTACAGACTCCGTGAAGGACCGGCTGTGCCAAGGGTTACAAGATGTCAAGTGGAGAACATTCCCCATCCACCATTCTATCAAAAACATGATGGATAAGGAATGGCAAAATCTGGATGGCAATTTTTTTCCCCCAATAACTTTTAAAAAGGGAAGCTCCCATTTGAATATCTGTAAGGAATTCAAGCCAAATGTCCTAAACTGGAAGCCTCCCTAGCTAAAGGTTCAAAGAAATATGACCTGTCTTTTGAACACATGGGTTTCCTTAAAGATGAAATGGATAAGAAGATTGATGCAACATTGTGCCGAGCTTATGAATCGGCCAAATATAGGCAATACCTGTGTTGCTAAAAATGTCTTTCTGGCTGGAGCAGCTTTGCTCGCACCTGGAAAACGTCCCCGGTATGGAAGAAGTATTTGACTCTATGCTTTTGGTTGAAAAGGGGGTGGTGTATATGGTTGACACCTTGGCAGTCAGGATCTCTGCACACACACACCACTGGTCTCATCAACACAGCGAGAAGAGCATTATGGTTCAAGAAATGGAAGGGGGATTAAACCTCTAAAAAAAACAGCTCTGCAGTATCCCTTTCTATGGTAACCTGCTCTTTGGCCCCGAGCTAGAAAAAGTTCTCGAGAGATCAGTGGACATGGAAAAAGGAATCCTCCTGAAAAGGCGTTTTTTCGTCACAACAGACGAGAACCGCAAACAAAACCCCAGAATCAGCATGAGTGTGTGTTCAATAAAGGAAGGGGAAAACCAACATCTTATTCCCCAGTGCAGCAGCAACTAATAAATCCCAATGATGCCAGCTGGGGAATGGGAGGAAGGCTGAAATATTTTTTCCCCATAATGGAATTTTTTTTTTTTTTTGCAAAAATCTGTTCATAATCCTAATTATCAAGGAAGAGTACAAAATTGAATTTGCATCAAGACCCCAGTAAAATTTTTGATGACTGACTAAATGCCCTCTGAAATGCCTGGCCATGAAGGAGGCAGTCTTGGATCTACTCGAGGAGAACTTAATATCGGAAGTGCACCCTTCGCATCGGGAGTACGGTTTCTACTACTGCGTTGTTTTGGTTTTTTTTTTAAGAGCCAAGCCATCAGGGAAGTACTGTTTTGATCCTGAACCTGAAGGCAGTTTAGTACAGGAAATTCAAAACTGAAAACATATTTTCAAATAAGATCTGCTTACCTGCATGTACCTATTCACCCAAAACACCAAAAGTACCTGAGGTTCGCCATAAAGCAGGGCTTGACAAATTTGCTTGGAATCTAGGAGCCAGCTAAAATAGTTAGGAGCCAGGTTTTTTTTTAAACGACCGACAAAGCTTTATTTTCAATATAAAAAAATAACTAATCTTAAATTTACACAGACCGCCCCACTAGCGGCTGAATAGCGCCACTAAAACGACGGTAAAGCGGCGCTAAAAATAGCGCCGCTTTACCGCCGACGCCCCCCGCGGCTCGGTGTGAAAGAGCTCTAAGGGTCCGATCAGGTCTGCCTGAAAAACGGACAGGCGAACCTGATCAGACAGCCCGTGTGAAAGGGGCCAAGCAGGGAGATAACAAATAAATTAATTTTAATTAAGAAAAAAAAACAGCTTTTACTTTAAAAGTATAAATAAATAAAAATAAAAGCTATTACGGAAAAAAAAGAAAAAAAAAGGCTATCCCAACACTCACTTTCTTCTCTTCTCCACTTTGGGAAGGAGATGGGTGGGTAGTGAAAACAGGCAGGTATCACAGCGCTGCCTCCATTAGCATTGCATTAGCATTGCTGATTGTAATAACAACGGCCACCACAAGATGGCGCCAGATTCCAGAAGGACCGAAGAAGGCCGCAAAGCCGCGGCCTCAATTACCGGCCGGAGCGGCCAGACGCGATCGCACGGGGGGGGGGCGGGGCCAGGTCGCAAATGCGACCTGGCGCCCGGGGTTTGTCGAGCCCTGCCATAAAGGATGGCGAAAGAGTACAGCACTTCCAATATCAAGCTCTTCCCTTTGGACTAGCATCGGCCCCTCGCATATTTACCAAGATTATGGCAGAAGTCATGCAGGAACTAAGACTGAAGGGGGTTCCGATCATTCCATAGCTGGACGATTTTCTAATATAGATTAGAAAATTGTCCAGGCCGGATGGAATCAAAAGTATTGACAAGCTTACAGACAACCGAGCTGTTTTTGGAATCACTGAGGTGGAAACTCAGCTTAGAAAAGTCAAACCTAGTCCTTTCGCAGAGGTTAATCTTTCTGGGGTACACCATCGACACAGTCCTCCAGAGAGTTATCTTCCCAGAGAATGTGATCATCAAGACCACAGACCACATTGCGTCTTGTCATGTCCCTCCTTGGTCTAATGTCTGCATCTATTCCTGCAGTGCAGTGGGCCCAGTTCCACATGAGGCAACTCAAGTGTCACCTATTGAACAGCTGGGACAGCCAAGTGGAGTCCTTGGATAAACAAATTTCCATCCCTCAAGTCATCAAGAGGTCACTGCAGTGGTGGATGAGGGAAGACATACTATCAGAAGGCAGACTCTGGACACCTCCCACTCAAATTTCATGTAGCCATGGATGCAAGTGCAATAGGGTGGGGGTTTCACATTAATCAATATGTCGTCAGGGTCTCTGGGAGACGGACTTGTCAAGGGCTTCTTCCAATCTAGGGGAACTAACAGTGGTCCCCTGGGCATTTCAATCTAGCCTATGCCTTCCCGCTGGTTCAGCTGCTTCCCATGGTGCACAGAAATGTTCAGACAGAAAAAGAGCAAGGATCATACTGTTAGCCCCCTACTGGTTGAAAAGGGCCTTGTTTTCGACTCGAAGATAGCTAAGGAACTTCCTTGGATTCTCCCTTTGCAGAAAGATTTACTGCTCCAGTCAGGTGTTTTCCACCCGCAGCTCCATACACTGAAAATGTTGCTATGGATCCTGAATGGGAAAGGTTGTTGAAAAAAGGCCTGTAACAAGGAAGATCTACAGATTTGGAAGAAATATGCATCAGAACTGTCCTCTAACCAGAATCTCCAAAGATTCTTTAAGTCACTCTCTAGAATTTGCTCCTGTAGGGCCATCAGGGTGGTTTCGTAGGACCTTTCTACAGTTTTAAGGGCACTAACCCGGAAAAAACCCTTTGAACATTTAGGTGATGCCACGTTAAAATTTTTGCAGCCAAAAGTAGCGTTTCTGATGGTGATCACCTCGGCCAGGTAAGTGAGCGAGTTGCAAGCCTTCTCCATTAAAGAAGAAGTAAACTTCCCTGGTTTGTTTGTACCTATAATTACTGTAAATATCTCCTAAACTTGCACTGTTTAGGAGATATTTACTGTATACGCTGCCAATGTCGCATGCACTATGAAGGAATAGCTGCCCGTGCCATTTCTTCAGAGCCCCGTGCCTTGACCGGCGGCTCCAGCATGCATGCGTGGGAGTGACGTCATCGCGGCTGCTGACAGCGATGGAGCCTGCAAACCCAGAAGAAACACCGGAGAAGATGTCAGCGTCTCGACTGTGTGTGGGCGCCACTGAAGGGCTTCGTTCTAAGGTAAGTATTTCATAATGAGCTAGTATGTGATGCATACTAGCCTATTATGCCTTTGTCTTACGAGTTTTTTTGTTTTTTAGTTTTTAATTCCCCAGGGTTTACAACCTCCTTTAAGGAGCCTCTTCTCACCATCTTTCCAGATGGTACTGAAGACTAATCCGTTATTCCTTCTTAAAATTGCCTCCTTTTCACAGGACGCAAGAAGTCATATTGCCATCCTTCTGTCTAAATGCTGCAAATCGGGGGGGGGGGGGGAGCTTTGCCTCCCTAGATGTAAAAAAAATGTGTCCTTTATTACTTGATAAATAGAGATATGTGGCGCTAACTCAAAGTGCATAAATGTGATGAAATAAATATAATCCAATTCTTCAAGTAAAGTGCATAGGCGTAAAGAGCAAAATCACATAAATAAAGTGACTAAACATCCATTAAATTCATAAGAAGTGACATCGGATAAATAACAGTAAAAATTCATGAAATGTGACATCAAATAAATAAACCAATCCAAATGAAGGTGAATAAATCCAAAAATAGTCTAAAAGTGCATCAAGAAAAATCACAAATTTAGAAAAAATTTAAAAAAAATCACATGAGATTAAAAGTCGCATGCAATAACAAAAATTGCATAAAGTGCTAAAACGCTATAAAAATAGCCACAAGTTGATCCAATTAGAGTTATACAATTCCAACGTGAGCAAAGTGAGTCTTCATAAAACAGTTAGTGCAAAAAAAAGATGAAAAAAGTGCAAGTGCAAACGATAATAGGTGACAGATTCCTCTTAATAACCGTACTCTGTGGTTTGCCACACGTTTCCCCCAGCCTCTCACCTCTAGCAAAGACCCCTAGGGTCAAGCCTGCAATCAGGAACTGGATGAAACCCCATCAATCGATCAGTCTCCTCCGATCGTCACAGGTCTGGCAAATCTCCAAATGGAAGGCCTCAAGTTCGGCAAGTTGGGTGGAGGCATGCAATAGAAAGGAGTATCCCCATTGTGCAGTATTCAAAACATGTTTATTCAAAACAACATAGTAACTTACATGTACAGCATAAAATGAACAGCACAGACCCCGGAAGTGATGACAACTGACGCTTCCCTGACACGTATCGTCAACGCCCATGTCACCCTTTGATAAAGTCACGTGGTCGGTGACGATACGCTTCAGGGAAGTGTCAGGTGTCATCACTTCCGGCCGAGACCGGAAGTACTGGGATCTGTGCTGTTCATTTTATTCTGTACATGTAAGATACTATGTTTTAAATAAACCTGTTTTGAATACTGCACAATGGGGATACTCCTTTCTATTGCATGCCTCCGCCCAACTTGCCGAACTTGAGGCTTTCCATTTGGAGATTTACCAAACCTGTGACGATCAGAGGAGACTGATCGATTGGTATTTCATCCACTTCCTGATTGCAGGCTCGACTTGACCCTAGGGGTCTTGCTAGAGGTGAGAGGCTGGGGGAAACCCACAGAGTACGGTTATTAAGAGGAATCTGTCACCTATCATAGTTTGCGCTTGCACTTTTTTCATCTATTTTTTTTGTACTTACTGTTTCATGAAGACTCACTTTGCTCACGTTGGAATTGTATAATTCTAATTGGATCAACTTGTGGCTATTTTTATAGCGTTTCTGCACTTTTTTGCACTTTATGCGATTTTTGTTATTGCATGCAATTTTTTTTCAATTTTTTTAATCTTGATGCACTTTTAGACTATTTTTGGATTTATTCACCTTCATTTGGATTTGTTTATTTATTTGATGTCATATTTCATGAATTTTCACTGTTATTTATCCAATGTCGCTTCTTATGAATTTAATGGATGTTTAGTCACTTTTTTTATGTGATTTTGCTCTTTACGCATATGCACTTTACTTGAAGAATTGGATTATATTTATTTCATCACGTTTTGTGCACTTTGAGTTAGCGCCACATATCTCAATTTACCTTATTGTTTTTCTGTGTGGGAACACTGCCGCATGTGTGGCGGCTTCTTAGTCCTCTTTAGCTGCTTTGGCTCGCCTTGGTTTTGCGCATTCATTTTCTTCTTTGTTCCTTTATTACTTGGACGTCCTCAAACCCTTCAGAAAATCCTCTACCCTTTGTCTTGTTTGGGGACGCCCATAAGGGGAAGCCTGCATCTAAAAACCCTATAGCTAGATAGAGTGGAATGAGGATTGTAATGGCCTACGCTTCTCAAAACCTCAGTTGTCCTTCAGGTCTGAAAGCTCATTCCACTCGCTCGATCGCTGCCTCCTGGGCTGAGAGGGCCGGGGCTTCTATTGAGCAGATTTGCAAAGCCACTATCTGGACCAGCGATTCCATGTTTGCAAGACATTACAGGTTTGATCTGATCTCTGCTCACAATAAGGCCTTTGGTCGCAAGGTCCTTCAAGTAGTAGTCCTACCCTAGGTATGCTTCGTTGGGTTTTCATGTGACCGTCCTTGGGGATGCCTTGGGAAAGTCTGAGTCATTACCTGATAATTCCCTTTCCAGGAATCCTCCAGGAAGGTGGATTGCCACCCTTCTTTTTGTGTGTTGTGGTTCACATCTGATCAAACTTTAGTATTTGCTGTCTGGGTAATCCTTTATAAATCTGAGGGGCAGCCTTTGATCAGCTTTTTTTAAATATCTCTGTGCTTGTGTTTCCTGTAGGAGGTTGAGTCTATTTCATGTGACCGTCTTGGAGGAGAGAGTTATCAGTTAATAACTCAGACTTTCACAATTTAAAAACTCCAAAAACTGATTCTGTTACTTGGTACACAAATTGGCCACCTGAAGATATCTTGCCTCTTTTGTTTTAAATTTCCCATTGAACACGTAGTAAGGAGCCTCTGACGGAGGCTCCTTACCAAGTGATCAGCTGTTACCAATCACAGCTGATCACCGTCAATTCCTGGTTCACGCTGTGAACGGCTTTCCTCAGTTCGCGCTGACAGGGAGAGCTGATCGGCAGAGGGGAGGTCTGTGCTGATAATCAGCACAGTGATTATCAGCACAGCCCCATCAGATGTGCCACCAGCAATGTCAATTAATGCCCCATCAGAAACGCCAGTGTCCATCAGTAACTACTGTCAGTACCTCATCAGTGCTGCCCATCAGTGCCACCTGTCGGATGCCATCAGTGCTGCATATCAGTGTCACCTTATCAGTGCCGCCTCATCGGTGCCTGTCAGTAAAGGAGAAAAAAAATGTTTATAACAGAAACAAAAACTTACTTTTTTTCTTTTAAAGTTTTGGTCTTTTTTAGTTTTTTTAGCAAAAAACAAAAAAACCCCAAAAATACCACCAAAAGAAAGCTCTATTTATGGGAAGAAAATTATAAAAATTTAGTTTTGGTACAGTGTTTCATGACTGCGCAATTGTCCAGTCAAAGTGCGACAGCGCTGAAAACTGAAATTGTCCTGGGCAGGAAGGGGGGAAAGTGCCTGGTATTGTAGTTAAAATATCACTCTGTGTGTTACGCATCTATATAAAATATGAGTTTCACTTTTTGAATTGAATTACTGAAATTAACTTTTTGATGACATTCTAAGGCAATTTAACCCTATATTAATGCAATTTTGAAGCACAGGTGCATCTCATAAAAATGAGATGCACCTGTGCTTCAAAATTGCATTAATTGATACTTAGAATGTGAAATGGTCTGCAAAGGTGCTGCTGGATAGTATTTCTGATGTATTTTTTTCTTTTCCTGGAAAAAGTCTACCTTCTCAGATGAAAGAACAGTAGGAGCACTGGTTTCCTTTTGAATAAAATTAAATGATTATCAGTACAAAGTTGCTAGATTGTTAAACCGTGTATAACATGAATACCTAGTGCAGCGATACACCGCGTTAACTGGATTTATTTTTCTTTAAGTGATAGTTCACCAGATCGCATAAGTGAGTGGAAGAAGAGAGATGAAGAAAGGCAGCGAGATCTTGAGGAACGTCGTCGAAGGGAGCAAGAAGAGCAGTTGCGTAGGTTAAGGGAAGAGGAAAAGGAAGAAGAAGAGAGAAAAAAAAAAAAAACTGAAAAGGGAAACTGTGCGGACAGTGATAGTGACAGCATCCATAGTGAAAAAAAGCCATCTAAATCAGTAAAGCGGGCTCTTTCGTCATCTGATTCTGAAAAAGAAACTAACAAGGCAACGTTTTCTTCTGCAAATGCCAAGAAGGAAAGGGGGACATCTCGGACATATTCTGACAGCAATAAAAAGGTAAGCATTTCTGAAATGTGTGTGTGTGTGTGTGTGTGTGTGTATATATATGTATATATATGTGTGTGTGTGTGTGTGTGTGTGTGTATGTATGTGTATATATATATATATATATGTATATGTATGTATATGTATGTGTCCAAGAGGTTGCTGCACTTAAAAACTTCTTTGCTTTATTTCACAATATCTTCAGGAGAGATTTACAAAGCAAGTATAATCCTTTCAAGCAATATCACAGGCAGGAAATGCCTACACAGTTTCAGACATGAGTAGATTCAGATATGGATGGATGGATTACGTCTCGGGCTAGTCAGCTTACGCCATTCCTAAGATCCATTGAAACACATCTGAGGCTGGGTTCACACTGGTGCGACACGACAGCCGTCCTACTTTGGATCCGACTTTGCCCTGCGACATGAAGCCGGCATGTGTCCGACTTTCAATGAACGGGGATCCTTCTTGGATCCCCGCCAATGCCCGGCACTGTGTTTGGTATGAATCTTTAGGGGGAACTCTGCGCCAAATTTTAAATAAAAAAAACCGGCATGGGTTCCCCCTCCAAGAGCATACCAGGCCCTTGGGTCTGGTATGGACCTTAAGGGGAACCCCCTGCGCCAAAAAACGGCGTGGGGGTCCCCCCCAATCCATACCCGACCCTTATCCGAGCACGCAGCCCGGCCGGACAGGAATGGGGGTGGGGACGAGCGAGCGCCCCCCCCCCTCCTGAACCGTACCAGGCCGCATGCCCTCAACATGGGGGGTTTGGTGCCTTGGGGGAGAGGGGCGCGCTGCGGCCCCCCCCACCCCAAAGCACCTTGTCCCCATGTTGATGAGGACAAGGGCCTCTTCCCGACAACCCTGGCCGTTGGTTATCGGGGTCTGCGGGCGTGGGGCTTATCGGAATCCGGGAGCCCCCTTTAATAAGGGGGCCCCAGATCCCGGCCCCCCACCCTATGTGAATGAGTATGGGGTACATGGTACCCCTACCCATTCACCTAGGGAAAAGTGTCAAAAAAAAAACCACAGTACACAGGTTTCAAGATTAATTTATTGGGCAGCTCCGGTAACTTCTTCCGACTTGGGGGGGAGGGGGTGTCTTCTTCCGACTTCTCCCGGTGTTCCGCCTCTTCTCCCGGGCCCCGCCGCTATCTTCTTCCAGCTCTATTGCCAGCGAGGGGCCCGGTCTGCTGCCGGTCTGCTGCGCTCTGCTCTGACTTATATAGGCGGTGACCCCGCCCCCTTATGCCGTCACAGTCCCTGGGCATGCTGGGACTGTGACGGCATAAGGGGGCGTGGTCATCGGGTGATGACCACGCCCCCTAAAACGTCACCGTCCCAGCATGCCCAGGGACTGTGACAGCATAATTGGGCGGGGTCACCGCCTATATAAGTCAGAGCGGAGCGCCCAGAGTGCATTCCAGCCCCAGAGAGCGTCGTGTCAACATCAGGAGAATAGGGCAGAATATTGAAGACCGGGCTCCTCCGCTTTAGCAAAAGAGCGGCAAAAGAGCAGAAAATAGCGAAGGAGCCCGGCAGAAGATCCGGAGAGCGCGGAGAAGAACCGGAGAGACCCCCGAAGAGAAGAAGGCAGCAGACCGGGCTCCTCTGCTATAGCAAAAGAGCAGAAGATGGCAGAAGACCCGGAGAGCGCGGAGAAGAACCGGAGAGACCCCCGAAGTCGGAGGAAGACCCCCGGAGCTGTCTAATAAATTACTTTAAAAATCTGTTACTTTAAAATTACTTTAAAATTCTTTTTTTAATTGACACTTTTTCCCTAGGTGAATGGGTAGGGGTACGATGTACCCCATACTCATTCACATAGGGTGGGGGGTCGGGATCTGGGGCCCCCCTTATTAAAGGGGGCTCCCGGATTCCGATAAGCCCCACGCCCGCAGACCCCGACAACCAACGGCCAGGGTTGTCGGGAAGAGGCCCGTGTCCTCATCAACATGGGGACAAGGTGCTTTGGGGTGGGGGGGAGGCTGCAGCGCGCCCCCCTCTCCCCTAGGGCACCAACCCCCCCATGTTGAGGGGATGCGGCCTGGTACGGTTCAGGAGGGGGGGGGGCGCTCGTCCCCACCCCCATTCCTGTCCGGCCGGGCTGCGTGCTCGGATAAGGGTCTGGTATGGATTGGGGGGACCCCCACGCTGTTTTTTCGGCGTAGGGGGTTCCCCTCAAGGTCCATACCAGACCTAAGGGCCTGGTATGCTCTTGGGGGGGGAACCCATGCCGGTTTTTTATTTAAAATTTGGCGCAGAGTTCCCCCTCAAGATCATCTGAGCACAAGTCGCGTGCCGAAGTCGGATCATGCAAGACGGCGATCCGACTTTGATCCGACTTCAATGATTGTCAATAGGCTGAAGTAGGATCAAAGTCGGATCAAAGTAGTACAGGGAGCATTTCTAAAGTCGGAACGACTTGTGTCGGACCAGTTAGGACGGCTCCCATAGGGAAACATTGGATTTCACACGTCATGCGACATGAGCTCCCAATGTCGGAGCGTTTGTCGGACCAGTGTGAACCCAGCCTGAAGGTTTCATTCCAATCATTCATTTAAATACAGGTTTGGTGAAGTACTTCACATATGGAATCAATATGGCTAATTAGTTCAAATCGCATACCATTTAACATCTATATACGCATATATTTATCTATAACATGCCATTAGAGCAAGGATAAGCAACAGGTGTCAAATCTCTCATTCTCACTCGCATTTTAATATATTCGGAATACCTATAAAAATGCAGAAAAATGGTACATTCGTGAGTAAAAACAAAAAGATATCCCCATCATAAAGTTATTTTGTCTGGCTACTTTTAAATGCTTATTCCAACAATTAAACAAATAAATAAAGATCCAAATCAACATTTAAGCCATATGGAGCAATGGTATTTAAAAAATGTATCCAGTATACTTCTCTTTTTCTTAGAATCAATTCACGGTTGCCCCCTCTCCTATTTTTTTTCAATACCTTCTAGGACCATATATATTAATTGTGATACATTGTGGCCGAATTCCAAAAAGTGTCTCGCCAGCGGTAATTGGGTTAGTGTCTTGCTATCCTATCTTTTATTTTTTGTGTAGTCTCCCCTACATAAACTAAACCGCACGGGCACTTCATGGCATAAATTACATATGAGGATTGGCATGTATAGTAACCCCGTATGGGGATATTGAAACCCCTATGTGGATGTGTAAAGTGTTTACCTTTAATCATAGAGTTACATTGTATGCATGACAAGCAGGGATACGATCCCAGATTTTTTTGGTCCCAGAAAGGTTAGTTTGGCTGCTGCAGCCACAGGTTGATCAGATTTAATCAATCGATCTCGGATCGTTCTACCTTTTCTATAGGAGGACATGGGTGGATTCCAGAATTCCTGTACCATGGGATAACTGGATCTTAAAAGATTCCAATGTCTTTTGACAATTTGGTTGATTTTGTTGGAAAAGGGATGATACTGCATAATAAAGGGGATTCTCTTGTTTTCCTTTCGGGGTGATCGATTACAATCTGTATTAGAATAATCGATATTAACTAAAGCTTGCGGGTATCTTCTACTAGTAAGTTTGTTTTTCATTTCATTAAGTCTCTGATCACGGCACAGCGGGTCACTCACGATCCGCTGTACCCTCATCATTCGACTTTTTGGGATGGATGAAAAAACGTTTGGGGCGATGAAAGCTATTAAAATGGGGGGGCAGGAGGCGGAGCCTAGCGGAGCAGACATGCATTGTTAGAGCTCCACACCGCTGAGGAGAGAAGAGAGCGACAAAGCGGAGCCTGCAGGCTCAAAAGGTATCCATTTGAACCTTTTTGCCCCAGGGAACAAACTGTGAAAGTTTGGGCAGGAAATATGGTACTGGGAGGAAACCGTGGCAGAAATAAAAATCACCTCACAAAGAGCTCACAGGCACTCACTGCAGCTGAAGCAGCTCCAGTCACCTCACAAGATACAGCATCAGGGCGCTCTCACAGACAGAAAATGTCACAGCAAGACTCTCCATTTGAGTCAGATACAGAACAAATCCTCTCACAAACTTCTCCACAAGCCTCCTCAGTATCCCCAATAATATTATTACAATTTGAAAAGATGCTTCATAAGGCTTTAAAACAAACCTCAGACCAAATAACAAAAAGCCTAACCAAAGAAATAAGAGAGCTGGGAAACCGCACCGCAGCCTTAGAAATAAAAATGGATGAAATTGAAATTACAACCCAAGAAAATATAACAGAATTGGAACAATTAAAAGAAGAGAATTTAATACTTCAAACTAAGCTCGAAGATTACGAAAATAGAGCCAGACGTTCAAACTTGCGCATAAGGGGAATACCTGAAACTGTGACAGACCTGCAATCTACTATTACTGCTCTATTACAAGAACTAAAGCCAGATATCCCTATTGAACGTTTAGAACTGGACAGAGTACACAGAGCCCTCACAGCCAAAAAGAAAGATGGACCCCCACGTGATATAATCACAAAATTTCATTATTACAGAACGAAAGAACAAATACTAATTGCTGCAAGAGAAAAAAAGGAACTTAATTTTCAAGGACACAATTATCAAATTTTTGCTGACCTATCCCAACTTACTATTACTAAAAGACGATCCATGAAACCCCAACTAATGGAACTGCAACGCCACAACATTATGTATCAATGGGGCTTCCCCTTTTCAGTCAGATTTAACTACCAAGGTACAATTTACAGAAGCAGATCAGCAGATGAACTACAACAAACCCTTTTAAAATTAAATCTGACAGAACCCACAAGCAGCAACACTCCCGCACGCAGAAGAATGGCATCATCTTCACCTTCAGGCAGCACCCAGAAAATTTCAGAACAAAATGGGAATCATCATTCTCACAAAAGAGGCCGTTATGCCACATCATCCATGTACCAAGAAGATTCAATGGACTGACATCCTAATTCCTGATATCTCTTCATTTATTATACTAAGAGATGGTTCTCTATAAAAAAACTATATTTATAACTGAATGTAACTGCATTCTGATAGTCACACACTGTGTGGGATCATGTTACATTCCAGTTATATTTCTTATTACTTCTGATTCATATAGCCTTAGAATATATAAGTGAAATAAGGAAATTCTTGTTCAGTTATATATTATCCGGTAATAACAATAGATTTGTTACTTTTTAGGACAAATATGTTCAATAATCCAGAAGTAATGGAAGCTTTTTCTTTCTTTTCTTAAAACAAATATTTATTACCTAACTAGTTCCTAGAACTAAGTTTTTGTTTATTCTAATCTGAAGCAATACAACCTCAATTTTATGAGTTAACATATCTAAACAGTTACATATGAATAAAATATGTAATTTTTTACTCTAAAAGGGTTAAAATCCCAAAATAATTCAAACTATCTTCATCAATACCAAAGTTATTAACAGTACCTTTCTAACTGAATTATTTAGCCTAGGGCAAGACTAACCATATACAACCACCCTGGAATAAATAATTTCAACAAAAACTATATTCTGCATTCCAATTAATGAAACATCATTTTGATGTCTTTTGACATAGCACTTCTCTCCTGTAAGCGGAAGATCCGTGTACCCCCATTAGCCCTCCTCATTCTCCCAACCATATTATGTGGGAGTGTGACGAAGGCACTTATTCCCCTGAGAGAGATATTTATTCTCTTTCACGGGTAAATTGTGATTACTTGCAAAAAATAATTTATACAATGTATCATCTAATCTCATATGTTTTTTGTTTACTCTTTACTCCAGAATTCACTGGTTTCTTTTCTATCTATTCATCTCTTCAGTCCACACAGGTTGATCTGCGCAGTCAGCTCTGCATAACAAAAAGTAAGTCAAAACTATTTGATCTATTGCCATGGCACCACTGAATATACTTTCCCTGAATGTTCAGGGAATAAATGTCCCTCAAAAAAGGACCAAAGCCTTCCGTACTTTCCATAACAAGAAGGCTCACATAGTATGCCTCCAAGAAACACACTTCACCAAAGATTCTACTCCAAAATATATTTCTCCTTTTTATCAACAAATTTACACTGCTTCTGCCTGTACCAAGCAAAGGGGAACTCTAATTGCATTTCACCGATCCACACCATTCACCTTATCAGAAATTAAAGACCCAGAAGGTAGATACCTGATACTCATGGGTTATATAATGGATACAGCAATCACGGTGATTTCCTACTACGCTCCTAACAAACAACCTGCACCATTCCTCTCACATATATTACAAGTGATTAATACACACAAAATAGGAACAGTGATAATGTGTGGGGATTCGAACCAGGTCCTCCTCCCATTTCTAGATAAATCACCTTTTACACCATCCAAAATAACCTCTAGATTACCTTTTTCTCAACTTCTTTCCAAATACAATCTGGTAGATTCGTGGAGAGAAAGTAACCCAATGAAAAAGAAATTCACTTATTTCTCGCACCCTCATCAAACCTTCACCAGAATAGATCATATTTTTCTAACAATAGGAATGATACCAGAAATTATTGCATCAGATATAATTCCGATTCCGTGGTCTGACCATAATGCAGTATACACTACTATAGCCTCAGCCATACCAAAAGCGCATGACCCAACGTGGTACTTACCGGACATAATGCTCAAACACCCACTACATCAGATGGCCATTGAACAAGCTTTAAAGGAATACATATCAATTAATAATACAACAGACATCTCCCCAATAACACTGTGGGAAGCTCATAAGCCTGTCTTGCGTGGTATAATACAAAGACAAATGGCACTATTTAAACGGGAACGCAAAAATCTAGCAAAAAAACTAGAACTCAATTTTAAGGCAGCCTACATATCATTTCAAGATAATCCATCTAAGAGTACAAAATCTCATCTGGAAAAATCTAGATTGGAATACGATCTATTTCTCACTGAGTCAGTTGATAAATCCCTCAAACGCTCCAAACACAATTTCTACATGAATACAAACAAACCAGGTACATATTTGGCTCGGGCATTAAATTCAACTAACAAATCTTTCAAACCAATACGTTTGAAATTATCAAAAAATGTTTACACTTGTAATCCAGTTAAATTAGTCCATAAATTTCACTCACATCTCGCAACTTTATACAAGACAAACAATGAATTTAATCCTACAGAGGCTGAATCCTTCTTCTCAAAAATAACCTTACATGAGTTATCTCAGAATCAAAAAAGCAGTTTGGATGAGCCTATAACTATAGATGAAGTTGCTAACGCCATAAAAGTCCTAAAACTTAACAAAAGACCAGGCCCAGATGGCTACTCGGCTTTATACTATAAAACATTCTCAGAAATACTCTCCCCCATTCTCACTGAAACTTTTAACAAACTTCTAGATGGACATTCTTTTCGGCAAGAAACACTAATGGCAATTGTTTGTATGATCCCAAAACCCCTTTCTGATGATACTTCCTGTGTGAATTATCGGCCTATCTCTCTGTTAAACCTCGATATTAAATTATTAGCAAAAATAATAGCAAAACGCCTCAATAGCATTATAGGAAAATTAATACATAGAGATCAAGTAGGCTTCATGCCAAATAGACAGGCAGGCGATAATATACGCAGGGCAGTGTTATTGGCACATATTGCTAAAAAACTGAAAATCCCTTTATGTTTTCTATCTCTCGATATTAAGAGGGCATTTGACACAGTATCCTGGCAATATATGCAATATTCATTACAAAAATGGGGTTTTGGACCCCACTTTTTAACATGGATCAAAGCATTATATAATAAACCCAAAGCCTATATAAAATATGCTGGATACAAATCTGAAGCCTTTAATATCGAAAGAGGTACCCGACAGGGTTGCCCATTATCTCCCTTATTATTTGCCCTTATACTCGAACCCATGGCCCAATACATCAGAACAAACCAAACTATAACTGGCATTGAAGTAGGAGGTATTACACACAAACTATGTATATTTGCAGACGATATATTACTTTTTCTATCATCACCACAGGTCTCTGGTCCTAACTTAATACCAGCTCTTGATGGATTTGCAGCCCTATCCGGCCTTATGATTAATCCTAAGAAATGCCTAGGGCTTAATATTTCACTCACAAACATGGAATTGATCCCGGCTAGGGCTGCACTCCCATTCACATGGGCAGAAAAATCAATCCCATATCTTGGAATTCATTTAACAGCATCTTATTCTGACTTATTCTCAACCAATTATCCTCCTGTATTAAGACAGATCACAAATCTAATAAAACAATGGTGGCAACTTCCTTTATCCTGGATAGGGAAGATTAATGCAATCAAAATGACTATTCTACCCAAATTTCTTTATCTATTCAGAGTCCTCCCTATTCCAATTCCTTCCTATTTTTTGAGAATAGTACAAAAAAGAGCAACTTCGTTTATATGGGGCTCTTCTAAACCACGTATACCTATATATACACACACTACATCTTCCCAAAAATAAAGGAGGCCTGGGATACCCTAATTTTACTAACTACTACAGAGCAGCACATTTGGCCAGTCTGTCCAAATACCATGCAAAACAGGAAATCCCATTATGGGTATTTATAGAGGCTTCAGAAAATGACCCTCTATTAATATCAAATTTATTATGGCTTGATCCTAAAGACCACTTTAAAATTCATTATCCCATAACTAAACACTTCTCATCTCTCTGGGATAAACTAAAAACCAAATATCAGTTACAATCTCCACACAATCCTCTCCTTTCTTTTATCAGAAATCCGGCCTTTTATCCGGCATGGATCTACCCAAATTCTTTTAAAGCTTGGACAACATCAGGCATTCAAACACTAAATGACTTCATAGCATCTAAATCATTCCTTTCATTCCCATCGCTTAGAGAAAAATATGATCTACCAAACTCTGAGATATTTAGATATCTCCAAATCAAAAATTTCTATACACCATTCCTAAAGGGGGTTACACCATTATCCCAATTATCCATTTTTGAATCAATCTGTACAAAAGATCCATTTGCTAAAGGTACAATTTCATTACTTTATAATCAATTATATGGAGTAGCAAATCTTAATAGACCCTCTTACGTTCAGAGGTGGGAGGAGGACCTGGGACGAACTTTAGAAGACACGGACTGGTCTAACATGTGGCTCACATCTAAGTCATCTTCACCCAACATCTTAGCACTGGAGACAAATTATAAAGTCCTAACTCGCTGGTACCTTGTACCCGCTAGAGTGGCAAAATATTCACCTAATACCTCAGCTCTTTGTTTTCGAGGATGCCCAGAAATAGGCACATATTTACACATATGGTGGACGTGCCCAGTAATCCAAACCTTCTGGAAGGAAGTCTTCGTGATTGCATCTAAAATATTTAAAAAAATAATACAACCAGATCCATATTTAACTTTACTTAATCTAAAACCGGAATGGTTAACACTCTCTCAATTCAAACTTATGATCCAACTAATAACGGCTGCAAAACAAACAGTGGCCAAGGCATGGAAATCTCCTACATTGGTACTAGCAGAAACAATTCACAGAATGAATAATACAATGTCCCATGCTAAGATGGTAGCCATCGATCAAAATCAAATTCCAAAATTTGAAAAACTTTGGCATCCTTGGATAAAACAACAGTTCCTGTCAAACTTCAATGACTCTGTCCTGTTGCCATGGTAACAGATTAAATGACTTACAGAGACACCCATTCTAAGGCTTCAAAGAGAACTAAAAAGAATAAACTGACGAGCGGGACAACCTTGTGGACCATACCTCTACCTTTTAACCCTTTTTCTTCTTTCTCTTTCCTTTTCTCCACCTTACGATTAAAGCTCATTATCAGAATTTATTTGACCTATATACACTCTACTTGTAAACAATATGTATAGTAGGTATAAATCATTTAAATACCTACAAAAGTAACTAAGGAAATGATATATATCTTTAATTTAGGTTTACGTGAACCCGATGTTTAATATTTGAAATTCCATGATATTTACCTATATAAACCCTACTGTAAAACAATGAGCTTACTTTATAGATCCTTGTAAACTTACTTTATGTATCTTTATAACATTGTATACTCAATAAACTTCTTTTGACAAGGAAAGCTATTAAAATGTAGCAATTGGTTACGGTCCGTGGGTTTCACATATAAGTCGGTAGTAATCTGCCCATTGTTCAATTTAAGAAGAGTATCAAGAAAGGAGATCTAATTTTTACCAATTTCAATGTTAAACTTTAATCCAGGTACTAAATGGTTAATGTATTTATCAAATAAGTATAGGCCTTCCATGTTACCATCCCATATAGCGAAAATATCGTCTACAAATATCGTCTGTACCAACATTGGCAATGTTTTAAAAATAAATCATTGACATAAATAAAGGACGTCTTTATCATATTCATAAATGCGTTCGCATATGGGGGTGCAACATTTGAACCCATCGCTGCTCCGTTCAGTTGCAAGAAATGAGTATCCCTGAAAAAAAAATAGTTCTCTTCAAGAGTAATTTTCAAAAGGTCAAGCAGAAATTAAATTTGTTCGGCTTTGTAGATGCCTGATTGAATTGACAATCGCTGACATGCCTCTATTCCTAAATCATGTGGAATGATAGTAAATAAACTAGAGACGTCCCATGATATCAGGATGGAATCTGATGAAAAGTTTATATCTTGAATCTTTGACAAAAAATCGGTAGTATCTCTTATAAATGATTTAGTGTTTGATAACAATGGTGTCAAACACTTATCCAGGTATTGTGCTAGATGTGTTGTCACAGATTCCATCCCTGATACAATGGGACGTCCCGAGGGATTTTTGGGGTCTTTGTGGATTTTTGGTAACATATACAGTACCGGTGTAACCGGATATTCACATATCAAAAACTCCATAGTTTCATCATCAATGATTTTTTGTTTAACTGCCTTAGTTAAGGTTGTTTTTATCCTTTTTTGTACTTTAAAAACAGGACAGCAATCAAATCTTTTATAAGTAAGAGTATCACTAAGATGTTTCATTACTTCATTTTCATACATGGATGTGTCCATTACCACAATAGCTCCCCCCTTGTCAGCCGGCTTGATAGTGATATCATGCCGGACTGACAAGGAGTTTAACGCTGCAATCTCATCTCTATTTAGATTGTGAGGTATATGGTCTCTCTTATCTCTATCACACAAAAAAAAATTTATGTCATTTTCCACTTTCTCTATATATACCTCTACAGCAGCACATGAAGTGGGTGGTACTTTAGTGCTTTTTGGTTTTAAACCCATGTTTTTGATTGATAATATTGATAATTCTTTAGTTGTGGCAGTGGACACACCAGAGTAGTACGCTTTAAATCTTAATTGTCTAAAAAATCTATAAAAATCCTGTTTAAGTACAAAAATTATTCATTTTCTCTTTAGGGAAAAAGCCCAAACCCTTACTCAAAACACTTAGTTCAGTTTTAGACAAAACAATAGAAGAAATGTTATGTACCAGGTTTTCATCTAATGTCTCTGGCGGTTCTGGCGTCTGGTGGTTACACCCCCTGCTGTGTCTTTTCTTTGTTCGCCGACCGCCCCTCCTGGTCCGGATTCGGTCAGGTTCCCTGGTAAAAAAGGAGTAGTTGATACACTGGTGGATGATCCAGTAGATGTCATAGAGGAGTTTGAGCTAGCCAGATTTTTTCGTTGTATTTTTCTGTAGCCCTTTGAATGGTAATATGTAGGATCAGTCCAATTGTAGACACGATCGTTTTTATAATCTTCACGATCTCGTTCAAGTTTTGTACGCTTACGGAATTGAATATTGGTGCGAAATCTTTCTAATTTATCATTATTAGTTTTCTTGAATTCCTGTAGTTCCTCTTTGATTAGAGCATTGTTGTAACTGTCTTTCAAGTTCAGCAATCTCCTGCTGTACGAGAGTCCTCTCTTGTTGCAAGAATTGTACAGTTAATGTCATGATATCAAAGGAACATTTATTGAGAATCTGGGCAAATTTAGTTTTAAAATCCTTGTTCTGTGAAAAGAGGGTTGGAGTCAGACGAACCCTCAGCCCTCTAGGTATCATTTGTAACTTATAGTATTCGGCTAACGTTGCCTCGTGAAGTTCCATAGTGATGGCTCTTTGCATTAGTTTCTCCATTTTTCATTAGTTTCTCCAAATAAAAGATAGGATAGCGAGACACAAATACTCAATAAGAGATAAACTAACCCAATTACCGCTGGCGAGACACTTTTTGGAATTCGGCCACAATGTATCACAATTAAAATATATGGTCCTAGAAGGTATTGAAAAAAAATAGGAGAGGGGGCAACCGTGAATTGATTCTAAGAAAAAGAGAAGTATACTGGATACATTTTTTAAATACCATTGCTCCATATGGCTTAAATGTTGATTTGGATCTTTATTTATTTGTTTAATTGTTGGAATAAGCATTTAAAAGTAGCCAGACAAAATAACTTTATGATGGGGATATCTTTTTGTTTTTACTCATGAATGTACCATTTTCCTGCATTTTTATAGGTATTCCGAATATATTAATTGAATATATTAAAATGCGAGTGAGGAGAATGAGAGATTTGACACCTGTTGCTTATCCTTGCTCTAATGGCATGTTATAGATAAATATATGCGTATATAGATGTTAAATGGTATGCGATTTGAACTAATTAGCCATATTGATTCCATATGTGAAGTACTTCACCAAACCTGTATTTAAATGAATGATTGGAATGAAACCTTCAGATGTGTTTCAATGGATCTTAGGAAGGGCGTAAGCTGACTAGCCCGAGACGTAATCCATCCATCCATACATATCTGAATCTACTCATGTCTGAAACTGTGTAGGCATTTCCTGCCTGTGATATTGCTTGAAAGGATTATACTTGCTTTGTAAATCTCTCCTGAAGATATTGTGAAATAAAGCAAAGAAGTTTTTAAGTGCAGCAACCTCTTGGACTTTTTTTCTATATACAAGGTCGGTGGGAAGACCTGATTGCTGGCACTAAACTGTAAGCAGAGTGCGGTTCTCCTCTACAAGTGAATATAAATATATATATATATATATATATATGTGTGTGTGTGGATAGAGATATAGAGATATATAGATATATATATATATATATATATATATATATATATATATATATATATATATATATATATATATATATATATATATATATATATATCTATATCTCTCTATATCTCTATCTATATATATATATATCTATATCTCTCTATATCTCTATCTATATATATATATCTATATCTCTATATGTGTGTGTGTGTATATATATATATATATATATATATATATATATATATATATATATATACACAGTGCATCTGGAAAGTATTCACAGCACTTCACTTTCTCTTCCGTTTATTCACTGACACAGTGCTCCATTAATCCTGACTGTAGGGTTATATCGCCTTCTGCAGGAGAAGCTGGTGTATAACCCCCTCTCTGCTATAGGTATTCAGTTTGTTTCTGTCTAGTCAGGAGTAAATTCCTAGATCCAGTGGTACCCCCCCCAGTCCGGCCAGCGAGCGCATGCAAACCGCAGCTATACGCTTGGTTGGCTGTGACATGGCCTCAATGGACAAAGGCTTGCCTGCAAGTTGAACATCTTGCAGGGTCGCATACGACCGTGGTTTGTTCTGAGTCGTAGCGTCCCTCCTGGCCGATAGCTCCCCACTTAGGTGGCAAGAGGTTCTGTTTGGAGCGATACCCGCATCCATGGAGAGGTAGGTACATTTCCCCCCCTCTCCTCCTTTGGGTGGAGTGGACGCGGGTACCCTCCAGGGATGGTCGGCCCTGCCTGCAGGTTCCCTCGTCCCATCCTACTCCCTTAGTTAAGCTGGGCATCTCCCCTCCACTCCCCCTCTGTGTATGTTCCCCAGTGGTGGTGAATGCACTGCCTTAGCAAGTATGGGGTGCAGTACCTGGGTCTGGTGGGGGTTTCAGTGCAGAGGGCCAGCAGAGACTCCTGTGTGGCTTCCCAGTCAGTCTGCCAGCATTTTGCAGCGTTCTGCAGCCATTTTCCCTTGGTCCGGCGAGATGCTGGAGACGACCACAGCAGTGCCTGGGCTCTGGGCCATCCTCTTCCTTCTCCCGGGTATAGACACTGCTGGGTCCGAACATACAGCGCTCCTCTGGCTGGTAGTTGTGACGGGGGGACCATAAAGGTGTCAAAACTTTTTTTGTTGTTGCAGGGTCTCCCTTATCCTATAGAGCAGGGATATGCAATTAGTGGACCTCCAGCTGTTGCAAAACTACAAGTCCCATCATGCCTCTGCCTCGGTGTCATGCTTGTGGCTGGCAGAGTCTTGCTATGCCTCATGGGACTTGTAGTTCTGCAACAGCTGGAGGTCCGCTAATTGCATATCCCTGCTACAGGGCCTCAGGGTTCTGGCCTTGGCCCTGGTGTCTCAGAGCCTAACTGAATGGGCCAAACTTTTGTGCAAGGGTCTGGCGAACGAGCAGGTTCCCTCTGCCTGCGTTGAACCGCAGACACCCTGGGGAATAAAATGGCAGTTGTTGCAACTTTTTATGTCACACGGTATTTGTGCAACAATTTTCCAAATGCGTTGCATGAATTAAAATAACTGTAAAGTTATCCCAATTTTTGTATAATGTGAAAGATGATGTTAAACCGAGTAAATGGATACCCAACATGTCACTCTTTAAAATTGCGCACACTCGTGGAATGGTGGCAGACTTTGGTACTTTTGGTATTTCCATAAGACTCTTTAAAAAAATTTTATAGGTTACATGTTTAAAGTTACAGTGGAGGTCTAGTGCTAGAATTGTTGCTCCAACGCATGTGTGGTTTGAATGGCGTTTACTTATGTGGGCAGGACTTGCGTGTGTGTTTGCTTCTGTGCGAGAGCACACGGGGGGCACTTTAACTTTTTTTTTTTTTTATTTATTTCATTGTAATTTTTTTATTTTTTCACTTTCTCTTTAATTTTTTTTTGATCACGTTTATACCTATTACACGGAATTTAAACATCCCTTGTAATAGGAATGGTGTGTGACAGGTCCTCTTTATGGAGAAATATGGGGTCTATAAGACCCCACATCTCTCTCTCCAGCCTGGAAAGCATCAGATCGAAAAAAAGACAGATGTGATGCTTTCCAGCCGAGATGACCGCTTTGTTGACATCCGTGGCCTGGACGTGACGTCATCTGGTCACCGGAAATCTTTATGCTCTTTCTGCAGCGGTGGATTATTTCTCCGTGTCGCCAATGGCACGGGAGAGCCTGGAGAAGCATCGGAGGGCGGCGGGAGGGATGTCCCCTCCCGTCGCCTGCAATAACGATCAAGTGGCGGAACTGCTGTATGATCATTCTTGCGGTGCACAGAATTTCCGGCAGAAAAGAATTATATCCCCACTGAAAGTTAAGGACGTCATATAACGTAGTGCGAGCGGGAAGTGGTTAAACTATAAACATATTGCTAGTGCTATTAGCAATGTGTTTAAGTTAAACAAAAGTCAAAAACCACAGTACAGGGGGTCAGAGGCTGTGTGGACATGATACAGAAGGTCAGAGGCTGTGTGGACATGATACAGTAGGTCAGAGGCTGTGTGGACATGATACAGGAGGTCAGAGGCTGTGTGGACATGGTACAGGAGGTCAGAGGCTGTGTGGACATGGTACAGGAGGTCAGAGGCTGTGTGGACATGATACAGGAGGTCAGAGGCTGTGTGGACATGGTACAGGAGGTCAGAGGCTGTGTGGACATGGTACAGGAGGTCAGAGGCTGTGTGGACATGGTACAGGAGGTCAGAGGCTGTGTGGACATGGTACAGGAGGTCAGAGGCTGTGTGGACATGGTACAGGAGGTCAGAGGCTGTGTGGACATGGTACAGGAGGTCAGAGGCTGTGTGGACATGGTACAGGAGGTCAGAGGCTGTGTGGACATGGTACAGGAGGTCAGAGGCTGTGTGGACATGGTACAGGAGGTCAGAGGCTGTGTGGACATGGTACAGGAGGTCAGAGGCTGTGTGGACATGGTACAGGAGGTCAGAGGCTGTGTGGACATGGTACAGGAGGTCAGAGGCTGTGTGGACATGGTACAGGAGGTCAGAGGCTGTGTGGACATGGTACAGGAGGTCAGAGGCTGTGTGGACATGGTACAGGAGGTCAGAGGCTGTGTGGACATGGTACAGGAGGTCAGAGGCTGTGTGGACATGGTACAGGAGGTCAGAGGCTGTGTGGACATGGTACAGGAGGTCAGAGGCTGTGTGGACATGGTACAGGAGGTCAGAGGCTGTGTGGACATGGTACAGGAGGTCAGAGGCTGTGTGGACATGGTACAGGAGGTCAGAGGCTGTGTGGACATGGTACAGGAGGTCAGAGGCTGTGTGGACATGGTACAGGAGGTCAGAGGCTGTGTGGACATGGTACAGGAGGTCAGAGGCTGTGCGGACATGGTACAGGAGGGTCTGTCTCTGTGGCTGGCTCTGCTCCTGCTTTATCTGTCCTCCCTCTGCCTCCATACTTGGACATGGATGGTCACAGTCAGCGCTCTGTTCAAGAATCCAGGCACAGGCAGAGATCGACCTACCTTCGCTGAGAACAAGCACCTGCCATTCAGAAATGGCACCAGGAAACGCCATCACATCAATGCACATTTGCCCCTGCCCGGCCAAGCATGTACCAGTTCTCCCGGGCTACGGAGTGGTGCATGTGCAGATGCACTCTGGGCTCGCAGCCATCTTTTTTTTTTTACGGGCACCGCTGCCCGTAATGGGCATTTTATGGGCAGCTGAAAAATGTACTGAAATTTACAGACTGCCCGTAAATTAGGGGCGGTTGGCAACACTGTAGAAAGAGTCCCTTCCTGCCACAGTCTAGGAAAGGGAAGGAGCCTCGTCACAAATATGGGCCCCCCTCAGCCCATATAAAATAATTTTGTGCTCCCGGGATTTCAGATGAGGGACATAGATCTTAAAAGTCTTCCCTGGGAGGTTCCAAGCAACCTTGGTCTGGTAAGCCTAGAGCTGGATTTTACGGTCCCGCAGACAAGACAGACCTTCAGCTTAAAGGTCTACCCTCACCCATAACTGGGGTGTAGGGACATCTTTGTTAGTTTCCGGCCTTGTTACATAGTTACATAGTAGGTGAGGTTGAAAAAAGGCACAAGTCCATCAAGTCCAACCTATGTGTGTGATTATGTGTCAGTATTTCATTGTATATCCCTGTATGTTGTGGTCATTCAGGTGCTTATCTAATAGTTTCTTGAAGCTATCAATGCTCCCCGCTGAGACCACCGCCTGTGGAAGGGAATTTCACATCCTTGCCGCTCTTACAGTAAAGAACCCTCTACGTAGTTTAAGGTTAAACCTCTCTTCTAATTTTAATGAGTGGCCACGAGTCTTGTTAAACTCTCTTCTGCGAAAAAGTTTTATCCCTATTGTGGGGTCACCAGTCCGGTATTTGTAAATTGAAATCATATCCCCTCTCAAGCGTCTCTTCTCCAGAGAGAATAAGTTCAGTGTTAGCAACCTTTCCTGATAACGAAGATCCTCCAGACCCTTTATTAGCTTTGTTGCCCTTCTTTGTACTCGCTCCATTTCCAGTACATCCTTCCTGAGGACTGGTGCCCAGAACTGGACCACATACTCTAGGTGCGGCCGGACCAGAGTCTTGTAGAGCGGGAGAATTATCGTTTTATCTCTGGAGTTGATCCCCCTTTTAATGCATGCCAATATTCTGTTTGCTTTGTTAGCAGCAGCTTGGCATTGCCTGCCATTGCTGAGCCTATCGTCTACTAGGACCCCCAGGTCCTTTTCCATCCTAGATTCCCCCAGAGGTTCTCCCCCCAGTGTATAGATTGCATTCATATTGTTGCCACCCAAATGCAGTATTTTACATTTTTCTACATTGACCCTCATTTGCCATGTAGTCGCCCACCCCATTAATTTGTTCAGATCTTTTTGCAAGGTTTCCACGTCCTGCGGAGAAGTTATTGCCCTGCTTAGCTTAGTATCGTCTGCAAATACAGGGATTGAACTGTTTATCCCATCCTCCAGATCATTTATGAACAAATTAAATAGGATTGGTCCCAGCACAGAACCCTGGGGAACCCCACTACCCACCCCTGTCCATTCCGAGTACTCCCCATTTATCACCACCCTCTGAACTCGCCCTTGTAGCCAGTTTTCAATCCATGTACTCACCCTATGGTCCATGCCAACGGACCTTATCTTGTACAGTAAACGTTTATGGGGAACTGTGTCAAATGCTTTTGCAAAATCCACATACACCACGTCTACGGGCCTTCCTTTATCTAGATGGCAACTCGCCTCCTCATAGAAGGTTAATAGATTGGTTTGGCAAGAACGATTCTTCATGAATCCATGCTGATTACTGCTAATGATACCGTTCGTATTACTAAAATCTTGTATATAGTCCCTTATCATCCCCTCCAAGAGTTTACATACTATTGATGTTAGGCTAACTGGTCTGTAATTCCCAGGGATGTATTTTGGGCCCTTTTTAAATATTGGTGCTACATTGGCTTTTCTCCAATCAGCTGGTACCATTCCAGTCAGTAGACTATCTGTAAAAATTAGGAACAACGGTCTGGCAATCACTTGACTGAGTTCCCTAAGTACCCTGAGATGCAAGCCATCTGGTCCCGGTGATTTATTAATGTTAAGTTTCTCAAGTCTAATTTTAATTCCGTCCTCTGTTAACCATGGAGGTGCTTCCTGTGTTGTGTCATGAGGATAAACACTGCAGTTTTGGTTACTGAAGCCCCCCGATTTACACGTGAAGACTGAGGAGAAGAATAAATTCAATACCTTCGCCATCTCCCCATCCTTTGTAACCAGATGTCCTTCTTCATTCTTTATGGGGCCAATAAGGTCTGTCCTCCCCTTTCTTGGGATTTTTTTTGCTCTCCTCCGCTATGTGTCTTTCATGTTCTGTCTTAGCTGTCCTAATTGCACCCTTACATTTCCTGTTGCATTCTTTATAAAGTCTGAATGCTGAGGATGACCCCTCAACCTTGTATTTTTTGAAGGCCTTCTCCTTTGCTTTTATATGCATTTTTACATTGGAGTTAAGCCATCCAGGACTTTTTGCTCTTTTAAATTTATTACCCCATGGGATACATTGGCTAATGCCCTTATTTAATATGCTCTTAAAGCAAACCCATCTCTCCTCCGTATTCTTTGTTCCTAATATTTTATCCCAATTTATGCCTTTTAGCAAGGTTTGTAGTTTAGGGAAGTTGGCTCTTTTGAAATTCAGTGTCTTTGTATTCCCTTTGTTTCCTATTTGTGTGACTTATACTGAAACTAATTGACCTGTGATCGCTGTTACCTAAATTGCCCCGTATTTCCACATCCGTGATCAGGTCTGTATTGTTGGTAATCAGTAGATCCAGTAATGTTTTATTTCTAGTTGGTGCCTTTACCATCTGACCCATAAAATTGTCCTGCAAGACATTAAGGAACTGGCGAGCCTTAAATAAATGAGCGGTTCCCTCCGTCCAGTCTATGTCTGGATAATTAAAATCTCCCATTATGATAACACTTCCCATCCTTGCTGCTAATCCAGTTTGTGATAGGAGATCCGTCTCCACTTCCTCCCTCAGGTTAGGGGGCCTATAGCATACTCCCAGTATTATTTTCCCCTTCGCTTCATCCCTTTGGAGCTCTACCCATAAGGATTCCACCTCCTCTCTAGCTCCCTCAGTGATGTCATCTCTCACATTCACTTGTACATTATTCTTGATATATAGGCATACCCCTCCCCCTTTTTTACCCTCTCTATCCTTGCGGTATAGGGTATAACCTTGAATGTTTGCCAGCCAATCATGAGAGCTGTTGAACCAGGTCTCTGAAATTCCCACAAAATCCAAATCCTCCTCGTACAACAGTATCTCTAGTTCACCCATCTTGTCCGCCATGCTCCTGGGATTGGTGAACAGGCCACATAGTTTAGACCGGTCGCATATTGCCCTCGTATTGGGTGTTTCGAGATTGCAACTAGGACTTGCTACTATACTCACCTTGTGTTTTTGTGCTTTGGTTAACCTACCACTAATGCTCCCAATACTACCCTCTGGAATATCTTCCGCGCTGGCTATCTCTGCCTCTGGACCCCCCCCACCCCCCCCCCCCCCCCATCGCCTAGTTTAAAAACCCCTCTAACTTTTTGGCCATCTTCATTCCCAGCAGATCTGCACCCTCCTCATTTAGGTGCAGTCCGTCCCTTCTATAGTACTGGTTACCGACTGAGAAGTCAGCCCAAACCCCTCCTTACTACACCAGCTCTTCAGCCACTTGTTTACTTCCCTAATCTCCCTCTTCCTTTCTGGTGTAGCTCGATGTACTGGTAGTATTCCTGAGAATACTACCTTGGAGGTCCTTTTCCTCAATTTAGCTCCTAAGTCCCTAAAATCGTTCTTTAGGACACTCCATCTGCCTCTGACTTTGTCATTGGTGCCAACGTGCACCATGACAGCCGAGTCTTCCCCAGCCCCTCCCAGTAATCTGTCCACAAGATCCGTGATGTGCCGAACCCGAGCGCCCGGTAGACGACATACTGTTCGGCGCTTCAGGTCTTGGTTACAGATTGCCCTCTCTGTCCTAAGAATTGAGTCCCCTACCACCAGAATCTGTCTTTCCTTTCCCTTTGCTGCCCCCCACTCTCACTGGAGGAGTTCTTCCCCCGGCAGCTAGGAGAGTCCCTCAGCTCCAGCAGTGCTGGTCCCTGACCGGTTTCACCAATGTCACTCAAAGTAGCGTACTTATTGGGATGCTCCAGTCCTGGATCGGCCTCCCTGGCACTCCCCCCTCTACCCCTCCTGACTGTCACCCATCTACTCTTTGCTAGTGCCAGCACCTCTTTGTTTCCACCCGCCTCTGTGCTAGCCCCTGCCGGCATCTGCCGTGTACGTTCCTGGCTCTCCTTTAGTATGGAGGGACTTCTCAGTGGACCTCCTTTGTGGGCGTCAAGATAATCCATGAAATGATGTTTTTGGGGGTACCAAAGAAGGGGGCAGAGTTTGTCCGTTTTGGGGGTTTTAGGCCCTAAATCTCTTTGCGCGGATATAATTCCTGCAGGTTCGGGTGACGTGCTAGATAATTACTTAGAACCCTCAAACATATTAAAAATATATATATAATAATTTTTCATTTTTATTTTTTGCAGAGACCCTAGAGAATAAAATGGTGGTGCAATATTTTGTCACACTGTATTTATGCAGCGGTCTTTCAAACACATTTTTTTTTTTTTAAATACACTTAAATTAATAAAAACAAAATAACTAAACAGTAAAGTTAGCCAATTTTTTGGTATAACTTGAAAGATGTTAAGCCAAGAATTGTGATCTTTTTTTCTAAGCAAAAAAATTACAATTCTCATTTTAGCCAGAATCGTGCAACTCTTGTATGTATATGTGTTTTGTGTGGTGTGTATGTGTATAAAAAAAATAAAAAAATAGAGAAATAATTTTAATTCCTGAAATACCCACAGTGAAGCTCTATGGTAAGAGAATCGCAAAGCCACATTCACCCTGTTCTTCTTCAGAAATGCAACAGTGGCCTTAGATGTGTGTTTTGGATCATTGTCATATTGGAAAGTGCACGACGACCAAGGGCACGGAGTGATGGTAGCATCTTCTCTTTCAATATAGAAAAGTACATCTGTGAATTAATAATACCATCAATGAAGTGCAGATTGTGACACCAGCAACACTCGTGCAGCCACACAGAACATTGCTACCACCATGTTGGCACCATGCATTTTTATTTGTGCTCCACCTTTGCGACACCTTCGTTTTGAAGCCATGAGTTTCAAAAACATTTACTGTGTCTTGGTCTCATCACTTCAGAGTACAAAGTCCCAGTAGTCTTCTTTTTCAGCATGGGCCCTGGCAAATTATAGGACGGGCTTAGTTGTGCATGGGCTTTAGGAAAGGCTTCCTTCATGGATGACACCCATGCATGCTATTCCTCTGCAGTGTACACCATATTGTGTCACAGGAAAGAATCACCCCAGTTTGGCTTTCTACTTCTTTAACTGCAGTGAACTTGCTTACCGATTTTACTTTAAACCTTTTCATCAGAAGACGCTCCTGTCGAGGTGTTAACTTATGTGGGTGGCCTGGGCGTCTCTTTGAGATGGTTGCAGTTCCATCTTTGTAAAATGTTTTTCACTTTTGCTACAGTATTCTGACTGATAAGTAAAGCTTTGCTGATCTTCTTGTAGCCTTCACCTTTCTTGTGTAAAGAAATTCTTTCTCTGGCCTTGTGACGTTTCTCTTCCATGGTACCTTTGCTGAAATCGGAAGGGGTTTTCTTTACCGCCCTTTTAAAATCAACTGTCTGCTGGACACCTGTTTAATGAATAATTAGGCTCCCCTTTAGTTGAATTCTTGTTAATTAGGATTTTGTTGTCTAAGATTTAGCTTTGCTCTTAAGGTTTTTATTGGGGTGTATTCATTTTTGCAACATCGTCTTAAATGAATTGGGAAAAATATTTTTGTGTGTGTGCAATATAACAAATCTTGGTTGCAATCCATGGCCCACATTTGTGGGAATATTTTGTAGTATAGTGTCCCATAGACAATGTTCATTTTTAAATGGAAAGTAAAGGTTTTCTGATAACTGTTGTGGTGTACTCATTTATGGTGTGTGTGTGTGTGTGTGTGTGTGTGCGTGTGTGTGTATATATGTATTATATATACAATCCAAATTTGTATTAGACGTTAAAGTGATTGTAAACCCTTACAATCCACTTTTTACTACAGGTAAACCTATAATAAGGCTTACCTGTAGCTACTGTGGATATCTCATAAACCTGCACGGTTTAGGAAATATCCTCTGTATCAGCATGTGCCGACGTCATCGGCACATGCACACTGAAATAACGGCTCGTTCGTGCCGTTGCTTCAGCTGATGTGTCGTTACTGGCGGCTCCCGCGCACAAATGCGCTGGAGTGGTGTAATCGCGGGTCCGGCCCGTGATACCCGAAAATAACTCCGGGAGCGATTGTGCTGGCCGGAGCACTGTACGGCGACCGCATCGATCTAAGGTGAGTATTTCATAATAAGCTAGTATGCCTTTGTCTTGCAGGGTTTTTTTTTTTTGAGAGTTTACAACCACTTTTAAAGGGTGGTTGACAAACCCCAATAATAAAAGCATTATACAAAAATACAGTGTGTAAACACCCCACACATCCTCATAAAAAGCCCAAATTAACATAACTGATTATAAACCATCTCAAAATTATTACCATTATGGAATAAATCTAGCCGATATGAGGTGATGTTATTGTACTGATGCATTTTGCAGTTTAGGCTTCCTCGAGGGCTTAAAGTGGAAGTCCACCCTAAAACTTAAATTCTCCCCTTCAATCATTAATGTGAGCTAAGTTCAGCCTTATGTCTCAAAATGAAAAAAAAAATCCCAGTTTTTCTACCTTTTTTATTTTGCAGTATCTAGTGCTGTCACATGACTTCAATTCTACTTCCTTTTGTGTCTAAAAGCAGCCAGTGGGTGTGATTATTAAAAGCTAGTGACATCACTTCCAGGGGGGTGACACTGTTTCTGTGTAGCCAGTGGGAGCGTATACAGAATGGGAGGAGCTGATCATAGGTTCCTGCCCAGTGTTCAGTCATCAGTAAAGATGCATTGTACATCCTAATTCATGAGAAAATGGAGAAAGATCCATCCACACAGGACACGGGTGGGTGGGAGGTGCAGTGCACATATACAGTATAGCTGTGTTGGGCTTTGAATGAAGACTAGCACAGGAGAGGGAGCTGGACACTGGGGAACTGTCAGTGTAGCTGGAAGTGCTCTGGAGTCTCAGCTCTGTCTACAATGATCACTATACATTAAAGGAACAGTACAGGCAACCACACTAAGGCTCTGTTTCCACTAGTATGACTTGTCATACAACTTTGAACACATAAAATTGCATGACAAGTCACAGCCCATTGATTTCAATGGCACCCATTCCCATCTATGCAACTTTGAAAATTAGCAATTTTGAAAAGGTAACTGAACTATTTTGATGCAACTTTGATCCAGAGAGTGTACAGTTGGATCTATGCTGCACTCAGTCCCATCAGTCACACTCTAAAGTCGCACTCTAGCCTTAGGCTAAGTTTTCACTAGTGTGACACCAAATCTGTGTGATTTAGAGTGCAACTTTGAGTGCATCTTTGGTCCAAACTTACACTCTGGTTCAAAGTCACATCAAAGTAGTGCAGGCACAGATGGGAATGTTTGCCATTGAAATCAATGGGCTGTGACTTGTAATGCAACTTTGTGTCCAAAGTCGCATGACAAGTTACACTAGTGGAAACGGAGCCTTAAATTCATTACTCACATGTAATGAGCAATAGAGATTGATCGGTATCCTTCCAAATTTTCAAAAATGTTCCTTTGTACCCCATTTCTTTCATATTTCTTCCCCAGCTCCCTCTGCCATTCTCAGCAGCTTGGCGTGTGCCACACCATGCACACAGTGCCACCACGGTGCCATTCAGAGACAACCATGTGGTTGTACACTGTAGAAAATCTGCAGCATGTTGCATTGTTATCTAACTTACAGTTTCTAACCAACATACTTCCAAAGCCTCCCCCCTCGACCCCCACGACCGACAACCTTTTCAGGAAGTGAAAGACAGCTTGGCAAATTCAGATAAAGGGGGATAGTGTTGTCGGTGAACAGGAAAAAGCTGGTTGGCTTCGATAAGACTTCCAATGCTAAACAATCAGCTAGCCAGAAAATGAATAATATCAAAGATAACGATATTTAACATACTATTAATAGGGGGAAAAAAATCATTTTTGACTGGACTTCCACTTTAACCACTTGAGCCCCGGACCATTATGCTGCCTAAGGACCAGAGGTCTTTTTCCAATTTGGCACTGCGTCGCTTTAACTGCTAATTGCGCGGTCATGCAATGCTGTACCCAAACGAAATTTGCGTCCTTTTCTTCCCACAAATAGAGCTTTCTTTTGATGGTATTTGATCACCTCTGCGGTTTTTATTTTTTGCGCTATAAATGGAAAAAGACCGAAAATTTTGAAAAAAAATGATATTTTCTACTTTTTGTTATAAAAAAAATCCAATAAACTCAATTTTAGTCATACATTTAGGCCAAAATGTATTCGGCCACATGTTTTTGGTAAAAAAAATGTCAATAAGCGTATATTTATTGGTTTGCGCAAAAGTTATAGCGTCTACAAACTAGGGTACATTTTCTGTAATTTACACAGCTTTTAGTTTATGACTGCCAATGTCATTTCTTGAGGTGCTAAAATGGCAGGGCAGTACAAAACCCCCCCAAATGACCCCATTTTGGAAAGTAGACACCCCAAGGAAATTGCTGAGAGGCATGTTGAACCCATTGAATATTTATTTTTTTTGTCCCAAGTGATTGAATAATGACAAAAAAAAAAAAAATATTTACAAAAAGTTGTCACTAAATGATATATTGCTCACACAGGCCATGGGCCTATGTGGAATTGCACCCCAAAATACATTCTGCTGCTTCTCCTGAATATGGGGATACCACATGTGTGGGACTTTTTGGGAGCCTAGCCGCGTACGGGGCCCCGAAATCCAATCACCGCCTTCAGGATTTCTAAGGGCGTAAATTTATGATTTCACTCTTTACTGCCTATCACAGTTTCGGAGGCCATGGAATGCCCAGGTGGCACAAAACCCCCCCAAATGACCCCATTTTGGAAAGTAGACACCCCAAGCTATTTTCAGAGAGGCATATTGAGTCCATGGAATATTTTATATTTTGACACAAGTTGCGGGAAAGTGACACTTTTTTTTTTTTTTTTTTTTTTGCACAAAGTTGTCACTAAATGATATATTGCTCACACAGGCCATGGGCATATGTGGAATTGCACCCCAAAATACATTTAGCTACTTCTCCTGAGTACGGGGATACCACATGTGTGGGACTTTTTGGGAGCCTAGCCGTGTACGGGACCCCGAAAACCAATCACCGCCTTCAGGATTTCTAAGGGTGAAAATTTTTGATTTCACTCTTCACTGCCTATCACAGTTTCGGAGGCCATGGAATGCCCAGGTGGCACAAAACCCCCCCAAATGACCCCATTTTGGAAAGTAGACACCCCAAGCTATTTGCTGAGAGGCATGGTGAGTATTTTGCAGCTCTCATTTGTTTTTGAAAATGAAGAAAGACAAGAAAAAACTTTTTTTTTTTTCTTTTTTCAATTTTCAAAACTTTGTGACAAAAAGTGAGGTCTGCAAAATACTCACTATACCTCTCATCAAATAGCTTGGGGTGTCTACTTTCCAAAATGGGGTCATTTGGGGGGGGGGGGGGTTTGTGCCACCTGGGCATTCCATGGTCTCCGAAACTGTGATAAGCAGTCAAGAGAGAAATCAAAAATTCACGCCCTTAGAAAGCCTGAAGGCGGTGCTTTGGTTTTCGGGGTTCCGTACGCGGCTAGGCTCCCAAAAAGTCTCACACATGTGGTATCCCCGTACTCAGGAGAAGCAGCAGAATGTATTTTGGGGTGTAATTTCACATATTCCCATGGCATGTTTGAGCAATATATCATTTAGTGACAATTTTGTGCAAAAAAAAAAAAAAATTGTCTCTTTCCCGCAACTTGTGTCGCAATATAAAATATTCCATGGACTCGACATGCCTCTCAGCAAATAGCTTGGGGTGTCTACTTTCCAAAATGGGGTCATTTGGGGGGGGGTTTTGAACTGTCCTGGCATTTTATGCACAACATTTAGAAGCTTATGTCACACATCACCCACTCTTCTAACCACTTGAAGACAAAGCCCTTTCTGACACTTATTGTTTACATGAAAGTTTTTTTTTTTTTGCAAGAAAATTACTTTGAACCCCCAAACATTATATATTTTTTCAAAGCAAATGCCCTACAAATTAAAATGGTGGGTGTTTCATTTTTTTTTTCACACAGTATTTGCGCAGCGATTTTTCAAACGCATTTTTTGGGGAATAAACACACTTTTTTAAATTTTAATACACTAAAACACACTATATTGCCCAAATGTTTGATGAAATAAAAAAGATGATCTTAGGCCGAGTACATGGATACCAAACATGACATGCTTTACAATTGCGCACAAACGTGCAGTGGCAACAAAATAAATACATTTTTAAAAGCCTTTAAAAGCCTTTACAGGTTACCACTTTAGATTTACAGAGGAGGTCTACTGCAAAAATTACTGCCCTCGATCTAACCTTCGCGGTGATACCTCACATGCATGGTGCAATTGCTGTTTACGTTTGACGACAGACCGCCGCTTGCGTTCGCCTTAGTGCGAGAGCAGGGGGCGACAGGGGTGCTTTTTTTTTTTTTTTTTTTTTTTTTTTTTTCTTTATTATTTTTTTGCTTTTTTATCTTATTTTTAAACTGTTCCTTTCATTTTTATTTTTTTTTAATCATTTTTATTGTTATCTCGGGGAATGTAAATATCCCCTATGATAGCAATAGGTAGTGACAGGTACTCTTTTTTGAAAAAATTGGGGTCTATTAGACCCTAGATCTCTCCTCTGCCCTCAAAGCATCTGACCACACCAAGATCGGTGTGATAAAATGCTTCCCCAATTTCCCAATGGCGCTGTTTACATCCGGCGAAATAGCTTCCGGTTTCTTAGGCCATAGAGATGTTTGGAGCCACTCTGGTCTCTGATCAGCTCTATGGTCAGCTGGCTGAATCACCGGCTGCATTTTCAGGTTCCCTGTTGAGACAGGAGAGCCAGAGAAAAACACGGAAGACGGTGGGGGGCATTCCCTCCCACGGCTTGTAAAAGCAGTCTAGAGGCTAATTAGCCGCTAGGATTGCTTTTACATGAAAGCCGACCGCTGGCTGAAAAGAATGATACCAAGATGATACCTAAACCTGCAGGCATCATTCTGGTATAACCACTCAAAGTTGTGAATGGCGTACCTGAAGACAAAAAAATGGTTAACAATAAAGCACAGTAAACGGTAAAGTATAAAAAATTGCATACCTGAAAAGCAAACATGATAAAACATAATAACAATAAAACATTGCAGAATAGAATACAGTAAAAAAGAGCAGAACAATAGAGAGAATAGAGAGAGAGAGAACAATAAAACGACAACTATTTTTTTTTATTTTATATATATATTTTTTTTTTTTTTTTTTACACTTTTTTTGTAACTAACTTTTATAACTGTAACCGGTTCCAGGTTCGGGTCTCTCAAAATGCGATGGCATCTTGGGAGACCCTGTGAAAGTGTGCCTAGTCTGTGCAATGCTGTACCCTACGCTAATACTCAACTAGTGCATGGTAGCGTTCAAAGCATTCACCAATGCAAAGACCAGGATTGTCAGGACAGGAGGGACAATAATAGCGGGTGTCACGCCTATATCCGCGCTAGCTGCAGACACTATCTTTTTTGGGGGCGTTCGCTGGGTAGGGGTACTCGGGAGGACATAAAGAAAATGCCTCTCATGCAGCCGACTGCATTTGGTTGGGGATGTGAATGGGGGAAGTACGGGCGCTGCAGAAGCGGTGGGTTCCCAATTAGGATTGGCGAATGCAGTAGGAAGGGCACTATGGGCACGACGGGCCTGTGTTTGTCTTTTTGGTGGCAGCGGGACACTACTTGTGCTTGCCACCTCACCAGCTTGAACTGCACTTATGGGACTCGCCACGTCACCAAGTGTTACTGCAGTGCTGGTTTGACTACGACCGGGGTGTACTAGGCCGCTGGCGCTTGCCAGTTCACCAAAACGCTACCAAAAAATCTGTTGGCGATCGCAGGGATCAGGCCTGACTCTGCGAACGCTGCAGTTATGCGTTTTAGTCTTTTGTAAGTGACAGTGATCGATCGATACTGCACTTGGGTGGGCTGGGCCGGGCGGAGGGGGAAAACGCAGGTGCTAGCAGGTATCTGGGCTGATCCCGCTAACACTGCGTTTGTGAGAACCCTGAACTGCTGGGGATTCTAGTATAGATCTGATCGGATCAGATATTGATCCGTTCAGATACTATACCACTAAGGGAGGCGTATGCTGCGTGCGTGGGTGTTAGCGGTACTGGCGCTAACCTGACCCTGCCTGGGGCTGGTGCTTGCCAGTTCACCAAAATACTACCAAAAAAACTGTTAGCGATCGCAGGGATCAGGCCTGACTCTGCGAACGCTGCAGTTATGCGTTTAGTCTTTTGTAAGTGACAGTGATCGATCGATACTGCACTTGGGTGGGCTGGGCCGGGCGGAGGGGCAAAACGCAGGTGCTAGCAGGTATCTGGGCTGATTCCGCTAACACTGCGTTTTTGGGAACCCTAAACTGCTGGGGACGCTAGTATAGATCTGATCGGATCAGATATTGATGCGTTCAGATACTATACCACTAAGGGAGGTGTATGCTGCGTGCGTGGGTGTTAGCGGTACTGGCGCTAATCTGACGCTGCCTGGGGCGACGCATATCACCGCCGGGCAATCAGGGGGCTAAACCTTTATTCGGTAATAAACGGCGGGTGCCCTGACACTATAAAAAATAAACAAACTAACCAGCGTCAACCGTAACGGTTATACGGTGATCAGTGGTGAAAGGGTTAACTAGGGGGCAATCAAGGGATTAAAACATTTATTCGGTAGTATATGGGGGTCCCTGACGCTATAAAACGCTGACGGCGAACCTAAATATTTATGTCCCTAACTAGCGTCACCAGTGACACTAATACAGCGATCAGAAAAATGATCGCTTAGTGACACTGGTGACAGGGGGTGATCAAGGGGTTAAAACTTTATTAGGGGGGGTTAGGGGGGTACCCTAGACCTAAAGGGGGGTAACAGTAACTGTCCCAACACTGTAACTGTCACAAACTGACACTATGCAGTAATCAGAAAAAAAAAAAAAAAAAACTGCTGGTGTCAGTTTGTGACAGGGGGGAGGGTGATTGGGGGGGCGATCGGGGGGGGGATCGAGGTGTTTTGTGTGCCTGGCATGTTCTACTGTGTGTGTGTGTGTTGGTGCACTCACATTGATGTCTTCTCTCCTCGGGCCGGAACGGAAATTACCGAGCCGAGGAGAGATGACATCATTTCCTTTGCTGCTGTTTAGCATACAGCAGCAAAGGAATGATTCGATTGGCCGGCGGCGATCGCGAGGGGGGGCCACGAACGGATGGTCTCCCCCTCACCACCGATCGCCGCTGGACAAACGACGACCGCCTCGGGCACCGGGGGGGGTCCGATCGGACCCCCCACCCGCGGAAGGCAAATCACGTACCATGTACGTGATTTTGCCTGTCCGTGCCACTTTGCCGACGTACATCGGCGTGAGGCGGTCGTCAAGTGGTTAAAGGTGTGTAGTTGATAAAGAAAAGACACCATAAATACAATGGATACAAAAGTACATACATGTATAATTATACACATTGTATCTAGACTTACTTGAATCATAATCTGTTAGTGAATAACTCCTACGCTACCAATTCAACAATGACTTCCTAATTATATCCAATAAAAATAATGTAATTTATCATCTGTGGCTTGCGGCATGCATACAATTGTGTTCACACAATTTTAAGTGCTGTGCCATCAATCTTCTTCACAAGACATTACATGGTGCAGTTGCATAGTCATACAATTCATGAAAGACGGGTTTCAATCCTCATGGCATTACATGAATGATAGTAACTGTATAGCCAGCTCATTTAGCAAGTGACTCAGAAGCATTGCATAACGCCCTGAGTTCCAAGCTCTCTTGGAAAGTAAAGTGCAAGCAATCAAACAGAACAACAAGCAGAAAAGAAGAAAAATAAAATAACATTAAAAAGAAAGGGTCCGTCAAACTGGTGTAGTATACAGCCATTACATTGTGTTATAAAGAAAAGGCAAATCACTTCTGACAGGTCACCCGTAGTCTCATTCTGTCACCTGAAGTCCGTGCAGGAAACCACCTATCCCATCAGTAACCTGTCTAGAGCCATCTGCGGGGGTGTCACCTCTGGGGAGTTTAGCCAACTCTGCCAGATGCTTATACATTTTTTGGGTGATTTTCCTATGATGGTAGGTGTTTTTTTTTTTCTCGGATGAGGATGGTATTAACTATTTGGATCAAATGTGTTTCCTTCGGGGCCTGTGCCGAAAGCCAAAGTCGGGCAATCAGCTTCCTAGCTAGGTATAAGAGCCTTGTGAGGGTGATGTACACTGGAGGGGGTACAGTTCCTCATCGAGACTCCCCAACAGACACGTCCACTGCTAGCTGAACCTGGTATACATTGTTAATTTTGGTGACAATTCTGTTCCAATGTGCCATCAATCTTTAAAAATAAGGGCATGCATACAAAATAACAAAAATACCAGTGTAGCAAAATTGATAATGAAAAATAAAAGTGCAATAAAAAAATGTCCTTCATACACATACAGTGTAAAACTGGGTCAGTTCATATATGTGACAGTTCCATCAAAAGTGTGCATTATGAAACTCTTATCCAAAAAATCTAACTCATTTTGAGGGTTAACTGATGGAGTCCCCCTTTAACTTTATTTAATGTAAATTATACTAATTTATTTTAGCCATGTTAGTTGATATATTTATATCCATCAGGGTAGTATATTAGAGCGTAATATAGCACAGAGTGTGTGTGTGTGTGTGTGTATGTATGTGTGTATATAATAAATTATATATATATATATATATATATATATATATATATACTCCTCCTCCTGTGTCACCGTCATTGTAAATCAAAGCCTCTAAATACTTCATTAGCCCTGTTCTTTCCAGCCACTCTCCTCCTCATGCTTTTCCTCCGAGTGTAGCTTTAGATTGGAGGAGGAGAGCAGTCACGTGACAAGGTCCATGAAAGAACGGAGCTAATGAGGTATTAAGAGGCTATGATTACAATTAGTGACACAGAAGGAGCAGTATAGAAGGGACTGGCAGTGATGGTTTTTTCCCTTTTCCGTCTTTCAGGACAGCACTATAGAGAGACCTTGGCTCCTCCCCTCTTGAGGAAACACAGCCTTCAATTTCAAGATTTAATCCTCACCGGCCCCTCAGTTCTGGTGTTTCCTCCGGTGGGGAGACATCACTAGGGACCAAGGGCTAAAACAGCCAGGGAGGCTGAGGCCGATTATATCCTGAGCAGAGGGGGGGGGACCAAGGTCTCTCTCTCTTGACCCTGCAGTCTGAGAGGCTAGTGAGCTGGGTACCTTTTATCGACTGCACATCGGGCTCCTCCAGTTTCTCTTGGCGAAGAGTAAAGCTGGAGGGGTCCGCTTTCTTCTGCCCAGGGGTGGCATGGGGCGGAGGCACAGGGAGACCGCCCTGCACTATGCAGCCAGCGTGGGAGCTCTGAGCGCTGGGTCGGACGGCAGGTGACGTCAGTTCCGGCGGGGGTCAGTGTTTCCGTCTAACCCGCGACTTCCGGTTCCGGTCGCGGGGGTTGAAGTCCGACCGCGCGCTTGGCTGGTGCTGCCTCATCTTTGCTGTGGGGACAGCACACGGAGGTTAGGAGACCACACGCTCCCCAGAGGGAAAATGTCGGAAGCGGAGGCTTCTCTAACTGCTCCCGGAGATTCCTGCACCAGCCACTCAAAGGTAAGGAAAACCCTGGGGTGGTGTTCCCTTAACTCCTTCCTGTAAGCTCCACAGGTGTTTGTTTCCTCTGGTGGTGGGGGGAAGGGTTGTAACCGGGACCCTGGTGGTGGTTGGTCCTGGGAAAAGCACCCCTGGTGGCCCTCTGTGGGAAGTGCTGGTGGATAAATTCTCTCACTGTTGTTTTTTTTTTTTTTTTTTTTTTTTTTATTAGGTTTTTCCGAGCAAGTCCACGGAAAAAAGCAAGTCGCCCCATAATCCCAAGAAAAAATGCCCTTCATGCAGAGCCACGATGAGGGAGTCTTGCTCCAAGCCACTCTGTAAGGAGTGTATAGAGGGGTTAGTGAGGGAACAGTCAGTGGAACAATGTTCGGATCTAGCAGCGTCTGTCAAGGAGCTTTCTAGCACTATGCAAACTTTTAAGACACTTTTTTTCTAGTTTCCAGTTGCCACAGCCCCAGGTCATTTCTCCGCCAGCACAACGGAGTGTTGCTCCAATCTTAATGGATGCTCCCTCTGGGAGTGGAGAGAATCCAGGAGGCGCCAGACAGGAGGTTGAGGAGGAGCCTGATGGCGTTTCTTCAGATACCCAGGGAGAGTCGGAGGGAGAGGAAGTAGATGGGGAATCCACAAAAGCCTCTCGCTACAAACTTTCGCTGTAAGAAGTGGAGGAGCTTTTAGGAGCTATCCATACCACTTTAGGAATCCAGGAGGAAAGGAAGCAGTTATCACTCCATGACCAGATGTATAGGGGCCTGGGAGAGCATAAGAAGAGGTTGTTTCCGGTCCATGAGGTCTTGGTTGATGCCATCAAAAAAGAGTGGCAGGACCTGGAAAGGAAACCTTTCTTTTCAAGAACTCTTAAACAAAGGTTTCCCTTTGCAGAAGAGGAGGCGCTGGTATGGAATAAATCTCCTAAACTAGACGCGGCCTTTTCACAGGTCTCCAGGCATACTGACCTGCCTTTTGAGGACACGGGGTGCTCCCAGATCCCATGGACAAGAGGATAGATTCCCTCTTGAAAAAAATCCCGTAATTCTTCCCTGGGTAACCTCAAGCCTGCCATGGCGTCCACAGTGGTAGCACGGAACATGGAATATTGGTTGATGCAGATTAAAGCACACATAGAGGCAGGGACATCTAAGGAAACTATCCTGTCGTCTTTCCCTATGCTCCTTAGGGGGGTGGCTTATCTTGCAGACGCCTCAGGAGAATCGGTGCGTATGTCCGCAAGATCTGCAGCATTATCCAATTCAGCAAGGAGAGCTTTATGGCTTAAGACGTGGCAGGGAGATACCGCATCTGAAGTTAAACTTTGCGGAATCCCTCTCACAGGGGACTTGCTGTTTGGACCTGGTCTGGAGGCTGTCTTGGATCGGACGGCCGACAGAAAAAAGGCTTTTCCTTTTAAAAGGAAATTTGCAGAGATTAAAATAAAGTCTCACCCCCGGAAGAGGTTTGACCCCCCAAAAACTGAACAACAGAAAAAGGGTTAAGGGCAAAGGGCATATTTTTCGCCCTCCTGAACAGCTCAAAAAGACCAAGTGACGGAACCACAGTGGGAGGAAGATTGGGGTGCTTCCTCCCACAGTGGGAAATGATCACCTCCAACCAATTTATTTTGGGGATCATAAGAAGAGGGTACCGGTTGGAGTTTGCAGAACCTCCACCACTCGGACTCCTGGTCACCACGCTTCCAAAATGCGCAGAAAGGTCATCAGCTCTTCTTTCCTCTCTGCAGGAGTTGGAGGAACAGGAGGTGGTAGTACAAGTCCCAGAAGGCAAGACAGGCAGAGGCTTTTATTCCCACATCTTTGTGGTCCGCAAACCGTCGGAAGTTCAGGCTCATCCTGAACCTGAAGCCTCTGAATGTCTCGCTCACCTACAAGAGGTTCCGAATGGACTCTATCTACTTGGTGAAAGCGCTCTTTCCCTGAATTGCTTCATGGCATCGGTAGACTTGAAGGATGCCTATCTGCACATTGCCATCGCAGAAGGGTGCCAGA
>JBBDGP010000055.1:0-2500 GCA_037952835.1 Lithobates septentrionalis | reverse complement strand
CCCCCGCAATACTCACACACACACCCCCCCCCCCCCCCCGCAATACTCACACACACACACCCCCCCCCCCCCCCGCAATACTCTGCGATACCTGGCCGTACTCGGCCTCTGTATGTGGCCAGGCTGTGGAAGTCTCACACATGTGGTATCGCCATACTCAGGTAGGAGAATATATTTTGGGGTGTCATTTTTGGTATGTACATGCTATGTGTTAGAAATATTGTATAAATGGACAACTTTGTGTTAAAAAAAAAAAAAAAAAAAAAAAAAAAAAAACGTTTTAACCACTTCACGCCCGCCGGCTGTCATACAATGTCCTTGACTTTGTGCGGGGATATCTGAATGATGCCTGCAGCTACAGGCATCATTCAGATATCAGCTTTTTCAGCCGGCGATTCCCTACACCATAAGAACGATCATAGCAGCTGTTCCACTGCTTGATCATTCTTACGGAAGGCGAGGGGGATGTCCCCCCCCTCCCACCGCCCTCCAGTGCTTCTACCGACTCACCGCTACGATCGAAGCCAGGATCTTTTTTTTTTTTTTTTTTTTTTTTTTATTTCAGGCTTCCCAGCCTAGGAGATGAGATGTGGGGTCTTATTGACCCCATATCTCACTGTAAAGAGGACCCGTCATGCCATATTCCTATTACAGGGGATGTTTACATTCCTTGTAATAGGAATAAAAGTGGTCAAAAATTTTTTTTGGAAAAAAGCAAACTAAAATAAAGTAAAAGGAATAAAAAATAAATAAATAAAAAAAAATTTTAAAGCGACCCTGCAGAAGCGAACGCATACGCAAGTCCCGCCCACAATATGAAAATGGTGTTCAAACCACACGTGAGGTATCGTTGCGATCGGTAGAGCGAGAGCAATGATTTTGGCCCTAGACCTCCTCTGTAACTCAAAACACGTAACCAGTAAAAAATTTTAAAGCGTCGCCTATGGGGATTTTTGAGTAGCAAAGTTTGGCGCCATTCCACAAGTGCGTGCAATTTTTAAAAGGTGACATGTTAAGTATCTATTTACTCGGCGTAACTTCATCTTTCACATTATGCAAAAACATTGGGCTAACTTTCCTGTTTTGGTTTTTTTTAAAGCACAAAACTGTTTTTTTTTTTTCCACAAAAACTCGTTAAAAAATTGCTGCGCAAATACCGTGCGAGATAAAAAGTTGCAATGACCACCATTGTATTCTGTAGGGTCTTTGCTAAAAAAAACATATATAATGTTTTGGGGTTCTACGTAATTTTCTAGCGATTATTTTTACATGTAGGAGAGAATGTCAGAATTGGCCTGGGCACTCCAGAACGCCTGAAGGTGCTCCCCTGCATGTTGGGCCTCTGTATGTGGCCATGCTGTGTAAAAGTCTCACACATGTGGTATCGCCATACTCGGGAGTAATAGCAGAATGTGTTTTGGGGTGTAATTTGTGGTATGCATATGCGGTGTGTGAGAAATAACCTGCTAATATGACAATTTTGTGAAAAAAAAAAAAACACACTTGATTTTGCTAAGAATTGTGGGAAAAAAAATTACAAACTTCAAAAACTCACCATGCATCTTTCTAAATACCTTGGAATGTCTTCTTTCCAAAAAGGGGTCATTTGGGGGGTATTTGTACTTTTCTGGAATGTTAGGGTCTCAAAGATAGATAGGTCATCAGTACTTCAGGTGTGATCAATTTTCAGATATTCGCACCATAGCTTTTGGACTCTATAACTTTCACAAAGACCAAATAATATCCACCGATTTGGGTTATTTTTACCAAAGATATGTAGCGGTATAAATTTTGGCCAAAATATATGAAGAAAAATTACTAATTTGCAAAATTTTATAACAGAAATGAAGAAAAATGCATTTTTTTTTACAGATTTTTCGGTCTTTTTTCTTTTATAGCGCAAAAATAAAGAACCCAGCGGTGATTAAATACCACCAAAAGAAAGCTCTATTTGTGTGAAAAAAAGGACAAAAATTTCATATAGATACAGTGTTGCATGACTGAGTAATTGTCATTCACAATGTGAGAGCACCAAAAGTTGAAAATTGGTCTGGTTATTAAGGGGGTTTAAGTGCCATTAAGGGGGTTTAAGTGCCCAGTGGTCAAGTGGTTAACATGAAAATGTCCCTTTCGGTCTAGTGTTATTGTCACCCGTGATCCATCCTGCTCACATAGATAACTGTTTCTATAGCTGTTTACTCTGCATGACTCTTAGTCCTGTGGACCTTGGTAACCCAGTTACCCATTGTGGATCCCTGTCCACTTTAACCATTAATCTAGGGGCTAAGCATAGGCGTAACCGCACCTTCGGTTCATATATAGCGCTCCTCTTTGCACTGGGCATTTTTGAGGGTCTCTTACCCTTCATTCCCTTACTTAATTCAATGCCCATAATGACTGGCCAGTCTTCTCTACGTTTGCCTATACCCTCTTGCCTCTAAACTACTTTATCTAGCAGATGTACTATATATACACACACCTGTGAACAGCACTATTCATC